>OX103943.1:80036997-80636997 GCA_944470405.2 Schistosoma mattheei
AAAATCAATAGAACAAGTCCACCTAACAACCGGTGTTTCAAAATGTAAAGTGACATAAGCAATCAGACCAAATCATCTTGTGAAATTTCAATGAAAATGACCCCCAAAACTAATTCATCAGACTTGAATAAAACATGTCCATCATCAACACTTATATTTAGAATACTCAAATAGGAAGCGTCTGTCATTGAATGGATCATAGGAAATCACTCTTGATGACAGTATGAAAAATTGAATTAAAATGACTAAGATCCCCCACATGTAAAAGCACCATTTATTGCTCACATAGTCAAATAATAAATGTAAAGTAACCGAAATCATAGCCTATTACTGAACCCTGAAACATTTTACCGTATGGATTAGAAAAAAGGTGACTAAATAATTATAATTAGACCGCACACTAATAGAACAATTTAAGCATAATTTAATTGGTAATGGAAGCATTCAAAAATGGTAACCAACACCCAATTGAACACCTCTGATTCAAGCTGCACACAAATCATATCTATGAAAATTGACTAAACCTAATACAATCCTAAGATATTTAATTTATTTCAAACAATACCTATAACGTGTCATAATGTTTACAAAAGTGGACTTTTCTAATATTCATATAAATTCGTTATAAGTCCTTCATACAGAATTTTAAACCTGAAGAACTCAATAGATTTCATTGATGAAGGACCACCCTAAATTCGATGTGCAGTTAAAGCTGAGTCTCAAATGTTAAGGAACTTAAAATTGAGTATGAGATAGATTTACTATCTTATCGAACTCTGAATTCGTAAAGCTGAGATTTAATAACCAATATGTATAGCGCATATGTGGACTAGTAAAAACGCTATTATTAGTTAAATTTGAAGTTCTTAGTGGACATTTAGTGTAAATATTCCAACGGTATTACAAAGACAACTGGTTCGATGATATCAGATATAAAAGTTACTGGCAATCATTGAATGAATAAACCTAATATAGAGTCGAAGTATCGTTTCATAACTATGTAATAAATACTATAAATCATGTTACCATGATGCTGATTATCAATAAACGTGCAATGCATCATTATTTATTTAGTGCCAATGAACTTGAATCATATTAATCTTGTTCGAATTTCTATTTCAAAGTTTTCCATTAATGCTATTTGTTGTTGTTGTATGAACTGACATGTAAAGGTATTAGTTTCAAATAAAAAAATTTTTATCGGATTATTTTTTCAGACTTCACTCAATAATTCGATGCATGTATTACTTTAGAAGGAAATAAACATTTAGACCTTAGAATTATTTAGTGTATGTTGTAACTTGAATTCAGGCTTCTTGTACCTAGTGAGATGTTAGATTCATGAGTTAAATTAATAAATTGTATACTTCAAATTTTTGTACACTGGAGTATGGAAATGGTGGTCACATTTCAATAATTGGAATTCAAAATATTCAGTGATCCTGGGATAAAATCAAAATCAATGGCATCTGGCTTAAGAATAATCTATTTACAATGGAGTAGTGACCAAGTAAACCTATTTGTCAGAAAGAATCGAATACAAAAATATGATTTTCCTTGTGATTAGTCTGTACCCTTGTGCAACATTATCTGGTATTTTATTATCTCTAGTCTCTATATCTAAACTAAAAGAGTACACTTTTCAGACTGATGTATGAGTATCATACTGATAAGAATACATCAAATCACGATACCTCTACAGAATAATAAAGTAATGAGTCCCAATCTTAAATGAAAGCATAAACTTTGTTTTCACATAAATGTATCAGCAGATTACAAAGAATGGTAAAATATTACTATTGTAATGTTTGAAAATTCACAATGATCAAACATCTAGATTATAGGCTCGTTACAAGATCATTTGGTTACATAATAAATAAAAGCTTTAACTTAAAGCCTAATTCGGAGGGCAATTGCGAATGTAGTCGATTTACAATAACTGAAAATAGTGGATAAACGATTAATGATGAACATTTTATACAGTGGATGAAAACTTAAGTCAAATTAAATTTTAAACAACCCACCACTAAAACTTTCAGTGTTCATATAAAAATAGATCTCTACTAGTGGATTACACGTAGTGTTGAGAGATTTTAAAATCAATAATCTACTATTCTGTTTTCAATAAAAACCAACATCCAATTTGAAAAGAGATAAGTTGAAGCAAACCTATCGTACACAAAACGATTCACATTAACACTGGATTTTGAAAAAAAACCACAGTACATTGATTAGATGGTGTGATTAAGAATGAATACACTTACGCTTTGTGATTGATTGTGAGATACTCACTTATAGGTTACTAATCTAGTTCTATTATCTTGAAGGTCTGTGGTTCCACATCTAGTATAGACAGACGTTTAAAACTATTGAAAAAAAAATCCGCTATAAATTATACAAGTTGTATGCCAACTAATGATATTATCACTCAACCTACATTTCAATAGGTCCAAGATGATTTAGTCCCTGGAAATTGATGGGGAAATCATGATTAAGCTCAACAGTGGTGAAAATACTACCATGGAGTTTTTACATCTCTGAGATACTAAACGTTAGACGTGTAAAAATAAAAATTTAACTCATCTAGATATTCTATATAATACTAAAATTCCCATTGTATGAATAAGTACCACGCTAATACACGATATAACTCCGCCTGCAGTCCCTCCGGGGCTACTGCCGGTCCCAAGCCCGGACAAAGGAGGAGGGTTGGGCATGGGGTTAGAGACCCCATCCCGTAGAAAACTAAATCGCTAAAAAAACGCTAACCAGAAATAATACACGATAACGTTGCTTTCAATTAGAACTTCTGGCTTTACACTAGTGACAGTAATATTTATAACCATATACGAAAAACTAAACCGATTAAAACAGTTTGTGAGTCAATGGTAAAAATGAAACACATTGCATCACTAAATATAATAAGTTACAAGTTAATCGTAAAGTGAAATATACTCATTGTGATGAGAGGAAAGTAACAACTTGGATAGATACTTCAACACACGAAGTAGGTCAAAACGTAGGAAAATAAAGTTATTAAATTAATGACCAGGTCAACAAACGGATACTGTTACAAAATCCGTCTGAACACAGACTAGGGTAGTTGGATCAAATTTTTTTGAGTTCCGGTATGTGTAAGAGATGAGACCGAACCCCATTAGGAAGATACGAAGGCATACAATGACTCAGATAACTGTTTTATATACACCTGATCAATCTATCTACTACATGACTACTATCGATCAGGCGTGATAATAGAACTATATATTGTCTGTGTGGCATTGAATAACTTCATGTTTCCCATTAATAAATATAAATGCTGCTCTATATTAAGGTAAAGACTCTAGATCTAACTGAAACAATATTGTTCCCCTGTGTTATTAGATATATATAATAAAACGGTTGGACAAAAAAGAAAAATCAATAAAACCCGTGATCGATTGCTATTACTTCATAAACCTATGGGTCCCTCCCAGCTAAAATTACTATCAAATCTTAGATTCGGATTGCTAAAGGATAAATATAACTTACCAAGAAATGTTAATAGCTTGGGCATCAGACTCGTATGTAGTTCCAAGGTGCCACGTGTTTCCCAGGAGTACTGACGTCGACCACTTCCATTAGTGGTACTACCAATTCCACTGCCATCCAAGGTATGCTCACCGCCTGAAGAATTACTTTTACGAACTTCTAGTGGAGCTGAAATAAGCCATCGCTTGTCAGGATCAGCTTGGACTGTTTGTGTTGGTTCTTCTGAACTAGTAGATGTGTGTTTTGGCAAGGATTACGTGCCGTAACCTCCAGTGTACATCCTGTTGCTTCACACACTATTCTTATAGGTTTTAATAAACTAAGCTGGAAGGTATGAGGTTTGACACGTGAAGATACTTTCTTGATGACTTTCGTACCTTCAGATGCTCCTCCTTCAACCTGTGATGCTGTTTCACCGGATGTTTCAGTTAAACTTGCCTCTTCTCCAACTTTGGGGAAGGTGAAGTACACTCAATTTCACTATCTTCAGAGCTTTCTACTCGGTGGTCATCATCAACTATGGCACATGTCATAAGGTGTTTCAATAATGTGTTGCAAATAGAAACAGGAAGACTAACAAAGTCATTTCCCTTAAAATAGTCGCGCACAATAACCCATGGCTGGGGTATCATCCTTGTAGTAGCTGCATTTGAGTTGTTATTAACCACAGGACCTTCTCTTATTTCTAATACATATGCTTCACGGACTGGATTCGATCGACGACTTCTGATCACTTGTCGTAACAGTGGACGATTCATTTCGTTCAAACCAAGTATATGTGGGGGTCGTCTACGGGGATTTCTGGTTGTTCGAACTGTAGGCGGTCTGACGAACATGTGTACACAAAGCAAGATAAACTTTCAAAGTTGAATGTTTGTTATGATAAATATCCTTCTTTTTTTCGCTAATGGACTAAATAAATAAATAAATAGATGAATATTATGTACCAACAATTAATGGTTTAATCACAGATTTGATAGGAATGTACAAAATAATTTTACTGTGGAATGTATACGAGTAATCCTAAGATCAGTGAGCGAGAATTTGATGCGTCGAAATCTTAGAAATGTAAATGGAATAAGTGATTCCAATTAAAAAAAATAAAATAAATAACATGGACGTCTTCTTATCGATCGATCAAAGGTGACCTACAAATTGCGTTGGAACATTCGTTAATAATATTAACCTTGTCATAGAGAGTGATATACAGACATGTTTTGTGCTATACAAGACCATAAACTACGCATTGATGTGTTATGTGTGTATCAAATTTTTTTTTGTTTTTTTCACATTGTATTACTGTAAAGCGGTAGTAACTAAATGTTACAATGATTTATTTGCATATTAAATTAATAAAGTTTGGTTTTAAAATTATATAGAAGTAGGGTAAAGATGCTTTTCTCAGTCCTAAATACTGAACATCAGTTTAAGGGAATTAGTGTGGTAATCCAATAAACCATTAGATGAAATTCAGTAATTGCTTGAGTAATTTTACAAAGAGTTATTATGATTAAATTGGTTGAAGTTAGACATTAACACCGTTGGAGGTCGGCTCAGTGGTTTAATGGTTAAGCGCTCGCGCACGAGACTGATAGGTCTTGGGTTCGGGTCTCGCCGGGGGCGGGGTCGTGGATGTGCACTGCTGAGGAATCCCATACTAGGACGAAACGGCCATCCAGTGCTTGCTTGATTTCAACTATTGAAATTATTATAATTCACAAATTGATTTGGATTCCAAATGCTGTTCAGTAAAATACCATATCAGGAAAAATAACTCGTAGATGAGAGTAATTAAGAAAAAAAACAAATGTATACAATTTTTAATATGGGGTTGTGGAGATTGGTGGATTTTATCGAAATTATGAACCGATCTAAGTTAGAATATCATTGAAAACTTGGAAGCATTGGGTGGCCGTTTCGTCCTAGTATGGAACTCCTCGCCTGTGCAAATCCACAATCTCTCACACTGGAAAATAATCCAGGACCTTCGATTCCGTTTGCGGGACCGTGCGTGCATACGTACTAGGACGAAAAGGCTATTCAGTGCTTCCAGGCTGTTAATGATGTTCTAACTTAAATCGATTCATGACTTAAATGAAAGCACTTGTAAAAGTTTACAACCTATCATGAAGTAAATTATTGTTGAATTGAAGTGAAACTATCATGGTGGCTTTCATAGTTCCTTCCCTGACATAATTCTTGGAGAAACAACAAATAATTGCATTGAAATATGCATACATTAAGCCCAATAGACTTGGTAATTCAACAAATAAACTAGATACTGAATGGGAATTTCTCGCAGCATTGAATACGTGTTCTGAGGATTCTCCATTGTAATTTTTTATGGGATATTGAATAATGTGATTAGTATTATTAGACTGCGGTTATCTGGAACTTCTTCAATGTTCACTAAGTGTGTCCTTCTCATAATTTTCAATAGTTTTTCCATTCATTGGAGCTATTCAACAGTAAGCATTGAACCCAGGTTTCTTACCAATTGTCACTCATCATCAAGGCTTACCTCAAATACTGATGGAACTAATGCTCCTCGTGGAACTTAGACGCACATCACATAACACACTCTCATAATGACTGAGCTATTCAACCAGTGGCTGATCTTCTGTGGTACTGATTTATTTAAATTCATTGGTCACTCACTATTCAATGATCAATCACTCTATCAACAAAGTGTGTTTGCTGAAGTGCTTTTCAGGCTTTGAGAACAAAGCAAAATAATGTTCATTCTCATGTAAATTATACATGCAGTCTAAGTATTGATACAAAACATCTGAAATTTATGCTTTATCGAAAACACTTTATAGTAGATTTTATTGAAAATCAATATTAAGTGTCACTGAATCTAAACTTTAAATTCAACAGTCCTCTAAAGAATTACTTTAAAATGAATACAATTTTAGACTATTTTTCTAATCTGAGACCTCCGTTATCTACTACTACTACTATCTTGGAGATTAAAATATTCAAAATGGGTTTTAAATAAAATTCTGTTGCATAAAATTCAGTTTAACCATGTACATCACAACCAATAAGTATACTATTACATAGACATTATAAACAAAGATTGATAGTGGCTAGCAATGGAATCCAGAACGCGTGTTTCGTCCTATTTAGAACTCATCAATTAGATGTACCTGTATCACAGAGTTGATGTTCACTCTAAGACTGAAACCCAACACCATTCGCTTCAAACGTCATCGCGTTATCTACTTAGTTAGTGAGTTCAGATAGCGATTAACTTGTGAAATGGGGTGGAGTTTTAATTTGTTTTTGTATTGTTTGTTTGAATCTTCTGATTGATGTTTAGAACTGCAGTTGATTAATCTCTTATAACGCTTGTGACCTAAGGTGATGTCGAGGCAATCCGCACAGAATGCACATAAGCCACTAAGAAACTGACCAATTTCAATCCTAACCATCAATGGGAAGATTCAACCAATCAATATAGGAATGAATTCTACATAGACAGCTATTTATCAATTCACAGATGGTGCTATCGATTTTAGTTAGAGATAAATGTTGTACAAATACTTCATACTGTTTAACGAACTATTGAATGTACAGTTACTGCATTATGAGCAGATACAGAGTGAATTTCCTCGAACAAGGTGACACAGAGAGATCGATTTTCAGATTAAACTATCTGTAATTTGGAATGGTGAAAATGAAAGAGTTTGAAGAAGTGAATCTATTATGTACAAAATTGATATAAAGGTACTAGATCTAGTGATAAATTCCCATTTTTAGTGTATGAAGATAAAATTTGAATTAGACCAAATGACAAGTTAATTTAGTCAATTGGCTAGTTATGGAGTTCTTTGATCACTTTGAATAACATGAAAACACAATTTCGAATGGCTATCACTTCCCCTAAGTGTAAAGTGTTGCTTCAGGATTGTTCTACATAAACGCTAGAACTTATGATACGGAGTGAATCAGTTAGACGCATCGTTCACTTTACCTATCTTGGAAGTCTCATTTTCCGAGGTAGGTTGGTGTTCGATGATAATGTTCCGTCGTGGATTCGAAACCTGTATTGACTCTAACCAACGTCATCTGTAGCTTAGGCAAGGTGTCTGTTTACCGACCAAAGGAGAAGTATACTGAACAAACATTTCTATGGCTGTTTAATGTGGCTTTTAAAAATAAAGGATGTTCATCAGTGAGTAATATTTGATCATAGATGCCTTAAAAGCCTTATTCAAGTATGCTGAGATAATCGAATAAGGTTAGACTCATGGCATTAAGTAAAGATAAGAAATAGGTTGATGAGGTAAAAGATCTTCATCAATTCAAGTGATTAAGATTTATATAATGTGTGCTAAACAATCACCTCTCACCCAACGCACAATATTTTATAGTGTAGGAGTGTGTGACTGAAAACGTACAACAGTCAAACCAAGACGTCGTAGCAATCCATGAAACCATTAACTATCGGATTAATCTTGGTTAGTGGTTACAAACTACCTTTTAGAGACCCTAGTGATTATTATAATCAGTGATTGGAGACAACGAGTTATACAGCTCAAAACTAGTCACAATCATGCATTCATTCCTTATCGACTGTAAGATTTGCTTATACCTTTTTTATTCCACGAATTTTATGTTGCTTATGTCTAATTAACATAAAAATTTATACATCCGTTGTCATGAGTATAAATTTCAATTGAATGAAATTACATATTTATGTGATTACTATGAGCACTACAACTACTCCTGGAAATAACAAGTAATTTATTCACTCTATACTCTTTAAATATTCACATTAAGACGAATACATGTTTAATATCATGAATAATAATACAAATTTCAAGGAATTTATTAATTATACATTATTGAGGATTGGATTAACATCAATAAAATGAAAGAATAAACAATGAACAAATTCCCTTATAGATTCTATTTATTACTTCATGTTTCCAGGTGCATACACGTACGCACACGTACACACACACACATACAAACCTGCACGTTATGCATACGACAAACATATAAATACACAATCTAAATTACACACACACATACATATCAATATTTGAATAACCAAAAACAAAAGTGAATCTAAATAGAATATGATGATCCATAGCAAATCAATTAAATCATGATAATCATTGAAATTAGAAAAGTTTTAAGATGAATCACCATGTATTATTGTTTCATTTTGAATTTAATCCATTAAAGGAAATAAATAATAAATTTTTCCTGTTTAAGCAATAACAGTTTTATCTCCAGCCCATGCTTCACATGAATCAGTAAAATATGTAAATAATAAAATGATTAAAGCAGTTAGAAATATACCACCAGGCCATAGAAGACCATGCATAAACATTGATGATGTATATAAACGATGTAGTATAGCTGCAGCATGATTAGAATCTAATTGTTGAATAAGAGGTAGATGATATCTATTAGGTGGTGATTTATTATTCATTGACATGAGTATAGAATGATTCAATGTTGTAGAAGATTGAGAAATTGAAGGAACAGATAATGATGATGAGGGAGGACGAAATGGTATTAGTTAAAGATTGTTGATCATTATTCGAAAATTGTGGATTATTTATTAGTGTTGTTGTTGTAATTAATGTTGTATGGGATGGTGTTGGTGCAGCGTAACATCGAAATGTATTACGTCGACTTAAATCACGTTTGAATTCTTCCACAGCTAGTTTATTATCTTCTTCACGTCGATGACATGGACTTGTTGCGCACTAACAAATGTAAAAAACGGGGGAAATAATATGAGATTATGTAATGTAAAATATGCAGAGAGTTTTAAAAATAAGACATGACCTCTAAATAACTAAATGAATATACTAATGTAAAGAGGATTAATGAAGACCGTTGAATTTCATAGTTTTTATGTTGAATTCAACCTAGACTACGACTCTTGTTTCTCAATTATTGTAAAGTAAATTATACGATTCAAGAATCTCCACAAACTCCGCTAGTGTCTGATTTTTGAAGATGATTCCTGATGTTCTAGTGATAAACCCAAAGCTGTCTAGTTCACACATGTTGAATGTGAGGCAATTACTCATCGGTGACATCTGGATTTAGTAGTAGAATATCACAAATCGGTTGAAATTAGACTTGTAAACCATTCGATATCGACTCAGTGGTTTAAAAGTCAGGGACTTGCTGAAAGTCCGAAATTCGGTCCCCTGTGAAATCGTGAATACGCACTGGTGAGGATTTCCATACATAGTCGAAATAGCTTTCCAGTGCTACTCAGTTTTCAAAAGGTTAAGGTTGATCAATGATTGGATGACATCACACAGAATTGATCTAACTGAGGCGGTTGTGGTCATATTTAATCTTTTATTAAATCATGTATTTCATGTCGTTTCATATTGTGTTTATTCATTATTCTCATTCATTCTCTTAATAAAATAAAGCCATTGAAATGGTTATTACAATTGCAATTTCGCTGATGCTCACTGTAGTGACCTAATTTTACCAAGAGAATGCGATCGATTTAATTGAAACAATTATTATTATAACCAATTGTACCAGTGATTGTTTTACTGTGCTCGTTTGTTTAACTGTGCTAAAACAGCCATATTCCTCCTCCATTACTCTCCATTACTTTCCCGCGGATTGTGACCTCGTACGTTCGTACTCTTGCCCGCTGATTCCACTTGTACCTTTTTGGTACGATCTCGGTATCTTTCGATACCACGAGATCGCCAACGAATAAATCTGGTTACGTTCAACCTTCGCCTTTCCGATTCTTTGGTAAGCGTTTCCCTGTAGTGGTGCTCATAGTCAACCTCGACTCGACACCACGCTACGTCACAATGCCAGTTACATGATACAACCATTTTGTATACATATATATTAAAAGATTGAATATTACTTTTTGTGTAAATCTTATTAATCATTTAAGAGACTGAAAGGATGAAAGTTCACATAAGTCAAAATGTGATAAATAGTATTGAGTTAAAATACCAATTTTTAATTTCTTGTTTAAACTTTGATCCTCGATTAAATTTCCTCCTCATTTGTTGTCTTTATAGTCTACTTTACATGGTTAGTACATTTCTGTATTATATATATGATGAAAAAAACTCTATGTATACAGAAAATGAATTGGATATAGGTGTAATGTATAGTCGAAGTCAATCGAGTAGGATTTATTTGAAAAAACGTCTACTTGTAAGTATACTATACATCAGTTATAATCATGATGGAACAGTGACGGTTATTAATTGTATCATTTATAATATATGCATCAAGTAAGATCACTGATTATTTTTGAAATATTTAATAATTTCGAATTGTTTTCCATTCTTTTTGTTATAACCGTGACGGTAGCGAATTATCGATCGGACCAAAGACGCGTAAAACACGTAAGAACGACCTAGAGTCCCGATTGGCCCTGCTTCCCTGTCTAGCCCAGCCAGTTGAGTCCAGAACACAAGTCTCAGCCTCTGCAATATGAATCATTATATTTCAAGCAGACTGAGTTTATATACCAATCAAACAGACCACAACGTACCAATAAAATATGAAACAACATTTGTACAAGAATTAGCCAGATGTGGCTGTGACTGAGGGAGGTAGCGATTAACATACAGTGAATAATTCATGAATGGTAAATCGTATAATAATAGTTCATAGATCAAAATAAAGCTCATAATAAGAAGGGAATGAATATGAACAGTTTAGTTACATGACGATTATGCGATAAAATTATACTCAAAATATTGGTCCATAAATGGATCCCAAAAATTACCATTCATTATTCTTATCGGGATACAACACCTTTAGTTTACCAATGTTGAATATAAGAGCATGATTTTCATTGAAGATTTTTTTATTTTATTCATTCCAAGTTATCTATACATGTTATCTGTAAACACGTATTTATAGTACACCTCAACTTTCCAGACGTTAAAAAGTAGGTAAAATAGAATTTAAAACTTTGAATAAATTCTCAATGGAAATTATGTTTCAAAAGGGATTTTTTTTTCTGAATATTATTAATAATTTCAATAATTGAGATCATGAGTCCATTGAAGCTAAACTACTATGGAAACCCTGGAAGTACTGGACTACCATTACGTCCTATCATAAAACTTTTCAACAGTGCTCATCTAGAACCTCACCTCACAAGATTCAAACTCAAAACTTATCAGTCTTGCGTGTAAATCGCTTATTTACAAAACTGATTTCTTAAATAAACTAACTAAACAAACAAAAAATTGATCAAAAACTGCTTCACATATATATTGAATATTGAAAAATGTATAAATAGTCTCAGTGAATTCATTCAAACAAATTTTTTGTTGCTGGTTATTTTGATTTAAAAACAAAAAAAATTTTTTTTATTTTTCAAAATATTATGTATCAATGTACACATTGATTCATTTATAAAAAAACAAAATAATCAATCAACCAATATAAATTGATTTATTGATTCAAATGACTTAACAACTGCAAACTACATACATATCTTCTTGTATTATTGATAATAATAATAATGATACATTTAAATGATTTGAAACTATTGATTGTATTGATTGGTTTCTAAGAGAAAAAAATATATATACACAATTTATATATATGGATTGTTAGCATATTTGTTTTGCATTTTGTAACCAAACAAACAAACAACAACGAAACAACTAGAACAATCATTGATAGATTTTTATGAATAATAATTTATTGCTAATGATTAGTAGTATATTTTATGAATGAAATAAGAAATAGTTCACTAAAATAAGATAGTTTTCTAGAATTTTTATTGATTTTCTATTAGTTATATATGAAAATGATTAGACAAGAAATAAATATTTCAGTGGTTAATGTTTACCCTGAAACTTAGTAGCTAAGTGGATAATAAGATAGTGTTTGAAGCGAGTGGTATTAAGTTCGAGTCCTGAAGTAAATATTAAATCTAGGATACAGGTATATCCAATTGATGAGTCCCAGATAGAATGAACCTCACGTCCTGGATTCCATTGCTAGACACTATCCATATTTGTTTATAGTTTCCAGTGTGTTGTTTTATTTATGTGAAAAGTGCGTTTACTGTTCAATAAAAACTTTCTTTGTTTGCTGTTTTGTTGATTTGATACAGTTGATAAGGATGGTATATGTTTGTGATGTAAGCTTATTGATCGAAATTGATGAACATTGTGTAAGTTGTTTTATAGAGTTGATGTGTGTTCTTAATCGATTATGATAGCTTAATAAAGTATGAATTTATTTGTTTTATGGATTCATCTCAACTGCTTACAACCTAATAACAATAGTATTATTAGTTAAGAAAAAAGACAAATATTATCTTCAATCATATAACTGATGACATTACTTTTCTACTTCTAAAGATTCTGTTCCTACATTCTTCTCGGTGTTTCCTTCTGGAATATTTGTATATTTTAACAGTTGAATTCATGATTCGATCTAAACTAGACCACCATTGCAAACAATCGATGAAGAGTTGATGGCTCGATCGAAGTTAGACACCATTGGATGCCGGCTCAATGGTCTAGAGGTTAAACGCTCGTGCGTGAGTTCGAAAGCCCTGTCTTCGAGTCCCGCGTGCGAGATCGTAGATGTGCACAGGTGAGGATTTCCATATTAAGACATAACAGCCATCCAGTGCTTTCAGGTTTTCAATGGTAATCTAGTTTGGATCAACTCATGAATTCGACTATTATAATTACTACAATCTACACAAATCCCTATTCTGAAAGTATATGTTTCAATTATAATTAGATAACCGTATGAAAATTTAGACACGTTCTGAATTATCTCGTTGTTTATATTCTTCACTGAATTCTGATTAGTCGTTGATGTTATGTGTGAACCCTATGTAGATTGTCTCGATATAGCCATTTTGTCACAATTTTTATGGGATCGGATATCGACGGAATCATTGAAAACCTAAACAATATCAACAATAGTGACAGTCTGGACTCAGTATCTCAGTGGATAACTTTTTGATATTTTGAGGTAAAAGATACTGTGTCTGAGTCCTGATATAAACACCAACCCTGGGATGTACAAACATCTAGCTGGTAAGCCACAATTAGGATGAGATTCTCATAGTAGATTCCACTGCTATCCACAATAAATGAATTCATATTTTTATTGTGTAACGAATTTTAGTCTACATATAGGGAAAATTAAGTGAAACACCTATGTTCATTTAACAGTCCTGTGTTTTATTTTTCAGAAATTCTATTTCATTAGTACTTCAAGTACCTTGAGTCAGTCAGTCAGTCAGTCAGTCAGTCAGTCAGTCAGTCAGTCAGTCAGTCAGTCAGTCAGTCAGTCAGTCAGTCAGTCAGTCAGTCAGTCAGTCAGTCAGTCAGTCAGTCAGTCAGTCAGTCAGTCAGTCAGTCAGTCAGTCAGTCAGTCAGTCAGTCAGTCAGTCAGTCATCAGTCAGTCAGTCAGTCAGTTCAGTCGTCAGTCAGTCAGTCAGTCAGTCAGTAACAACGTAGAACTTCGTACGTACGTACATCAGTTCGAGTTGCCACACCACATTAGCACAGAGATGCAGTGGTCGATTCAAATCCCGTAGTGGTAGAGGTAGTAAGAGTATAAGCAGTAATCGGGAAGATTAGGGTTTGGAGATGTTATTTAAAGAGTATAATACAGTGAAATAAATTTGAGAGGAGAAAAAAAAGAGACAAGGAGGAATAAGGAGATCAAAATTTGGGAGAACACAGAGAGTGGATGCACCTGCGCCATTGCAAACGATTTTGAGCCATGTCATTCAGGGTCTCTAACCATCGGTTGCTATCATCTCGCGGTCCCCAACCAGGTAGTCTACACCTACCAACATGACTCAGTCCACTTGTCAGTGACTTCATGGACTTGTGCCATGTTTTGGTCTGGCCGCCCCTAGCTTTCTTCCAACCTACTCCTATACCACTGAACATAGCACGTCGAGGCAGTCGGTCGTTGGGCATACGTAACACGTGTCCCAGCCATCTCAACTGATGAAGTTTCACTACTTCATCAATTGATTTGCCATCCTTACCTAGTACCCGTTTCCTAACAACTGATTACTTACTCGATGGTCCCATGATATACGAGCAATGTTTCGAAGACACCTATGATCAAATACTAGTAACCTACGAATATCCTCTACTCTTACCGGCCATGTTTCACTGCCATAAAGTAGGACGGAACGAACTGCTGCGCAGTAAACACGTCCTTTGGTTGATAGACGGATATCTCGCCTACGCCATAAATGACGCAAGTTGGCAAAAGCTAGTCGAGCCTTCTGTATCCGTGCTGAGATTTCGTCACACACCAGACCACAAGGGCTGATGAGACTTCCAAGATAAGTGAAGCGGTCGACACGCTCAACTACTTCACTCCCTATCATTAGTTCGGGTGTCGATGTAACCCAATCCTGAAGCAACATTTTGCATTTCGAGGGAGAGAATCGCATCCCGAACATGCTTGCATTGTTGCTTAGAGTGGTCAGAAGACTCTGCATTTTGTCAGCGTCTTCACCAAATAAAACTATGTCATCAGCATATTCTAAGTCAACAAGTGAACCTCCCGGTAGAAGTTCAACCCCTGGAAATTTAGATGAGGAGAGTGTTATCTCTAAAAGTACGTCAGACAAAGTTGAACAAGAATGGGGAGAGTGGACAGCCCTGACGAACACCACTTGAGGTAATCAATTCTGATGACAGTTCGCCATAAGCTCTCACTCTACCAGTTGTGTTCGAGTAGAGAGCCTTTATAAGGTTAATGTACTTCTTTGGTACTCCTTTCAGTGACAAACACTGCCATAGAACCTCACGATCAACAGAGTCGAATGCCGCCTTAAGGTCGAGAAATACTACCATTGTGGGGCGTCTGAATGTGTGTCTGTGTTCTAGAACCTGACGTAGTGTGAATATCTGATCTATACAACCACGTCCAGGTCGAAAACCAGCCTGGTTTTCTCTAGTCTGCTCTTCACGAGCTTTGTTAGGCGTCGAAGTATTATTGAAGCTAATATTTTAGACACTATATTAGTCAAACTGATTCCTCTGTGATTGTCACAAGAGGACTTTTGTCCTTTCTTATAGACTGGCACAATCAGTGATTGAGACCAGTCAGATGGGATTACGTCCAGTTCCCAAATTCTACCTAAGACCTCAGTTAATCTCATTGCTAATACTGGACCACCATCCTTAAAAATCTCAGGAGTAAACCTGTCAGGGCCTGCTGCTCTCCCTCGTTTCAGATTTCCTATGGCTTTTTCAACTTCGTAAAGACGGAGGACCTACATTAACTTGCCATTCAGGTTGACTGGAGATCGTGGGAAACCGAAGTGTGGCTGAAGGCCAGTTGAACTGATCCCTAAAGTGTTCTGCCCATCGATCCAATCTCCTGGATTGAGAATGAATAATATGTCCATCTTTCTCTGAGATTGTTTCGCTAACGGTCGGGTTCCTAATTCCGGTTTCCTTAACGAGTCTGAACAATTGTCTGCTATTACCTATTGCCGCTGCCTTTTCCATCTCTCTTGCTTTCGCTACCCACCACTGTTCACGATCATTGCGTAGACTTCTTGTCAGCTTGCGCTTAAGCTGACTCCGCTCTTCATTATGTTCAGAGCCAGGTGGAATGAGTTTCCGAGCATCTATCAGTGCGATAGATGCTGCTGAGATCCAGTGTTGCTCCCTAACCTTACGGTTTACCTTACTAGCAGATATCACTGCTGTTTCCACAGCTTTTCGGATATCATTCCATGCTGCATCGGGGTGGGCATCACATACATGGCTGCCTAACTGTTTTCCTAGTTGTTCCTGAAATATACTCTTAGCTTGACTATCATTAAGTAGGCCCTAAGAGGTTTCCTTGCAGCGTCTTTCCTACGTCCAGTAAGACACAAGCAAATACGCGCTCGCACTAGAGCATGATCTGAATCTAGGCATGTGCTCCAGAATGAGCGACAGTCTTCTATCGAGCCCCTCCATCGGTGGCTGATAGCGATGTGATCTATTTGGGTCCAACGTTGGGACGAATTAGGGGGTCGCCATGTTAAAAGATGTTTTTCCTTATGCTTAAAGTTAGTATTTGCAAGGAACAGGCGGTTATCTGAGCATAGCTGCAACAGACGGTCGCCATTATCTGTTCTTTGAGCCACGACGCTATAAGATCCACCTAGGTGTCTTTCCCTATCGCTTAGTTTACCTACTTGAGCATTAAAGTCACCGGCCATTATTACTACATCCGAGCGCCTAGCTTTTCGGAGAAGGTCGGAGAGCTTTCTGTAAAACTCATCTTTTACATCATCTGAGCTGCAGTCAGTGGGAGAATAGGCAGAGACGACGAAGAGGCAACGACGAGTGTCCCTATCTTTTCGGATCCTTACTGTTCCGTTCAGTCGGACAGCGCACAAACGACTGTCTACTGGGATCCACTCTAAGAGAGCTAGTTCTGCCCTAGGACTCAATGCTATACCTACGCCGGCGAGGCCACGGGAAGCAGAATCAGGGCTTCCAGATACACGAAGTGTGAATCGAGTCGGTTCTTTATTTTGGCATGGTGAGGTCAAATGAATGACGCTACTCGGATCCTGTATGCGCGTTTCGGAGACGCAGCACACATCGATGGCGCGAGATTCTAAAGTCCTAGCTAAGGAAGCCTGTTGTCCTATTTGGCACAGTGTTCGGACGTTAAAAGCTCCTACGTGTAGTTTAGAGCGTGGTTTCAGGAGACCAGGAATAGCGTTCCGCGTACTCGAATCGTTTGCCCTAGCGGTGCGAGATGATAAAGAGACGTGAGGAGGGTTAGTCATGGAGATAAGAGAGGTATTAGGAGGTGTAGGAAGGATTTGAATGTGACCAACTTGGTCTCGTGTGCTGTTACGGGTATGAGGGCTGATATCACTTCCCGGCTGCCCACACCGTGGAAGGGTATTTCTTGAGGAACCTGAAAAGGAAATTGGATTAGTGTTGGTCTTAACGACCTGGGAGCGTGACCGCAGAGCCCAAGGGACAACTGCTTGAGGCCGGTCGCGCACGGCCCTTTCGTGGAAGGTTTTTAACGTGTTAGCTCCGTACGTTGAATACCTTGAGTACCAAATATCTATTAAATAGTGTATTATACTTATTAGATGTATTGTCTTCTTCAGTCAGTGAATATACAACTGGCAATTTATTTGATCTAGATAAAACTTAGGATGTCTTAACTTAATACACTTGGCTACTTACTTACTTACTTACGCCTGTTACTCCTAGTGGAGCATAGGCCGCCGACCAACATTCTCCAACTCGCTCTCTCCTGGACCTTCTTTTCTAATTCCATTCAATTCTTGTTCATTCTTCTCATGTCTATCACCATTTCTCGGTGTAATGTGTTCTTCGGTCTTACTCTTCTCCCTTGGCCTTGAGGATTCCACGTGAGGGCTTGTCTTGTGACGCAGTTCAGTGCTTTCCTCAATGTGTGTCCTATCCACTTCCAGCACTTCTTCCTGATTTCTTCCTCCACTGGAATCTGGTTTGTTCTCTCCCATAGTAGGTTGTTGCTAATCGTGTCCGGCCAACGGATCCGAAGTATTTTGTGTAGACAGCTGTTAATAAACACTTGTATCTTCTGGATGATGGCTTTCGTAGTTCTCCAGGTTTCCGCCCCAGTATACAGTGGAACTGTCTTGACATTTGTATTGAAAATCATGACCTTAATGTTGCTTGACAGACAGTTGTTTTGAGTTCCAGATGTTCCTCAGTTGTAAATATGCTGCTCTTGCTTTGCCGATCCGCACCTTCATATCTGCATCAGATCCACCCTGTTCATCAATGATGCTGCCCAGATATGTAGAGGTTTTTACATCTTCCAAATCTTCTCCGTCAATTGTGAATGTTTTGATGAATGCTGTGTTGTATCGGAGAATCTTGTTTTTCCATTTGTGTATATTGAGACATATTGCTGCTGAGGCTGCTGCCACACTGTTCGTCTTCTCCTGCATTTGTTGTTGCGTTTGGGATAGAAGGGCCAGATGATCTGCGAAGTCTAGATCGTCCAACTGCATCCTAGCTGTCCATTGTATCCCGTGCTTCCCTTCCGATGTTGACATCTTCATGACCCAGTCGATCACCAGGAGAAAGAGAAAGGGTGAGAGTAAGCAACCTTGCCTGACACCGGTCTTTAACTCGAACGAGTCTGTGACCTGTCCTCACGCACAATTTTGCAGTTTAATCCATCATAAAAATTCCGTATGATATTGACTATCTTCTGAGGCACGCCGTAGTGTCGAAGAAGTTTCCATAGTGTTGTTCTGTCCACGCTATCAAATGCCTTTTCGTAGTCAATGAAGTTGATGTAGAGTGATGAATTCCATTCAATCGATTGTTCCACAATGATCCGTAGAGTTGCGATTTGGTCTTTACAGGATCTATCCTTGACTAGCTCAACAATAAATGATCTAGCCGAACAGTACTATGTATAATTCTGACATTTGAATATCTCTTGTCAATTTTCTCTCTGTAAGCCACGCAATTAGTCTGTTAAATTTATTATGTAAAAAGTATTCTGTTCTCTTGCACACATATGTACACAAAATGACTGTATTGTTTGACTACCTTTCATCGACTATCATGCCATCAGAAACTGTCGTATTAATAGTGTCTTAACAGAGCAAAAAAATACAGATAGGGCTGGACAGATGGAATAATGCACAGAGCACACATGGTTTACTATAGATTAGAAATAGATCAGGATAGTGTTCGAATACAGTCATTTGTATATTTTATTTGAAGTAAAGCAAGAGTCAAATTTGGGATAATTGAAACTGAGTAGCATTTGTGACATGAATTAGTCAATATCATAATTCATGTGCAAACACAATTTATAATATTGAACTATTAAACTGTGATAACGAAAAAAATTGTAACGAATTTGCTGAGTTACATTAATATTTATCCATAACGAAATATCCAACTAGTTTGGTATTGGGGTAAACATAAAGCATACTGATGAACAACCATAGGATCTTCATTTGTTTTAATCAATCAGAAATTAATGAATATGGATGAGTAAATGAAAATGAAACGAAATTAAAGGACTAACGAAACATATTTTTCTTTTTGAACTAATGATCGACTTTCCCAAGATAGTCATAGGTTTTAAATCGTTGGACTTTAAGGTTAGGAAAGGTGGACAGGATTACGATTCAGGGCCACTTTATATGCACCGAAATTCCTAATACTAACCATAATCCTTATTAGTATTTAAGATTTGAACTATATTTTTCAGTTAGTTTATTTTAAATAACCAAAAATTCCGATGACTTTTACTGGTGAACGTTTTTTTTTATCAAGGCCGCTTTTTAAGAGAAGGGGTTGCTAATCGCATGCTCAAACTTCCTTCTTTATCCGGGCCTGAGCAATCAATCGAATGAAACTCGTCACTATACATCAACTTCCTTTATTACGAGAAAGCATTTGATAGTGTGGATAGAATATTAAGGAACCCTCCTCGACACTATGAAATGAGTAGCCAAAAAGATCGTCAACATCATACGAAATTAATACGATGGACTGCACTGAAAGATGGTGCATGAAGGACAGCCGACAACTGACCGGATTCAGACAAAGCTTTGTACCTCACCTTTCTTCTTCCTTCTGATGGTTAACTGGATTACGAAGACCTCCACATCGGAGGGGAAGCACGGAATACAATCGACAGCTTGGACACAGCTGGACAGTTTGGATTTCGAAGATAACTAAGCTCTTTTACCATACGTACAGCGAAAAGTGTAAGTAAAGACAGGGAGTGTAGCAGAAGCCTGTTATGCCCCGATAAGAATAATGAGTGGTAATTTTGGGATCCATTTGTGGACCAATACTATACGTATATTTTACAGTATAATTGTTGATTAACTAAACTATTCTTATCGATTAAATGTTAAATATTTCTATGGCAGTCGATTGACTAAATCATCGATTAAATGTTTAAAAATACTTCCATGGTATTATATACATTATATACATATAACTGATAAATATACATTTGAATTGTGTTTGTGGATCGTTGTGTGATCGCTCGTTTCTGGTTGTTTGTAGAATATACTTTCCCATTTCAAGCTTGGACTTCTCCCTCTAGTTAGCGGGGCTGGGACGCATCAATAGCTAGCTTATTGGTCTTTGGTCACTGAGTCTTTGTTCTCGTTCGCAGATTAAGTGAACTCGTGATAGCTTCAAACATAGCAAAGCCTCTGCATCAATAGATCTCAACATGCACAAGGGTAAAACCAAGATCCACAAATACAGCACAGAGAACACCAACCCGATCAAAATTGATCGAGAAACTTTGGAATAGTTGGAAACTTTCACGTATCTGGTCAGCTGTATCATCGATGAACAAGGAGAATAGGATGCAGACGTAAAGTAGACGATTGGCAAACCAAGGGTAGCATTCCTAAAACTGAAGAACATATGGAATTCAAAACAACTGTCTGTCAACCAATATCAAACTCACAATCTTCAATACGTACTTCAACACAGTTCTACTCTACGGAGCAGAAACGTTGAGAACTACTACAAGCATCAACAAAAAGGTAACAATATTGATAAACAAATGGCTACACAAGACACTCAATGTCCATTGACCGGATACCACCAACAACAGCTTATTGTGGGCGAGAACAAACCAGCTTCCAGATGAAAAACGAATTAGGAAAAAACGGTGAAGGTAGATAGGTTACACATTGTGGATATCACCGAACTGCATCACGAGACAAGTGATAACTTGGAATCGTAAAGAGAAACGGAAATGAGAAAGACCAAAGAACACACTGTGTCGGGAATCGAAAGGAGACATCCAAAGGATGAATAGAAACTCGGAAAAGCTGGAAAGGATTGTCCGAAACAGAATTCAATAGAGAATTCTGATGATCGGCCTATGCTCCTCCATGAGGGGTAATGGGCGTAAGTAAGTATCCCTGAATTATAAATCCTAAATCCTGTACCTAATTCTAAATACGCGATACATCCTAGCTTTTGGAGAAACCAGAATAACTCAGGCAACATGTGACTATCGAGTCATTTTTAATTTTTCTTTAATAACTCTATTTCCCAAAGGAGACGGCGATTTTCAGCACATATACCTCCACTATTCATGTCTTTGTAATTCTACCTTTATACATGTGTGATTTCGTGTATATCTATGCACTTAATATTTTATCTGATGCCTGTTTCCTTGTTAGATTGACCAGATTTGGAGAGGGAAGTTTATAATAATTAGGAAAAATAGGTGTATTTTCCTTAAAAAATGAAATGAAACCAATAAAATGAATGATATCAGTTGCCATTAACAGACAGACTAAGTGTAAATAAGACGCTTAGGATATAGCGTTTGTATTTTCCGATGAAATCAAAATTTGTATGGAAACTACTGCAGAGACGAAGTGACACCTTTCATATTCTATGTACGTTATGTTCTTGATAACTTTAGTACACAGAAAGTTTCGTAATTATTTCGGCAAATATCTTCCAGCTGTCATATTTTGTGTATCATGCCTATTTTCATTCACTGAGCTCTGTTTTCACAAGTATCGAGATTTAATCGACAGATGTTTTGTTAAATAAATGGTACACAGTTGCAGGAGAGGAATAATTTGACCTGCACAAATTGTTTTCATCACTTTGTGCTACTAAATATTTTGTTAGTAGGCAAGTAGGAAGAATGAAATAATGAGATATATCGGCGTAGAAACATCCTGGTGTATACTGTTCGAGCAACTGGTTTCAGCTCAATGGATTGATACATTTACATGTGATCATCCCATTAAAAATGATAAAAAGTATTGTTGATCCTACATTTTCTGATTGGAGTTGTGGAGATTGAAATCATGAACCGATCAGTGTTAGACCACCATTGAGGTCCTGTAAGCATTTGAAGACCGTTTCGTCCCAGTTGGGACTCTTTAGCAGTAAACATCCACGATCCCGCACGTAGGACTCGAACCCAGGACCTTCGGTTTCGTGCAAACGCTTGACCTCTGGACCACTAATACGGGATCCAATGGTGTTAATGTCTAACTTCAACCAACCCACGATGTCGCTCAACCATCTCTTATACTATAACGAAACGGCCACCAGTTCTTCCAGGATATTCATAATGATATAACATTAATCACTTGTTCATTTCCATGGAAATATACATTTCGTTATGAAAAGTATGAGGGGATGTCGTTTGTAACAATAGTAATAACTCCACGATTGATACCCTTACACGTTGGCCGAGTTCTCATAAATCGTACGCTGTTTTAAAGATCCGTTATTAGCGGAAAATGCAATTATGATAAGTTAACTATAAGGGACCTCTAGAAAAGTTAGGGGGAGTTATGTTAATCAGTAATGATGAAGCAGATTCATCCGCTCTTTGTTTTCACTTGAATCCCAAGTTCGTTTTGTACTTTTTATTCCGCAAACTCATCTCTCTTGAAATATTTTTTATAACAAGTCTTTTTCATTACCTTCAATAAAAATCTTATTTCTACTACTGTATTATTCATTTAAAAAGTTTTATCTTATTGTAGCGCGTTATAACGCGATAATATTCATCAATGCATATTCGTCTAGGTTACTTAATGAATGCTAGGAGAAAATGTTGTTTGGAGTATACATGCTAAACTGTATATTAAAGTCATAAGGGTTACTTGTTCAAACTTCATAGATGACGGTATTTCTAATATAGTTGAAACTTAAGAGAAGATAATTGTACTACTATCACCCAGTAATTTAGTCAAAATCTTTTTCGAATACACAACTTAGGATTTTCTCACCTCCGTTAGACATAAGTAATGCAAAATGTACCATATCTATTTAGTCGGTAATATATCATTCATTACTAACAGTGTATGACTAGTAATCAGCACTACAAATGATAATAATCGACAAACTACTCTATGTTACTCTATTTTACTAATCATTTCAGCATTTGTTATGGTTTTCCCTAACGTGCAAGAGTAATGGCAATTTGAAATCATACATTAAAAAAAAATAAAACAAACGTACAGTGCTTCTTGATGGTTGAGGTAAGACAACGGAAATTCTATAGTCTACACAAACTCCCTATATGAACGATGGAGTTCAATCCATGTTGGGTGTGAAAAAGATATTCACCTCAGACAATTGATGAAGGGTTGCGCAGGATTATGGATTGATTAAAGTTGGACATTAACAACATTGGACGGCGGCTCAGTGAACTAGAGGTTAAGCGTTCGCATGAGAGACTGAAGTTTCTGGGCTTCAAGTCATGGATGCGCACTGCTGAGTCCCTGATGTATGGTTGTGGAAGTAAAATATGATTGGTAGTTGGGCATGAACAATCAGCCACAGCCTTAATTACTTACTTACTTACGCCTGCTACTCTTACTGGAGCACAGGCAGCAGACCAACATTCTCCGACCCACTCTCTCCTGGACCTACTTTTCTAGTTCTATCCTAATTTTCTTCATTCTTCTCATGTCTATCACCATTTCTCGGTGTAATGTGTTCTTCGGTCTTACTCTTCTCCCTTGGCCTTGAGGATTCCACGTGAGGCTTGTCTTGTGACGCAGTTCAGTGCTTTCCTCAATGTGTGTCCTATCCACTTCCAGCACTTCATCCTGATTTCTTCCTCCACTGGAATCTGGTTTGTTCTCTCCCATAGTAGGTTGTTGCTAATCGTGTCCGGCCAACGGATCCGAAGTATTTTGTGTAGACAACTGTTAATAAACACTTGTATCTTCTGGATGATGGCTTTCGTAGTTCTCCAGGTTTCCGCCCTAGTATACAGTGGAACTGTTTTGACATTTGTATTGAAAATCCTGACCTTGATATTGGTTGACAGACAGTTATTTTGAGTTCCAGATGTTCCTCAGTTGTAAATATGCTGCCGGTCGTCGTCTCCTCCTGAATTTGTTGTTGCGTGTGCGATAGAAGAACCAGATCATCTGCGCAGTCTATATATTCCACCTGCATCCTACCTGTCCTTTGTATCCCATTCCTCCCCTCAGATCTTGACGTCTTCATGATCCAGTCGGTCACCAGGGGAAAGGGTGTGCGTAAGCAACCTTTCCTGACTCCGGTCTTTACCTCAAACCAGTCCATCAGCCACAGCCTAAGAAATATTAAATATATGATCTCCCCATCTGTCATTAGTTTCTACCCCGTACTCACTGAGTGTAACCTCTTGTAACTGTTTTGAATACAGTATTATCTAGTGTTAATCTGGTTCTCTATTTTGGGTTGTGAATCCTGGTTCTGATATAACGTGATTAGTCTCATTATCATATTACTGTATTATACGAGTGAGAGTGAAAAAGTATTTTAAATATCCGTTATATCATTCCCATACTAAGACGAGACAGCCGTCCAATGCTTCCGGGTTTCCAATGAGGGTCTAGCTTAAATCGACTCATGACTTTAATTCTGAAAATATCATACATTTCGATATTTAATTTTAAGGAATGAAATTCCATAGTAAAAGCTCATAGTATTAATATTAGTTTCATTGTTGTCAAGGCGGTTGTGAATGCCACCCTATTTGTTTTGAAAAGCGCAAAATAAAGTGAGTTGGTAACTCTGTTTTATCAAACAAGGTTGACAGTAGTCATACGATAGATGAAACTAAACATTTCCTAGTTGGGCACTGTAAACCTTCATGATTTCACAATAAGTTTTAGTCTTATGTCATACGAATACTAGGACGTTTAAGCATTTGAATCAACAATCCTAGTCCGTGTTCAGAAGGAATTTATAAAATCATCATCTGTTCATTGACCAGATAAGAATTAATAGGCGATCTTACCAATTCCCCACTTTCTTTCACTTATTTATTTCTCTCTACCCAGTTCTTCATTACATTCATAAACCTTATAGGATTGTTCATACACCTCGTATTATATGATTTATAATGACGATTATTCCAAGTGTTGACCTACTTTGTATATTGAATTATTTATTCTAGATATTATTATTCTTATCACTTCTACTATTGTCAGTCATTTTAAATTTAATTTACTTTTCTTACTCGTTGATTAATGTTATACATTTGTTGTATATTAAAGAGGAAGAATGTTGTATTTGTAAAATCTCAGTGAACGAATTTGAAGTAAATTCGACGTTTCGCTTAGCAATCCGGTTCCAGCTTTTTCAACGAAAATATATTCAAACTACAAAATTACCGAATATAAATAGGTACATGGTTCTCTGGTTTATTGTATACTGAATAAGTCATCCAATCAACGTGAACAATGTTTAGAGTAGATATTTACATTAGTGTGTAAGAGACATGTGGTGTGAAACGAAAAATGTGAAGATAACAGATTGTGTGTATACGTAAGTGACTTATTCAGTATACAGTAAACCAGAGAACCACGTTGATATATCCCAATAAAGATTAAATCACGAGTAACGTCTGAGACTTATTAATGGACTATTATTATTTATATATTCTCACGGTATAAATATTCGGCAAATAGATTATGTATATCTATATTCCCCTTGTTATAAGCCTTATTTTGACTTATAATTTATTATTGTACGATTTACGGTTATTAAGCTATGTTCAGTTTACTGACTACTGCCTCCCACGTTCACAGCCACTTTTTGGCCTTATTGTGTACAAATACTATTTTCTATTTTATGGTGTGTTGCAGTCTGTTTGATGGATATATAAACCCAGTATGTCTGAAATAAATGATTCGATTCGATTCGCATAGTGGAAGCTGATATTGGTGTTTTGGACTCAAGTGGACGGACTAAGGGGCCCTAGGACCAATAAACACACTAGGCTGCTCATACTGATCGAACGTTATTGGTTTGGCACAGTGCTAAGATTGCATAAGTCGTATTTTGATTGGTGGATAAATCAGTGATAAAAAGCCGGCATAAACTCACAACACATGTACCTACATATATTCGATAATTTTGATGTTTGATTACATTTCCTTGAAAAGGCTTGAACCGAATTGCCAAGTGAAACGTTGGATTTACTTCGCTGAGATTTTACAAATACATTCTTCCTCTTTAATGTCTCACATTAACTCGGCGTCCAAATACTGTGAAACTATTCGATCAAATTTAGACAAAACTTCTTATTTGTTATATATGCTTATAAGTATTGGTATGTAATGAAAGGATAAGAATCATCCAGCTCAGAGAACAAAGTTCCATTGAAATCATCTACCCTAAACTACAAATCTTCTCTATTATCATGGATAAGAATGTAATTGAAAATAAAACTGTTTACTTGTATGTGTGTTTAATTTTAATTTAAATAAAGAGGAATATTGTCAGTATAGGGGTTGTGGAGATTGTTAAGTTTTTATTGAGATCATGAATCAATTGATGTTAGACCACCATGGGAAAAATGGAAGCACTGGACGGCCGTTTCGTCCTAGTATGGGACTCTTCAGCAGTGTAACTCCTTGTAAATGTTTTGAATACAGTATTATCTAGTGTTAATCTGGTTCTCCCTGCGAGATTCGAACCCAGGACCTACTGGTTTCGCGCCGGGCGCTTAACCAACTAGACCACTGAGCCGGCATCCCATACTAGGACGAAACGGCCGTCCAGTGCTTCTAGGTTTCCAACGGTGGTCTAACATCAATTGATTCATGATCTCAATAAAAAAGTGGACTATTGTTGGGTTTATTATATTCAATTAGTTAATAATTTCATGACTTGATACTATCAGGAAAAGCTTAACTTAAGTCAACAAAATCAAATGGATTTAGTTCGGAATTAAGTGAAGTTCTTTTGAAGAAAAAGAAACAATAAGGAAGGTCACAAATTTGTTTTCATTCAAGGTCAAATCTTAATTATGTCAATATAGATTTTATTGTTTTCATTGAACATTGAATTTAATATTTTCGTATAATAATCTAAATTCAATTATAATTATATACAGAATACTTGGATTAATTAGTGTTCATTTCAATTAATAATGGGATCTTTAGAGTTTCAATTTAAAAAAAATTCTTAAATGTAGTACAGGAGAATGTTGCTATGTCACTCTCTCTCTCTCTCTCTCTCGACTATATTAACCTAAGAAATACTATTGATTATTTGAAACTAATATGAATAGATGATAATCTTTCCTTAGAAATAATGAAATAAAATTGTATATTCTTGATAAGAAATGAAGAGAATTAAAAGACAATATAGGTTATGTAACAATCTGTAATTAAGGTGTTTGACCTATTTTACAAACTAACCAATCAATAGAACTGAAAATATGAAGTTACTAGTATAGGGGTTGTGGACGAAACGGCCGTCCAGTGCTTCCAGGTTTTCAATTGTGGTGGTCTAACATCAATCGGTTCATGATCTCAATAAAAAAAATATGAAGTTAGTTGGGGTGAGTTCGTAATTAGTCAAGTCCATTATGGAATTTTCAAAAATCATTTTATTCGGTTATGTAAGGGACAGTTAAGGTCAATCAAAAGCTCTATACGTGCTAATCGAACAATCTATTCCGATGATATTTAGTAATAACAAGAAAAGTATAAATGTTTAAGAAGGAAGAAAACCAATTAAGTAATTTATAGAAAATAGTTCATCTAGATAATAGTTTACATCAAGAATCATGATGTGACATCGACTTATATAGTCATTAACTGTTGTTTTGAGCTTCATCAATATTTGAATGAATCTAGGTTAATATAATCGATATAAATGTGATCAATAGAAATGAGAAATTGAGTGATATGAATTGAAGTTGATCACACTAAGTGTCTGACCATAGCTTCTCATTATGTTTGATATTATTTCCACTTTTACGTCTCTCATCTTATTAATTTTATTATATATCATAGTGATTTAAGGTGTGACAACTTAAATCGTTGTATAATCGTGCTGGATTTCACTCTGATTTAAAGTAACTGATTGGTGGAATGAGTTGTTAAAATTCAAGGAAAGTTGTTTTGGCCTAGCGCTCATCCAAAACCTATATAGAACATCCCAGTTTTGGAGTGATACAATACTTATATTATAGTCATTAGACTGTATCTCAGATGCCTAATTTTTCATATTACTGCTAAAAATGTTACTACCTTTACTATTCTGAGATTTGAACTAATAATTTCATCTTGGTGTGCTAATGAGATATGGCAACTTGGACCAATGTAAATTACGTACCAGATTATATGATGTGACTCTCTGAGTTAAATAACATATGGTGAGTGAATTTTGATAATTAAGAGTATCTGAATAAATATTCTAAACATCTGACTGTTAAGTAAATGATGATACTTTATACGTTTACAGTATAGTTTTACAGTTGATGAACATCAGGACCTACTTAGATAGTAAATTATTTATACACATGATGAAATAGGATATGTACCTGAAAATTTGTAGAGCATCTGGCTCTCAATGATTAATCTGGCATTTTTTTTAGTTCATTTAGTGAGTATGTGTTGAGTCGGCTTTCGGAGAACTGTAACGGAGCCTCCAGAGGCCTAAAAGGAGCCGAAGAGTCCTAGCCAATCACAGCATGATGGAGCATTCTAGAATTCCAACGTGGCGTGCTACTATTGGTCAGTAGCATAATATATCGCTAACGAATTGGCTGAATTATGGTGTTGATTTAACAAACGTTAACATCTATAAATACCCATGTTTTTCTGTACAAGAATGAAAACTTGGGATAAAGTATTTCCTCTCATACTTGCGTATTCTCTCTGGTGTTCAAGTCGCTGTGTAGTTCTAGTCTGCGGGTTATCAGAATAGCATAGGAAAACGAATATAGCGTTCGATCGACAAGACTTATCAGTATGTTCTGCAAATAAGAACATCACTTTCACTTAAGATACCACTCTAAGCTATAACTCATACTTTATTTGTTTTTTGGTGGGTTTTTTTCATCTGACTAGTTATAATGCACTATAGTGATGAGTTCACAACAGACATGTAGATATCTTTAGACAACTAAAATAAAATCCATATTAAAAATTGTGTTCTTATACGTTACATTGGTGAATTGATAAATAAATGGAAAACTGTTTTAAGATACTAAATATTGAAATTTGATTATACACTAAAGAAAAAGATCATTATCTTACATAATATAACTTTTAAAAGAAAATAAACATTTTATAGGGTTAAAGAGGAAGAATGTATTTGTAAAATCTCAGCTTGGACTAGATTGCCAGGCGAAACGTTGAATTTACTTCAAATTCATTCGCTGAGATTTTACAAATACATTCTTCCTCTTTAATATCTCACATTAACTCGATGACCAAATATTGTGAAACTTGTTATATTAGTATTATATCCAATTATTATTATTATTTGATTGAGATCATAAACCGATTGATGTTAGACGACCGCTGAAAACCTGGTAGTATTGGACGACCGTTCCTTCCTATTGTGGGATTCTTTAGCAGTGCGCATCCCCGATCGCGGGATTCAAACCCAGGGCCTTCAGTCTCGCGCGCGAACGCCTAACCTACTGGACAACTGAGCCGGCGTCCAGTGGTGTTAGCGCAATTTCGTGAATTGGTTAATGTTAGACATTAATTGGTTCATGATCTCAATCAAAAACCTAATAATCTCCACAACCCCCATACTGATATTTTTTTATTGGTTTTTCTTTACAGCATTAACTGTTCTCAATGAATTTAAAATATCGAATAATGGATAAGTTGTAGCAGTAGTGAAGGTTGTTTTTTATATAGTTTCATCTCCAATGTTCAATCTTGACTAAAATACTTATGACAAATACTTTCCTGACGTCGAAATGATCTTAGTTAAATAACTGAAAGTTTTAAGTAAAATTCAATTTGAGTTGATCTCTAACTTCAGACTGTAATCTCTTATCATAGTAGCTTGTAAATTATAACGGACAATAAATTCATATAATGGAAATAATAATAAAAATAATAATCGAGATTATAAACCGATCAATATTAGATTACTATTGAAAATCTGTAAACACTGAACCACCATCTCATCTTAGTATGGGACTTCTTAACAATGCTCATTCATAATCCCGAACATAGAATTCTAACCAAGGACAGTGGATCTTGCAAAAATACTTAACTTCTAGTGCCAGTAAGCCAGAATCCAACACTGTTAACATTTAACTTCAACCAATCTACAATATTGTTCGTTCATCCTTCACTATGTACGATAAGTAATCAATTCATAACTGATTCGGTTGAACTTCTAGATTTTTAATGATAATCTAACATTGATCAGTTTATGATCTCAATTAAAACTCAATAACTTTCACAACCCTATACTAATAATAAAAGTTATTATTAACATAACTATACTGTGAGATGGTGGAGAAGATTTGTAGCTCAGGTGGATGATTTTGGTGGAGTTTTGTTCTCTGAGCTGGATGGTTTGGTCGTGGAGCTTTCATCGTTCTTCTGAACGACATCATCAGCACAAACTTCAGACTATACTGTCAACATACAGTGTAAACATTCAATAATCAATCAATATTCAATCAACTTACTCGACTTGTTTTATATGCTGTAAATGTACTAAAATAATCATATAAATAAACTATACGTGATTCTGATGATTCAAAATCATAATATATAGTATAATTAGATGTATCAGAATGTATAAGATTAGGATCATTTATAGTATTAGTATAATCCATCATAGATCGAAATGAATTATCTATATGATCCATATTATCATTATTATTATTATTATGATTTTTGTAATTTATATGTTTATTGATTAATTCCTGATTGGATTTTTTATATGGTATAATATGTATTGGTGTAAATATTACTTTTAATTGTAAACATGGAAATGTAGAACGTTCTTTAGAACATTTATTTTCACAACGTTTATTTGTATCATCCCTACGTGAACTACTATATTTACACATACCTTCTTCAAATATTGATTCAGATAAATATGGTACAATAATTAAATGTAATAATATACATTCAATAATAAAACTAGCTGATATTAATGTAGCACATGATAAATAAACAATTTTTAAACAGGAATTTGAACATAAACGACTTTTAAACGTGTAGCAATATTATAATGATTAGAATTATGATTATTAATAGTTGCTGTGCGAATTGATGATGATGCAGATGGTGATAATGGTTTTAAATGTTCACGTTTAATTGATGCATTCATAACGATTTTCTATAGAATTTCATTCTTATTTAAATGTAAATGTAATAACAAAAAAAAAGAAAAAAAAGAGCAAAAGAAAAAAAGAAAAAAAGAAACGTTGATAATTCTTGTTTTTAGGTTGTTTTTTTTTGAAAAACAATTTATTTATGATCATAGTAACTACGGGAAAAAACCAAAAAAAAACAATGATTACGTCATACGTATCGTTTTTTTATTTCAAGGGTATAATATAATAATAATAATTAGAATAATGGTAACAAAAACAAACAAACAAACATCGAAATGATTTACATTTATGAAGATCAGAATTTCCACCGTAATAATCCGTTCATTCTTTATTTATGATCCATTTATATATATATATATATTTATTTATATAATTGTGAATTATATTTAAAATAACTTGAGTAGGATTGGTCTTAAAACTCACTTGATGAGTTGATTGAGTATTTGAATGGAATGACCTTGGGAAATCATGTCGATTGGATTATTTGAGAAATTATTGATCTAACAATTTAAATATCTGACTATCTACGAATTGCTAACTAGACAGGCATAAAAAAAAAATAACTCAAAAGTTAAGAGGGGAGAAAGAGAGAAAGAGAGAGAGGAGAAAAACAGAAATTCAAGGAATAAATAAATGAACCTTATCAGAATAGGAATTTATGGATATTGTAGTAATTTTTACTAGTTGAATTTATAAGTTGATTAAAGGTAGATCACTATGGAAAATCTGGAAACACTGGATAACCGTTTTGTCCTAGTATAGGACTCCTTAACAGTGTGCATACATGATCTCGCACTCGGGACTTGAGCCAAGGACCTTTGGTCTTACGGGCGATTGCTTAACCTCTATACCACTAAGCCCGCCAGCATTCGACGATGTTAATGTCTAAGGAAAGGCCGTGCAGTGCTTCCAGATTTCCCATGGTGATCTAGCTTTAATAGACTCATGAATTCAACTATTAAAAATAAATGAAACGTTTATTGGTCGAATCCATAACAACTTACTTACTTACGCCTGTTACTCCTCATGGAGGAGCATAGGTCGCAGATCAACACTCTTCATTCAACCCTGTCCTGGTCAATCCTATCCAGTTCTTTTCAGTTTCTATTCATTCTTTTATTATCGGCCTCTATTTCACGACGAAATGTGTTCTTTGACCTTCCTCAATTTACCATTCTCATGACGGATTGCCTGAATTCTCTTCTATTATTATTTATAAGGATAGAATGAGTAGTAATATTTATATTAATTTTTACAGTCTTCGCTATACTAATGACTATTTCATCCATTGAAGAATTGCTTTTTTTCATTCAGTGATGATCTTCATTTACTAAATTCTTCAAACTTATGTACACTCTTCAAATGTCTTATAATTATTGCGCAAACGATTCGATCAACGCTTGAATTCTAGATAATGATTGCCTTTTAACCTTCATATTTTCTAGATATGTCTGTTGTGTATGATACTTATGTTGATAGATATAAGTAGTATGTAACACTAATCGGAACTGGAATGCCTGGTAACAGAAGATTGCAATGAAGAGAATAGGGAGGAGAACGGAGAGCAATCGAAATAACAACAGAATTAAAAGAAATAATGGAGTGTGTAAAGAACAACTGGTGAAAAAATGTGCAAAAATGCATTTAATGTATGGTTTACATATTTTATGAAAGCACTCTGTGTATTACAAAGTAAATTGACTTTCTCCACCTGAGTTTTTCGTTCACTACATATCTACCTTATAAATATATGTATGTCCACATATCTCTACATAGTACTGGTAATCCTTGTCATATTGAATTCTTTCAGTCATCAATGTTTATTATTTAATAATACTTCCTTACTTCCTTAAGCCTGTTATTTCTCGTTGAGGAGCATAGGTTGCCCACCAGCATTCTCCATCCAACCCAGTCCTGGTCAATCTTTTCCAGCTTTTCTCAGTTTCTATTCATCTTTTTCAAATCTGCTTCTGTTTTCCAACGTATTGTGTTCTTTGGCCTTCCTCTTTTCCGCTTCGTTTCACGATTACAAGTTAGGGCTTACTTCGTGATGCAGTTTTGTCATTTCTGTAATGTATGTCCTACTCACTTCTATCGTCTTTTCGTGATTTCCTCTTCAGCTGGGACCTGGTTTGTTCTGTCCCAGAGAAGGCTGTTGCTGATGGTATCCGGCCAATGGATGTTGAGTATCTTGCTAAGACAGCTATTTGTACCTTCTTGTTGATGGTTGTAGTAGTTCTTCACGTTTCATCTCCGTACAGTAGAACTGTGTTGATGTTCGTATTGAAGATTCTCACTTTGATGTTGATTGACAGTTGTCTTCAGTTTCATATGTTTTACAATTGTAGGAATGTGGCCCTTGTCTTATCAATCCTCGCCTTTAAGTCTGAATCAAAGCATTCTCGTTCATCGATAATGCATCCTAGATACGTGAAAGATTCCACATCTCCCAGAGATTCTTTACCAAGTGTTGGTGTTCTCCGTGTTTTATTTGAGGATCTTGGTTTTTCCTTTGTGTATGTTGAGTCCTATTGATGCAGAGGCTGCTTCTACACTAGCTGTCTTAATCTGCATTTGTTTGTGTATGGGATAGGAGGGCCAGGTCATCTACTAAATCCAAATCTTCTAATTGATTCTAAGTTGTCCATTGTACTCCGTGCTTCCCCTCAGATGTCAAGGTCTTCATAATCCAGTCAATCACCAGAACAAAGAGGAAGGAGGATAGTATCTGTCAGCTGTCCTATTCCATAAAGAAGTCAACAATAATCAAGTATTGTTTTTGAATTCTTAATAGGGTTACATCAATTAAGACTATTTGAATAGTTTTACCAATTAAGTTTATGTTTAAGAATAGTTATCTAAAAGGAAAAAAATAGATTCATCGCTAGTATTATTGTTATATTATAACAATGATCGTTGCTGTTATTTTGAATACATCATTATTCTTTATCACGACTATATTTCAAAGTTACTGAATAATTGGCTTTTTTGATAGGAATATAAGTTCAATGTCTTTTGTTCTTTTAAAACAGCCCAGGATTGTATTGTGTCAGAAGCAAAAGATTATTAAAAAATTCGAGACGAATTACTTCATAGTCGGTTATTGAGTGTGTAATATAACCAGGAAATTATTGTGTGTTTAAGTGACTTGTAAGAAAGTGAGATGTAGAAATGATCGGTTTCAACTCGTTATGTTCGTTGTTTATGCTTTACCGAGATGTTTTTACCTTACGTAATACGACGTATTATATAAAATTGTAGAGTGTGAAACATCGTCGAAAACTAAAATCCTCTCTAACAACTATGCAATGTGTCATATCATGATGAAAATCGATCAAAAATAGTTTAAGCCTCTCAATATATAACAGTAATCATTAAGATCAACCGGAATAAGCTTAAGATACATCCATCAAATATATACACAACCTTCATTGCCAAGCCTAGCCAAATGGTTGCGTTACGTTATTCTTCGATATCTTTTAAGTCTCAGGAAGCATATAATTTGTTTCCATCTGACAACATCACTAAAATGAAAGTAATTTCTTAATGTAAAGAACTAAATGCAATGGCTGATTAATTCATAGTAATCAACTGACAGCAACTGATGAATAGGGATCTCAAAGAGACCATATACTGAAATGTGACTTACCTTACGAACATAACAATTATTTACTTAATTACTTACTCACGCCTGTTACTACCAATGGAGCACAGGCCGCCGACCGGCATTCTCCAATACACTCTGTCCTGGACCTTCCTTTACAGTTCTATCCAATTTTGTTCATTCTTCTCATGTCTGTCTCCATTTCTCGGTGTAATGTGTTCCTTGGTCTTACTCTTTTTCTTTGACCTTGAGGATTCCATGTGAGGGCTTAAGTTGTGATGCAGTCGGGTGCTTTCCTCAATGTGTGTCCTATCCACTTCCAGCGTTTCTTTCTGATTTCTTTCTCCACTGGGATCTCGTTTGTTCTCTCACATAGAAGGTTGTTGATGATAATGTCCGAAAAACGGGTCCGAAGTATATTGTGTAGACACCTGTATCTTTTGGATGATAGCTTTCATAGTTGTCCAAGTTTCCGTCCCATACAGTGAAACTGTCTTGACATTTGTATTGAAAACTCTGACCTTAGTGTTGTTTGACAGACAGTTATTTTGAGTTCCAGATGTTCTTCAATTGTTGATCTGCTACAACTGGGGCTTCTTAGTAAGATCTATAATACATAATGACATAATGAATATATCAAAGCAATCAATTTTTTAGGTACATATACGAACTGTCGAAAACTATCCAAATTCAGTCAAACTTTATTTCAAAAACAACAACAACAACAACAACCACAAGAACAAAAAGAAAGGGTCTAATTTATTACAAAAGTAAAATATTAAATTAATTTATTTTTATTATTATGCTTGATTTAGTTCGCCACATTATTAATATTATTCAACATAAAGAAGCCTGAAGTACAATTTTGCAAATGTATTTTTTCATGTTTACGAATTAAATAATTTCTTCTCTTGATTTGTGTGAATGTTATTGATTTTCAATATATATATCCAAGTTATGTAATTATGTTAAGGTAACAGCAGATACATTTAATATCCCAATTTTTAGAATCATAAATGCTGAATGGGGATTTCTTTATTTTAAGATCATAAATGACGTTTAACATGTCATCCTTCATACTGTTAGCGAATTTGTCCATTCTTCAAACTAACAGGTAATTTTAACATCATTCAATTATCTACACAAGCTTCTTATATATTGTATTCATAGTAATCAGCTTACTAGAAACTAAGTTTGAAAGAAAATTCCCGACGTTCTGGTGAAAAGTCGTAATCTGTGGGATTCGATTGTGTTGTGTGTGAGACAGTTATCCAGCGGTGAAAGTGGAAGATAATAATGCATTTTCGCAAACTGATTGACATGGAGACTGTCGTGTTCAGTCTTAGTGATTGAAAGATTAAGCACTCTCAGAGAGACCTAATTGTCTGGAGTTTGATCTCTAGTAGGATTGTGTGTACACATTAAAGAGGAGTTTAACACTGAGGTGAAACAGTAATCCATTGCTTCTAAATTTTTCACGATTCTCTACTTCTTTACCAAACCTAATAACCCTCAATGTCAATCCTAATTCCTCCCTTTTGATCCTAGCAAGTAGCGGAATTTTACCAAGGTCACTTTGTCGTCGCTTGAAGGTCATTCGTAAATTATAACCTCACCAAAATAATATGAGAAAACCGAAGAGTACTATAGGGCGGTTTCCTCCAAGTATCGAACTTTTTACTAGTGCTCATACTTGATCTTTAAATTTCGTAGCATGATCTTAACCGCTTCGCGCACTGAATTGCCATACAAATAATTCATTTTTCTAATTTCAATCAGTTGACGAAATAACCCATCGAACATAGAATACTGTCAGCAATGACTGTCTCTCTTCTGGTACATTGAGTGACTAACTTAAATGGTTAGTAAAATTCATTCAAAGTAAGCTAGTTCTAGTTTAATTTTTAGGGTAGAACAATATGAGAGTTCTTTTTGAAAGCATCCGATATTCATATGTATGAAATTGTTTATTTTGAGTAACTGGCCATATATATATATATATATATATATATATATATATATATATAATCCAACCAGTGTTTGTAATGTCAATGTATTGATTTTTGGGAAGTAATGACCTAAATAGCACTATTAATATTAAAAAGGCAGGTACGGACATAAAGTAATTAATAATAAGGGGTGGACTGAATTTAATAGTTTGAACCATTTGTTTGTTTGTTTAAAAACGTGTATTCGTCACTTCGCTGTAAACTATATTGATGAAGAGTGTAGAAAAGTAAGAATATGGTGTTATTCATACAAAATATGTATGTTTTTCATAACATAACTGTTATTAGGTATAAGTGTGTTTCACGATGGCAGTTTTGGCGAGACTCTAGTTTATGGACGAGCCAATCAGAGGCGTCTGAAGGATTTCAAGTCTACGGCGCCAACTTCAGTGCTGAATGCTATTGTACGATCGGTTCACAGGGAATTTTGTGCAAAACGTGATAATTGAGAGGCTATAACAAATAAAACGGCGAGACTACAATTTGTGGACGAATCAATCAGGTATAAGATAACAGATCTCGGATTTGGGCACGAAAGTATTTCATCCATTTGGCTAAATAGATTTCTGGCACTATAGCTGATGTCAGTTAGTGATAAAAACCCCGTATATAATTCCTAACTAAGGCAAATTATGACAATTACCGCGAACTGGATAATAAAAGCACTAGTAACACTGGCTGCAGCCGAGTACTACAATATATAAGGATGATTGGAGAGACTACATACTCCTACATAGGCTTGGTTATGTGCATCGTGTCGTTATCCACAAGTAGCATTTTGTGTACTCAACAACCGAAGTGGTATATTTTTACTCTATACTTACTTTTCACTGATTAGCTAATATTCTCAAGGTCGCTCAAGATTCGTGCAAAGGTCGTCCATAAATTAGATTCTCGCCATGGTTTTTTGTTTGTACACAATAAGGGAATGAATCAGGATCTTACACTGACATAATAGAGGGTAGCGGATATGACAAATGGTATTATTTTTTCAACACTGTCATCAAGACTATGTTAAAATGTTCCAGTATTAAATTGTTTATTGCAGAGTCGAAACATTAACAGAAATAGACATTAACATCTATTTCAAGGCTTTAAGAACTCGTCAAGCTCATATGGGTTATTCTAGCTCCCGGAAAGACTGATCTATTCATTCTCCTTGAGTCACATTTGAACTTGTCAGTTATTCGTTCATTAACCTTGACCGTTTTTATTTGAGCGTGTGTGTATTAGTTACCCAATTCATTACGTCTGGCTTAATTTTGTCTGGCTATAAATATTGAGTTAAGCTCTGTCAAGACGAGTTGCCTCATTCGCTTGTAGTGTCGGTTACTATGTTAAGCTCACATAATTTATTCTAGCTTCTGGACAGGCCGATTTATCCATTCTTGAGTCACATTTTGAACCTTGTTAATTGTCCACTTATCAACCCTAACCGTTTATATATGAGCGCATATGTGTGTACACTTCCTACACTACTCATCACATGTTTGTAACTTATTTTTGTTTGATTATAAATATTGATTAACGTTTGGTTAAATGGAGTTGGCTCACACGCCTTCCCACTGCGCGTCGTCTCGTTTCGCTCTCTCTTCTTCGGACTGCGTGTTCCGATCAACTATTGTTCAAAATATATGTATTCAAAAATCCATTCTCGTATTTGACTTGTTTAATTCCGTTATTCACTAACGCGGATTAAGTCGATAATTATGTACGGGGATCGGCGACATGTATATTTCGGTAACAATCAGAAACAATCCAACTTAGCAAGTGAACATGGAAATTGAATAAATGAAGATATGACAGGCTGCAAAAGACTACTAATTTAGTAATGGATGACTTACTCTCTAAATATGGTGAATAATGCATGAAATATGGACAGCTATTCAAGTATAGATGTCAAACACAAATAAAGGGAGGGCAGTTAGAATATGTTTAAAGTTAACTGTGAATCATTAACAAGCGCACATGCATGAAAATATCATAAACAATATACAATTGTATAATTTTTACAGTTTAAATCACGAACTTATCTTAGCTAGACCTATTACCAAAACCTTGGGTGCACTGGAAGACCGTTCCTGCTAGTATGAGACGCTTCAGCAGTAGAAGTCCACGACCTCGCATCAAGAAACCTAACCTGGGACCTACTCTCACGCAAACATAATCAACCTGGATTCTGGCTAAATGATTCAGAGGTTAAACGTTCAGATGTGAGGGTGAAGCTTCTTGGCCCGACTCCTCATGTATTGCCGTAGATTCTCAACACTAGGACGAAACAGCCATCTAGTGTAACCGGATTTTCGATGGTGGTCTAGCTAAGATATTTTCGTGATTTAAACTGGAAATATCTGAAAACAGGTAAGGAATAATGTATGCATATGGAAATAAACATGCATACAATAATAATATTATAATTAAAATATTCAAAAGTGAGTAAAGGCTTATACAACAGTTTGTATTTGACTGTCATACTAATTCACCATACATTTTTAAATCCGATTAAGTATTTAAGATTCAAGTGTATTGGGGCTACAACAGATTACTACATGGTTATTCAATACTATAAATTTCACTATTGATTGTGTACAGTTTTGCAACGTGATTAACATGTATTCATACTGTGATTACTCAGAAACCAGGTTAATCATAATATTTGAGAAATTAGAATAAAGTCAGCATGAACGTTTGATCGAGCGGCCAAAAGAAGGAATCAGTAGTGAAGATACAGACTTATGTCAATAAAACGTCAGTCTATAATAATTACTACTATTTCCAATAATAGTCAAATAGAATCATGCATGTTTTAAAATTTAGTTTGTAATGGTGTAGTGTCGGTTATTATGTTAAGCTCATATACTTTATTCTAGCTTTGGACAACCCATTCTATTCATTCTACTTGAGTCACATTTTGACCTTGTTAATTATCCGCTTATCAATCTTGACTGTTTTTATATGAGCGAATAGGTGTGTGTACACTTCTTATCCCATTAATCATCACATGTCTGTGACCTATTTTTGTGTGCCTATAAATATTGATTAACGTTTGGTTAAAGGGGAGTTGGCTTACCAGCCATCTCCACTCTGCGTCGTTTTGCTTCTCTCTATTCTATTCGCTGCATATTCAGAATATATGTATTCAAAAGTCCATTCCCGTTATTTGACTAATTTAATTCCGTTATTGACGCGATTTAGTTCGATGATTATATACGAGGATAGGCAATAACAAACATTCATTACGATCTTCTTGGAGTCAGATCTCGGGCCACTAAAGTGGAGAGCCCTTTCGACAATATCATCCGATCTAAATGACGACAAAATTAAGGGCCCTGAATGGTTTGGAATATCCCGTTGTTAATATTTTGATCAGTTTAAGATGGCATGTGTGCATCTTGTATGGATTACTTCGATACAGGCATTATGGCACAAATTTATGTAGAACAGATAGAATGTGACTAACAATGAAATACAGGATGTACATGTATCCCAGGGTTAATATTCACTCAGTATATTTTGCTTCAAACACAAATATGTTATCCACTTGGCTAGTGAGTTCATATAGCCAACAGAAGGATGAATAAAAACATTACAAATTAGATTACAGTTCATACCCGCTACACAGGTAAATGGGTGTCTGAATTCAGTGGCTAACTGAACGACATGTTGGGATTTGTAGCGAATAACTCTAAGTTGTTATAAAATTCTAGGCATAAAGTAATTGAACAGGTAGATTATTATTTAATATATATGCCGAGTGTTTACAATGATTATTTCTGGTTAGCGTTTTTTTAGCAAGGTTGTTTTCTACTGGATTGGGTTGCTACTTCTGTACTCAATCCTCTTTCTTTATCTGGGCTTTGAATCGGCAGTAACACTAGAAGGAATACAGGCTGGGCAGCATCATTGATAAACAAGGGAGATCTGATGAAGATGTGAAAGCATAGATTGGCAAATTATGTGTAGCATTGCTACAGTCGAAGAGCATATCAAACTCAAAACAACTATTAATCAACATCGAAGTCAGAATCTTCAATTCGAACGTAAACATAGTTCTTGGAGAACTACTAAAATCATCAAAAATTTACAAGTATTTATAAACAATCGTCTACGCAAGATACTCTTCAACTGAAGAGGAAATTAGGAAACGACTCTTGTGATGGATAGGCTACACATTGTGGAAATAATTTAACTGAATCATAGGACATGACCTAAATTGAAATCTTGAAGGCAAAAGGGAAAGAGGCAGACCAGTGAACATATTACTTATGGAGTTGAATGCAGATATCAAAAGAATGAATATTACTAGGAAACAACTGGAAAGAAGAGCTCAAGACAGAGTTGGTTGGAGAATTCTATTCGGCGGCCTGTTCTAAACAAGGGTAACAGGTGTGAATAAGTAAGTAATATTTTCAGTCAATGAATAATTGGACACAGTCCTTCTCTCTTAATCAGTTATTTTCACAGTCTACTTTCACATTTTGAAGTTGATCTGTAACCAATGGTTGGAGATGTTGAGTGACATGGGTCAGAATCAATTACAATCATCCAGATCTACTCATTCTTTATCATCATTAATTTATTATTTGTTTCAAAAACTCATCCTTTCTTCTCGGATCAGTATGCTTATGCCTAATCTTTTCTACCTCCCCCAAATGCTCTGGTACGGACGAGGGGGGAGAGTCAGCTCTCCCTCTCCAAATGCTTTCATATGGCCACTCACATACAACCCCTGCCAGAGAAGTCCTACTCACTGCCTACTCGATGTAGGGATGTTGTTTACGAAATTGAGAAAGGGAAAAGCAAATGTCCGGTGCTTTAACCGGGTTGGTGGACACGAAGGGTCCATCTAGGGGAGTTGGAAAACCCTTATTCCAAACCAATGGTACACATGGGCTCCAGGATCCTGAGGGAACAAATGGCGTATGAACCAATTATTGGTCACTGGGTACCATGGGACTGCATGTCCTGACGTCGCTCTATTGCCTTGTGGATCAGACCTTTAGGTAGAAGGCTCTGGGCTTGGCCCGGTCTGAGTGCTCGGGCAGTATTGCAGCCCACAAACAAATCAAGTGACTTGTGTGGCGCATATGTATTCGTTGCCCCTTTGTACCAATATTTATGTGTTCTAACAAATAAATAAATAAATAAATAAATAATCTTTTCTATTACCGCTGATACTAATAATAATTCTACTATTCCATCATCTAATTATAATTATGTATTACTGACTTACGTCTGTTACCTCTCATGAAAGAGCATAGGCCGGTCACCAGGATTCTCCATCCAACTCTGTGCTAAATAACCTTTTCCAGTTGCTACTCATCATTTTCATATCTGTTTCTAATAGTTATATACTATGTCAACTTAAATTAATGGACCTGTATACCATATTCTATATTGTATATGACTAAATGACCAAGTTTTTATATAAATCCATACCGATATTCCAATCGATAAATGAATACATTATATCAATAGCCTACTGTAAACGATCATATTTTGAATAAGTAAATACTAATTATTAAGTATCGATTTCATGGGGAAAAAAGGATCTTCAAAATGGATTTAAACTTAATTTAGCATTTTTTTGTCGTTAATAAGAGAACAATGCAAAAACAGCAAAAAACTTTTATCCCATATTATTTTAAATATCTCTTTATTATTTATATAGAATCTCTTATTTTCTCTCAAGTTATGAAACTACATATTTATTGTTGCCATGGTATACGATCATTGATAAAAAACTTTTTCCCGGAATTCATTATTAATTAGTTGTCTTATAACAAGTTCATATTACTGAAAAATAAAAATAATTATGACAATCTCTAACTTTATAACTATTTAATTAAATGGAACTGTAAATTATATCCATAGTTCTATTTATTAATACTAATCATCAAATAGCTTAGTTCTAATGATATCATTTTAGAAGCTCATCATTTGAAATTATTCTGAAGACCTTAATTGACTCACAATTGATTGATCACTGGGTGGCGATCAATGTTATGCGTGTCTAGTCCTTATTAGTGCAGATCGAATGCTATCGACCATGTTGCAATGTGCCAAGTAACACGAAACCCAGGTCCAGGGTTTCCTGTCGACTACCACCAACCACCATTTAACAGCAATCCATTGTCTGAAACTTCACTGTTCCTTTTGGAGTCTATTGTCTCAGATTTCATTGTTTATGTATCTTCATACTAACTGCTCTCCGTTCCCGTTTTTTTCCTTATCGATCTTCTACTGAAATACATTCTATACCCGATCGCCGTTATATACTACTTATATGGATATAAGTAAGCGACATCTCACTATAATGTTTTGTTTATTAAAATGCTTAGTTCAAATCACAATTTATAATATATTTATTCAAAAACAGTTAACAATGTAAAATTAACTTCACATCACATGTATAAAGATTTTCATGATATTCAGTTCATTTCAATATAACTATAAACAAGGTCAGTATGAAAGTATCCAATCTCATTCAATGATTTATATTACAATGAGTGTATTGGCTACATCATTATTATTCTATGCCATAAATATGAAATCATGTTAGTGTAATACATTACAAATTTATGATAAAACAAATTATGAACATATTCTTTTATCATATACCATTTATATTGATTTATTATATCACTAAAATCAATTGTAATATCAATTCAAAATCAATAAATCAATCATTATTTATGAACCAAATTGGAATTCATTAGATAAACGTCCATTACCAAAATGGTATGATGAAGCTAAAATTGGTATATTTATACATTGGGGTGTATTTTCTGTACCTAGTTATAGGTAAGTAATTTATGAAAATTATTATAAACATTCAATAATGAAAGGATTTATATATTTAGTTTAGTTTATATCAAACTTATTTTAATGTATCTCTGTTGATAATGAATTATTGTTATAGAGTTGAAGATATTATAATGTGTTGTGGATGGTAATTTCATAGTTAATTCAACCAGGTCTATTGTGAGATATCAGCTCACTGAAGACAGTGGTGTATGGTGGCGCAATTTCATGGATGGGTTGAAGTTAGACATTAACAACGTTTGATGACTGCTCAATGGTCCAACGGTTAAGCCCTCGTGCGCGAGACTGATAGGTCCAAGGTACGAATCTTGTGGGGGGCTAGATTGTGGATGCGCATTGCTGAGAAGTTCCATACTAGGGCGAAACGGCCATCCAGTGCTTCCAGGTTTTCCCTGGTGGTCTAGCTTCAATTGACTCATGATTTAAACTAGTGTAATTTTTATAAATTTAGAAGTCGTATGAAATTTAGTTATGCCGATAATGGTGTTGTGAAAAAAGGTAGCTATGGATAGTGTTATGTCCATATGGCCTGTTAATATATTACGTGACTAAATCGCCAATAAAAATACCAATTTGTAGGAGCAGACCAATGATGCACTAACCAGTATGAGCAGCCTAAAGTCAACTCTGAGTTCTTATTGGTTCCTCCGGCCTAGACGTTCCCGTTTGAGTCTAGAACACCAATATCAGCCTACGATATATGAATCATGTAAATCAAACATAAGTAATACATATACAAGCAAATCAGACTGCATCATACCAGAGAATAGAAAATAACATTTATATACTAGATCAAGTCGAAAGTGGCTGTGAGTGTGAGATATTGTAACTAAGAAATTAAGAATAACTTAAATACAGTAAATCGTATATTAGTAGTGAAATGGTCAAACGGAAGCTTATGATAAAAGAAATATGAATATACATATAACATAGTTACTTAATTGTTATCCAATGAGAATATATACATATATAACAACAGTCTATAAATGGATCCTAACAGTTACCACTCATCTATTCTTCGTCCATATATAACAAATAGAACAGTTAAAAGACATTTCTTTAAAAAGTTTTTTTATATTACGTATTGATGTTATATCGGAGAAAAAATATGAATGAGTTCTCATTAATCTACTGATAAGAAATATCATGTGTACAGTTCCCTTTATTACCTTGAAGAAAACAAAAATAAAATTTTGGACAGTAGAATAACATGTACTAATCGCATATATAGTTAGGTTCATCTCAATCGGTTGAAGATGAATATGCTAATCAGGTTGGTTGAAAGTTGTTATGAACATGTATCGACATTGTATATCACCTTTAGACCACTGAGCCGGCATCCGACAGTGTTATTTTCTAACTTCAATCGATCTACGATCGTGTGCAATTCTTCATCTATCATCTGAGGTGGATAAATGTTTCTACCCGACAAGGATTGAACTCCACTGGTCGCGGCTTCTCATTAGAACTCCAGGAAACTCGTCTTGAGCACATGATTGTTATCAGTATGTTTCAATAGTAGTCTAGCTTAGATTGATTCGTGAATCCAACTGTGAAAATATTCATAAATTCTAACTAATATATCTTCATACAAACTCTAAACTAGCGTAAAATGTTTCTGTAAATGTAATATGAACTATGCTTAACAGCAATTTTCCAATAAACAATAATTTTTAGTATAAGGGATCGTTGAGACCTTTCGACTTTATAGTTTTTGATTACGAATTGTCTTTAGTCAGGCAGCTATTGAAATGATGACGTATGACAGTGGTATAATATCGATAACGGATTGAGGTAGAAATGTGAACAATAGGATGGCAAGACAGAGGTTTAAACGATCGGTGCTTCTCATGATGATTGAATGTCTTTAGTTAGATTCTTAATAGGGTCGTGGATCATGTTTTGTGAAACAGGTTATATGGTACTAGCTACTAACGGATGACCGATTATTGCAACTATTTTATTCAAACTAACCTTTTTACTATGAAACATATCAATGGAAGTTATCCGTTTATTGTAAATCTAATAAGAAAAGTACCATGGACTCATTCAGATTAAAATACTGTGTAAACTTTCTTGATTTATTTGGTAGTCTACACTTCCAAGTTAAATAATTCGTGCACAATTCAATAGTGACTAACATCGTTCAATTATAAATCAATCTAATTATGTCTTTTAGTCTTCCAAAAATATTCTATGGAAGTGAAGAATCCACACTTAGAAGATGGTGAGAATATTTCTTCAAGCTAGTTATCATTATTAAATTACTTTTCAATTAAGCTTAATGATAGGTCTTTGAATTGTAGACTTAGTGAGTGGAATTTGAAATGTATGTCATATCTGGTGTAGACTGTAAATCACAGTGAATTTCTCAGTTTTTAAATTAAAGTTTTATACATATTTTAGACAAGAAGTCACTTAACTTTAATGAATTCAAAAAACACTTAATTATTTAACTGAAGGGTTCAACCGAGCATCCAATAATGGTGCATTTATGAATCTGTAGTACTGGTCACTTAACTTCGCCTGGAACCCCTCTGAGGCTGCTGCCGACCCCAAGCCCGGATGAAGGAGGAGGGTTGAGCATGGGGTTAGCAACCTCATCCCGTATTTGTTTATTTGTTCGAATACATAACTATTAGTACTTATGGAGAATAAAATAACTATGCTCTATTTAATGAAAAAGTGCGATTATGAAGAGGTAGATGAAGGAAGGGGAGTATAATAAAAAGCAATAAATGAATAAAAACAAGTGAATGACAGCAACGAATTATTGAAGAAGCAGTCAACAAATAGAAAGAATCTTATCAACAACAATAAATTTCTGCTGACTTATATGAAGAAAATTACATCAGGATATCTACTGGCTTCTATCCTGAATCATGTCTGATAACTCCTCAGGCTATTGTGCTGCACTATCTTTAGGACCTCAACCAGAGAGTCTTGAAGGACCAACAGATACCAGTTCTATAAAGTTTTCTTTCATACTATGACGGCATTTCATATACTGACCACCTCTCCTCTTTTACCAACTAGTTCTAGGGTTGAGATGTAATGTATAATGTTCATTCGTAGCATATATCTGAGTTACCGTAGCCGATATTTCAAGATGGTGACATTAATTAGATTAACATGACTGCCAAATCTCTGGTTTACTAACACAGTTTATTTCTGTAGAAAAGATAAAACAATCATTCAATATTCATTCCTTTTATTTTGAATAATGCTTTTCTTCATATCAGCTGATTATTGATTGACACAGTTATAACTTTACAATATCACTTAAATCTATAACTACTACGTCTAGGAACTTAATTATTGATTTGATTACTATTATTATTATTGATTATTTGATCTTATAATAAATATTCTGGTGTATTTGTAATTTTATCAATCTTAATGCCATACCAATATTGGTTTCAATAAATTCACATGAATGTATGAATGCTTATAAATCACTTAAAAAGATAATTGTTTGCATGTATGTCCCTTAATCAGTATACTATTAAATAATATAATAAGTTTGATGTAACTCTTTGTAACCTTATTACTATTTATATACAAAGATGGATAGTAGCTAGTAGCGGAATTCAGGACGCGCATTTCGTCCTGTTTGGGGCTCTTCAGATGGATGTATCTGCATCTCAGAGTTAATGTTCACTGTGGGATTCGAACTCGGTATCGTTCGCTTTAAACGTCATCGCGTTATTCACTTAGCTACTGAGTTATGATAGTCAATTGCTTATGTAATGGGGTGAAGTTTAAATTTATTTTATATTGTTTGTTTAAATCTTCCCATTGATGTTTAGGACTACAAATAGGATGAAACGCGATTCCTGGATTCCTCTGATAGCCACTATCCATCTTCGCATATAATGCTTGTGAATTAAAGCTATATCGAGGCAATACGCACAGTATGCGCATATGCCAATAACAGATTGATCAATTTCAGTCCTAAACATCAATGGGAAGATTCAAACAATCAATACCAAGTGAACTTATCAATATTATTTAAATATGGGCTTTGAAGACTATTGAATTTTGTAGTTTACATCACTGACTGATATTAATTAGAAAACTATTGCAAGTTAGAAAGTATTGGATAACTTTCTCATCTTGATATTGGGTTCTTCATCAATAACCATCCAAAATCTCACCAGGGATCAAACAGGGGAACTTTATTTCTTGCTATGAAATCCACTTGAGATGAAATCCATGACAATCAGACTTTGTTAAAAGCCCCTAACTGTTAGATGATTGGTTTAACATTTCAACTTCAGTAATTATAGTACGACTTTTATTCATTATCATGGTTGGTCTTTAGGTGAACTTAAATGACTATGGTTTCTCATTGGAACTCTGGTAATTAGCCTTCAAGGTTGGTTGTTAGTAAGCACATGACGATTATATTAATATAGTTATTCAGATTGTAAAATTTATAGTTTCACAATATGAAACTGACTAGTTAGACAACTATTAACTTGTTCAACTTAATTATAGATAATTTATTCAATTAAATCTATTCTTGAATATGAAGTAACCGATAGAATATATAAATATAATTCAACCTTTCTGGTTTCAAATATACTGGCAAGTCATTCATTATTCAATAAATATGATAATCTAGAGTCCAACAGACATGTTACCTTGACAACTTAAAACTCTATGTTTATATCAACTTGCAGAATTATTTCAAAAAATCACAACTAAAATCATGTAGATTGGTTGAATTAGTTTTCATGTTACTTATGGTTTTTAATTCCATCCATTAGTAATGAAGGATATTAATTCTTGATTTTCACAATTGATTGATCACCGGGTGGCGATAAATGTCATACGTGTCTAGTACTTAGTAGTGCAGATCGAATGCTATCGATCATGTTGCAATATGGCCACCAGTCTAGGTGACTCGACACTGCAGGCACTGTATATATTGAGATTAGATGGTGGTTGGAGGTAGTCGACAGGAAACCATGGACCCGGGTTTCGTGCTACTTGGCACTCGTCAGCAAGGTGTACCTGTAATCTTGAGGGAACTGGTGCTCCCTGGCGGATTCGATCTCATGTCACCCAGCTTCACAGTTAGAGACGTTACCACTGAGCTATCCGAGCCGCGACCGACCTCCTGTAGGACTGAGATGTAATCACAATTGACTGATCACTGGTTGATTTTCATGATGTTAATTGATACTAAGATGATATAAATATGTAGATTTCCATATAGCTAAATATAGTCATTTATAAATGATAACAGTTTATTTTGTTAATTGAAATGGTTTTTATATTTTACATTAGGTGACCATTTCGATTCAATAATTAAGTGGGTTAAAGAGTTTGAAGAAGCAGAATTAATGAATGTTCAAAAGACTTCTAAGGAATAACAAGTATTCAAAGAATTTAACTATTAAATTTGGCAAAAGTGACAATAAAACACCTAAAGAAACCAAAGTAGACGAAAAAAAAGTTTTTTTCATTCAACTTGAACTCGGAGGTGACGATAATGAGGCGGCAATAGACAGTAGATTTAAAAAAAATACTGACCAGAACGTATCGTGCAGCTAAGCTGACTGTCATGCATAAAACAATATGTTATTTACTTCAATCAAAATTCATTAAGTAACCCTTTCATGTTACCGATAACTGTTACATGTAACTGTCAAAGCAGACACAGGTTGATAAACTGAGATCGTTCAGGATCATCAATAGACAACTCAGTATCACTCTTCTCAAATTCACTGGAATCATAGCCATTAAATGCCTCAAGCGGGACTTATGTATACAATATGATGCAGTTGTAAATCTTTCTTTACCATGGTGACTTTATCGTCAGTTTTTTACACAGTTCTTAGGATTTTTCTCCCTCTTATTTTGACTACATGGCTTCTTAATTGTCTGATCTCAACTCATGTTCTTTTAATCAATACAATTTTTTGTTCAACCCCTTCATTACATAATAAAACTATTATTTTATAGCTTTGATCCCTTGTTATTATGTCTGATGATTAAGAATCTGCTATTGCATATTATATTGATTTACAATACTTTTTATATATCTTTGATTCCATTACTGCATCATGATGATACATGGCCAATTTTATTGTTAGAAATATGTAAACTTTATAATAATTTTGATGTTATAGGTTGTAAGTAGCTGATGAGAATCTAACGAAATAAAAAATGAATTCATGTTACCCTGCTCAATTCTTAGTTCTTTCTATATTCGAAGGAATGAAGTGTAATAAATATCTTAGCAGTTATACTCACATGGATCTGGTTGGAAGATTTTGTGTCGATTATTTTAATCAGTAGTTGGTTTACATCATTTACTGGAACCATTAGTGATACTGGTAGAAATCAGAAAGGATTAAATGCCTATTTTGTACTAGCATATAGTTTAGTAGCGCATACTTACTATACAAGATTAGTTTGAAGTTTGAACATTATGTTCATCAGGTGAGAACTTAAACTTTAACCACGAAGTGAAAAGCCAAAGGTTCACATTTTCAATTCAGTTGAGTTTAGGTAGGAACATTAAGATCATCTAATAACATCAGTGATGCTGGACGCACCCTAGTCATGGTTGAAGACTACACCTGTTTTCATAACACAATCGGATTTGACGATGTTAAATCGTTAATTAATTTAAGCTGGAAATGTAGGACAATTCGTCCTAACCTACTTAACGCACTCCTCGAGCCGAAACGCCTGGCTTCGGACATTAGTGTGGTCATTGATTGACGCTGTTGGAGTAACTATTACTCGAGATAATTCACTGTACAGCAGTTTATTGTTCATAATCATTTTCTAACTAGAGTCAGTGAATGATATAAGGTCACACTGTGAGTGACATTTGATTGGTTTTCTAGGTATTTTTTTTCCTTTTTCTCTCACACTACAGGACTGAATGGTTTTGGTGGATGTGGCAAGGTGACAAAACAACAATGCCTGAAATACCGGAATATATGCGTAAATATTATGAACCAGATTTTGCATATGCCAATTTCGCAAAACAATTTCATGCGGAATTTTTTGAACCTGATAAATGGCCGATTTATTTCAGAAATCAGGAGCACGTTATGTAGTACTTACTGCGAAACACCATGAAGGTTTTTGTAATTGGCCGTCTATTAGTTCATGGCAATGGAATTCAATGGATATTGGTCCAAATCGTGATTTGGTCGGTGATTTGGCTACATCTATTCGTAAAAGAACTAAATTAAGATTTGGTGTCTATCATTCCTTATTTGAATGGTTTAATCCATTATATTTATACGATAAAGAAAATAACTTTACAACACAAGTGAGTTGATTCATTCTTCATATTTTTTGTTTTTCATTAAAACTTTATGTATTAAGCAAATGATTCTGGGTTTTTTCTTCAAATCCAGCTAAACAATACTGGTCATTTTATGTAAAGTAATAAAATGTTAAGATGACAGAGTTCTATCAAACTCCATTACAATAAAACTACTAGTTTATATCTCGTGTGTGGATATTTACAGCATTTACGCGCGAGACCTAATGTCCTGGGTTCTAATCCCACGTTGGGGATCGTGAATGCGTACTACTAAAGACCATCATACTAGGACGAAACGGCCATTCAGTGCTTCCAGATTTTCAATGATGGTCTAATATCGATCAATTCATGATCCTAATCAAAACCCAACAATCTCCACAACCGCCATACGGATATGAGGTTATATTTGTATGTCTAATAATTGGGTAAACGTTTTTTTATATGTACGTCCTCTTTTATTATTTAGTGGACATATTCGAAATAATATATGGCAACATCGTTAACTTTTAGTTCCTACGCACTTCAAAGACAAATTTCTAATCTTGATCACCTCTGAAAAACAAATGTTCTTAAACATAAATAGTTCTTCAATTATATATTTTTTACTCAACAATATGCAGTTAAGATTGCGGGATTTACGTAGTGAATTTTGAGAAAACACATACAAATAGTTAATTAAAACTATTCAATTTCAATTTAATCATGTAGATATATGAACTCGCTATGGGACCTATATTTTATATGTTTGGTCGGAAGTAGCGTCTTAATTGCTTACTACTGAGATGTTTCTCATTGAGATGAAATGGCTATATATTAATCCCTAGTTTTTTTCATCGTCACTTGATGTCGATCCAATAGTAGAACTATCTCCAACGTGGACGACACGCCATAACTACTTATCTAACTAAACACTTATATGCACCCACTGATTAAGCTTCGAGGAAAATTCCCAAAATTCTAGTGAAAAGGGATGTTGACTAGTGAATTAAGGCATATTTTGTTACCAATACTATTGAATTATGATTGAGCTATGTATCAGATTAACCACACTGTCTGATTTCAACTCAGTTATCGGAATTAGTAGTGGCTGGTACTATGTCAAGCCCGCATAGGTTATTCTAGCCTCTGAACAAACTAATCTATTCAGTCTTCTGAAGCTACATTTTTATCCTGTCACTTATTAGCTTATTGATTCTGTTTTTTATATGGTTATATATGTGCTAATTACTGATCCTACACTCATTATGTGTCTGTAACTTATTTTTGTTCGACCATAAATGTCTAAACATGCTTGGTTAAACGGATTTGGCTCACTCGCCTTCTCCGTTGCGTGTCATTTTGTTTTGCTTCGCTTCCCAATTAAGGATTGTTCAAAATATACGTATTCAAAAATCCCTTTCTCGTATTTGACTTATTTAATTGCGATAATTATATGCAGGATTGACGACATGTATGTTCCGACAGTAATCATTTATGAACAATCATTCATACGATTTAAATGAAATTAGATATTCCACTAGAATGTAACGTCCCAGCTGAAAGACTTGAAGGTATTGGGTTCGATCTTGTGTGAGATCTTAGAAATGTACCGATGAGGATTCCCAAAATGAAATAAAATTTATAGGCTAGTATTACAGATTTTTCAATGGTATCGATTCGAGATAGAAATTATCTCTTATCGAATGGTATTTAATGTGAATTAATCTACAAGTTTATTGAAACAAATAAGTTCATGTATCGTGTACACATTTTTATTGATTAATTATTATTGTGTGTCATCTCAGTTATATATGGTCATATTCAATGTAATTAATATTCATATTGGGTAAATCAATAAATTTAGAGAAAGCAGAATACCTTATTGATGTGCATAGATAAGAATAGATGTATAAGAAATTCAATGAAATCAACTGAAATTTATTGAAACTATTTCAATGGTTGAGATCATGAGTCAATTGAAACTAGACCACCGAAGAAAACCTGGAAGCACTGGACGGCCATTTCATCCTATTGTGGGACTCCTCAGCATTTGTTAACATTGAATTTGGAACGTACTGATTTTATCATCTCAGCAATTTTAGTTACTAAGTAGTTATGTTTTATTCTTCTATTATAATAATTTATGAGGGCAACAAATGATTTTTTAAGGTAACTTGTATATGGATACTATTTAAATACTTAACCGAAATTAATTCTCGGGTAAAACTGGGTTTAGTTGTACGCAGTCATACCAATGAGATTGAAAGTTGAACCAAATGTATCTGTGAAACAAAGTGAATTGATTAATATCTTAAAACTGTGTTTCTCCATTTATGTGCCTGTCTACCAAGTTTAGTGAGATAAGAGGTTAAAATATGCAACAGTCGACAGTATGCAAATAGATAGATAAAATTTAATTCATTCTTAATAGTTATAAAGAAATTTGAATACTTATGGTAATTGTATAGATGAATGTGTGACCCAAATGCTTAATGATTTATATCAACTGTTCACATGTAATAGGACTTTGTGGAAACTGATAACGTTGCCGAAATTCCGGACGTTTAACATTCATAAATGTTTTTTTAGTTCTAAATACTTTAGACCATTGATTGATCACTGACGAGTGTTATATATATTATACAGTTTCACAATCTAAGGTGTTGTTACAATACTATTCAGGCCGCGACTAACTTCTTATGGGTTACTATAAGTTTATACCGATTGTTCACTAAATAGTGGCTAATATTATTTTTATCTTGTCTTTTAGTACTGATCGAATTCTGCCTATCAAGTTGATATGTGGCCACTAAACTTAATAAATCGACATCGCGAGTAGTATATTGAAGGGTCAGGTATTTTGAGGTAACCAGCAGTACTGGACAAATATGAACTCAGTAAGCAATCACTTGCCAATATATCAGCCATAGAAAAGGTCACCCACCACCATGACTAGGTCAGTGGTGATTTCTTAGATTGTAAAACTGAGTGAAAAAAGTTTAAATCCACTAGGAAATATCAGTCCCAACCAAATTCCCAGTTTGTTTTATTGATATGTAACAGCTATCACGAAATCTACGTTTGGAATTTCTAATTTACTACCTTCAAACACAAGACACAAACACTTTTTAATATTTACTTCATAAATTATAGCCCTATCTATATTGTCTGAATTTATAGACATTTGTTGAACAAAAAACAATGCCAGAATTATATGATTTAGTATTACGTTATAAACCAGAAGTGATTTGGTCTGATGGTGATGCTGGTCCAGATACTTATTGGAATTCAACACAGTTTCTTGCTTGGTTGTATAATGAATCACCTGTAAAAGATACAGTTGTTACAAATGATCGTTGGGGTAATGGTTGCTCATGTAAACATGGAGGTTACTATTCATGTGATGATCGTTATCATCCTGGTAAATTAGTGAGACATAAATGGGAAAATTGTATGACATTAGATTGTTGTTCATGGGGGTTTAGAAGAGAAATAACTTTAGATAAAATATTAACACCAGAAGTAAGTGAAAAATTTTCTTAAAATTGTTTGTTTTTTTCAATTTATTTAGTAAAACGTGACACTCTGGTACCAAACACTCATGAATTGAAAAAAGGGTCTAATCTAGAATCTTCATGTAAAGCCTTATCTAAGTTCAAGTAATTGACAATATTTAGTGAGAGTTGTCGTGTTCCTATAAAGTTTCAGTAAGAATTTATGCTCAATATCACTCGACTACATTTCGAGTAACATAGTTGTTGTCAACAAAAGACAATGAATGCCATGCCATGTATTTAGTTAATTGTTTGTACATATTGGTAGTTAGTATTGAGAAAAAGGTGTAACAGATGGTGTTATCAAGTCATGGAAACTGAAACATAGAATATTGATTAGTGCATAAATTGAAACTAACTTGCCTGAGTTGTTTTAAATCAGTCCATTGATCTGAGACCAAGCCTTATAACTCAAATAAAAGACATTTTTATGTATTCCTATTAAAATTAAAAATAAAGCAAATAAACTGTAGTGGAATATCTTCGAGATATTTCGTTAGGCTTTGTATATCAATCACCCTGATAAATGTTTATAAATAAATCCCAACAGTGTATGAGTCCAGAAGGCAACATGAAGAGCCGATTACAGTTTATTATAGAATAGCTCAGATTATAAAGACACAGTTACATCAAGCGAATTCGAACAAAAAGGATAGTGAGAGCGAGCGAGTGAGCGAAGTAACACTTACCGAGTGGTTGCGTTAAGTAATAAATATATAGTGTCACATTGATCATAAAATAATATTGAATGACTTGGAGAAAGATAATTATAATAATCAAAGTAATTATTTGAAAAAATCAAACAGTTGCTATATTGTATAATATATGAAAAGAACTAACAAAATATTTTGATGAAAGGTAAGTATTATAATAGCTATGTAAGATTAGTATCAGAAGGGGTTTTATGGATATTATAGTAATTTTAATAGTTGAGATCATGAGTCAATTGAAGCTATATCACCATGGAAAACCTGGAAGCACTGGATGACCATTTCGTCCTATTGTGAAATTCCACAGCACTTTGCATCCACGATCCCACCTCACAAGATTCAAACAAATGTTCAAAATGTATAAAAATAAAGAAGTTGAAGAAATTAGAAAATTTTTTGGATATTTTTGGAAACAAAAAAGTTTAATTAAAGTTATTCTAAAACCTTACTCCTTTACTGATGGCCAAGATGACGAGAATGGTTGTGTGAACTCTTTTTAAATGATGCAAAGGTTAGATCTATGGTTATCAGTATGGGGATTTGTGCAGATTGTAGTATTTTCACATTAGTTTAGGTTAACATGTGATTTTTATTGTGAAAAAACAAAACAATAGATCTACGATGAATCTAAATTAAGTTTATAGTTAGAATCATACGGAATACCGTTAAAATTAACTGTTTAGTTGACTTAACGTAAGATATATACTAACAAATTGTGTCTTTTCCAACGGTGGTAACAGCTTTCAGTGAACTCAAGGAAGCTCTGGAAGAGCCGAAGAAAATTCCAGAATCTCGACGCGAAGCTTCCAGATTGGACAAACTAATAACCACTGCATGCGGATTGGATTATTTTAATGATGATTTCGTTTTTACTAAAAAGAATTATAAATACCCAAGTGTTTTGCATCATATTTGACACTGGTTGTAATAAGGCTCCTTTCCACTCGTTCTCTATCTTCTTACTTGCAACTTGGAAGGTTCAAGAGTTTGAGTGCACTAGTTGTACTCGGTATAGCAAAAATTCAAGTTCTAAGTATAACATCAACTTTATGATTTTCTCAAATTCCCCAATTTATTGTTTCACAATTTTCAATTTCAAGCAACTTATTTCTGAAGTTATTGAGACTGTTACTTTTGGTGGAAATATTCTCATTAATGTTGGTCCAACTTCATGGGGAACAATTTTACCTATTTATGAAGAACGTTTATTACAATTAGGCGAATGGTTGTCTATAAATGGTGAAGGTATTTACGCCACTCAACCATGGAGAATTCAAAAAGAACCAAATTATGATTTCGTTTGGTAAGTATTTTAATTATGTTCAACAGATTTGATGTAACAGATTGTATAATAGAATATCTTGAGTGTTTATTTATGAATTTACATAGAAGGAAATCTGATCTGGACAATTTCTCATGGGACATAATGGTCTTTCGTTTGAACTTTAAAAGTATGTGGTGGTCGGTATCCGATATAATCCTTAATCTTCGTATACAATTCGTCTTTCTAACCGTTCTGTATAACGCCCCAACGGTATAATAATCAGAAGGCAAATACGAAGTGTTGATTACGTTTATTGCGAGACCACACACATATATCCAAAATTACAGATGCATTAAACGAGCATTTAAGAGTTGTGCCGAACGGCAAACAGGCAAGCGAGCGACTGAGCGAATATAAGCAATCGAGTACAATCAAGCGAGCGAGAAAGCAGAGTCAGAGTCACCATATGAATAACATGGACATATATATAGCATGTGAAATTAATGAGTAATCGAATCAAATAAGCGGTTAGTAGTGAGACTAGCAGAGTGAATAAATGCGTAGGCCGTAAGCAATATTCAAGCATGCGTATTTCATACAAGCACAAAATAATAATAAGGGTACAATAAATTGTTATAGTGCGGATGGCTTTGTCCGCTAAATAAGTTAGCAAAAGGGCTTAACTGAGTTAAATGAGAATAAACCCATTTGCACGTGAGTCGCTATAATAGCTCCCCCCTGCAAACAAAGATATATGGAAAATGTCTGTGTTTGCACAAAAAAAATAGTAGACTGAATAGGGTAGTTCAATTGTTTGAAAAAATTGGCTTATACAAAATTAAGATGAAGTTAGTGTGTGCTGTACATTTGATTTGCGCCCGTCCGTGAGGTTACATAAAATAATAGCAAGAAATAGAAGGAATGCGGTATTGCCTTTACATTTTAAACAAAAATTATACGCATAAGTGTAAGGGTACATAAGATACGTTGAGTTTTATAGCGTATAACACGAGCTTAATAATGCATGTGTATACAATGAGGTAGAAGTTATAATTAATATTTAAAATAGTAGATCATTAATAAAAAATCGTAGCAACATATTGTTGGGGCCATCTTACTCTGCGGCCGGATCTTGTTGTTATCTGAGTCTTGTCTTTTTGTTGCGTTAACGTCGTTGATTTTTGGGACTCGTGTTTCGCTGGTGTGACCATCTTAGATGAGTCTGTACTTGTTGATTGATTATCGCTATCGATGAAAGCTGGCTTTACTCGATCGATGCTAATTACATCTGTCTTCCCAGCTTTTTCTATGGTAACCGTTTTATTTGTCCTCTCTATCACTTTAAATGGGCCGTCGTAACTCGGTTGAAGAGGTGGTTGTACTTTATCTCTTCTAATGAATACGTGAGTGCTGCTATGTAGTTCCTGTGGTATGAATACTCGTCGTTGTTGTGGTCTGGGAGGTGTTATTTTTAAATCGCTCATGTGCTTTCTCAGGCGTTGCACATAGCCGGTTACATCAGTCGGGACACTTTTACTTGGAGTGAAAAATTCTCCGGGTAACCGTAGAGTAGTTCCGTAAACTAACTCGGCTGGACAACATCCCATGTCTTGTTTAATTGTTGCTCTTAGAGCTAACATTACTAGGGAAGTTTATTAGACCAATCGTTGTTAACGATGACGGCTGTAAGGGACGCTTTTAATTGCCTATGTAGGCGTTCGACCATTCCGTTTGCCATTGGATGGTACGATGTCGTTCGGATTCGTTTAATACCGAGGAGTTCTGTAAGCTGCTGAAAGAGTCGACTTTCGAATTGTGCTCCTCTATCAGTTGTGATAATCGTTGGTACACCGTAGTAAGAAATCCAATTTTCAACTAGGGTTTTAGCTACCGTTTCAGCTGAGGTGTCTTTTATCGGTACTGCTACCGGCCATCGTGTAAACCTGTCGATGCATGTAAAGATATAGTTGTATCCATTTGAAACGGGCAGTGGTCCTACAATATCGATGTGTATATGTTCAAATCTAGTGTCTGGGTGCGAAAACGGACCTACTGCAGAGCTAGTATGACGATGTACCTTAACTTTTTGGCACTTCATGCATGCCTGTGTCCAATTACGTACATCGTGATTCATGTTTGTCCATACGAATCGTTCACTAATCAGCTTTATCGTGGCTTTTATTCCTGGGTGCGACATGTTGTGCATGCTTTCGAATATTTTGTGTCGCAACGTTTTCGGGATAAATGGTCGCGGTCGGCCTGTTGATGTATCGCAAATTACTTTCGTGTTACCAAACCGCACCTCTTCGAGTACTAATGATGTTGAACCACCGGATCTGAGTTTATTTAACTCGATGTCTCTCTCCTGCAACTTTGCTAGACCGTTATAATCAATTCCACTTGCCATAAGTGTGCTTATCGTTGCTCGTGACAATGCGTCGGCCACATCGTTTTCTTGTCCTTTAACGTACTGTATGTCGGACGTGAACTGTGAAATGAACTCCAGTTGTCGGATCTCTCTCGGAGAATAATTGTCTTGCTTTGCACTTAACGCTTTCGTTAGTGGTTTATGGTCTGTATAGACGGTAAAATTTATGCCTTCGACCATATGACGGAAGTGTTTTATTGCTAAGTAGATTGCTAATAATTCTCTTCCAAACGTACTATATCTCGTTTGGGTAGGATTTAATCTTTTCGAGAAAAATGAAAGTGGTTCCCATGCACCGTTTACTAACTGCTGCAAAACGGCTCCTACTGCTAAGTTCGATGCGTCTGTCATGACGGCTAATGGTGCTTCGTTCTTTCGTCGTACTAACATCATCTTCTCGTTTAGCGCTCGCTTAGCGTTCTCAAAAGCCTGTATAGCATCCGCTGAAAGACGGAATGTTCGAGTATGTCCTCGCAAGGCGTCCGTCAATGGCTGTAATATTGCTGCGCAGTTTGGGATAAATCGTCTATAATAGTTTATTAGCCCCAAGAATCGTCGTAATTTTCTTTGTGAATCGGGCAACGGATAATTACGAATAGCAGCAACTTCTGTCGGAACTGGCATGATACCATGTGAATTTATCATATGACCTAGGAATTGCAATGATTCCTTTCCAAATTCACACTTTTCCACGTTAATAGTGACGCCATGTTCTTGAAGTTTCGTAAACAACTGTCGTAGATGTTGTAGATGTTCTTCCCTGGTAGAGCTAGCTACTAGTATATCATCGATATATGCGTGAACTCCTGTCAAACCCCTGACGACCTGATCGATGAATCTTTGGAAGGTTTGGGCTGCATTAGTTAATCCGAAGGGCATTCGCAAAAACTCGAATAACCCAAATGGAGTAGTTATAGCCGTTTTAGATATATCTTCTGCCGCTACGGGAATATGGTAATAAGCTCGGACGAGATCGATTTTCGAAAATATCGTGGCACCTTCCATATTGGTAGTAATGTCGTGGATATGTGGTATCGGATATCTGTCTGCTATCGTTTGCTTGTTAAGGGCTCTATAGTCTCCGCATGGCCTGATTTCCCCATTCTTCTTCGAAACCATATGCAATGGGGACGCCCAGGGACTATTAGAAGGTCTTATGATACCAAGCTTCGTCAACTTTTCGAACTCTCGTTTCGCGACATTCAACCTTTTCGGGTCTAGCCTTCGTGGTCTTGATTTAGTCGGTGGACCTTTCGTTATAATATGGTGCTGTACCGTATGTTTAAGATCTCTGTTATCGTATGATACCTTCGTCAGATCGGCATACTCGTTTAGAAGCGATCTATATGGCTCGCTTTTGTCTTTTGACACTACTAAATTCATGGATGTGTGATCAGTCGTCACTCCTCTTATCACTACTGAATGGTCGCCGTTCACGAGCCGGTTTCGTCGGGTATCCACTAGTAAGTCGAAATTCTTTAAGAAATCAATACCAATTATAGGTACGGATACATCTGCGATAATGAATTCCCAGCGGAATGAGGTAGTACGACCAAAATTCAGGGTTACTTTTCGCTTGCCATATGTTTTTATATCGGATTTATTTGCTGCCTTAAGCGTTAGCGCTGTATCGATATTTCGTGTTTCGTTACTTACTGGAGGCACGACGCTTACTTCTGCTCCCGTATCGACTAAGAATTGAGCGCCTGTTACTCTATCCTGCACGTAAAATAAACGACTGTTTCTAGGAGCTGTTGTAGTTGTTGCGGCGGTTATCGACAATCGGTGTGGTCGTTTGAACTTACATGGTGGTCTACAGTTTCGAGCTTTATCGCCTTTTTTTTTTTTTTTTTTTTTTTTTTTTTTTTTTTTTTTTTTTTTTTTTTTTTTTTTTTTTTTTTTTTTCAATCTACTTTGTGACCATCCTCTTTGCGTATCGCTCTGACTTAGTTTCGTCAGTTTTTGGCATAAAACATTAATCTCCTTTTGTAATGCATTGATTCGTCCATCTACTGTGGTACCATGCCTTTGCGGACTCGTTTGTTTCATTCTCTCATAAATCCTATCGGCTATTTTAGCAATGTTGTCTATATCGACATCGCTGTCCTCAACCGCAAGGATCTGCTGCACGTTCGCTGGGAGTCGTCGTAACCACAACTGATAAAATATGTTTTTATCTACTTTTCTGTCATCGATTATGCTTCTCATATAGTTTTTTAGTTGAGATGGAGTCCTATCTCCTATCTGCACTTGACTGAGAAGTTGTTCGATGGCTTGCCGGTCGCTTAATGAGACGGTTTTAATCACTGCCTGTTTTAATGCGTCGTATGGCTTTTCTATGTCTGGCTTGATTAAAATCTCTCGTACATTATCTGCTACTTCATCTGGAAGTAGCGAGCTCGCGTGGCCAAATTTATCTCGCTGTGTAAGAACACGATTAGCTACAAAGTAATGCTCAAGTCTGGCAAACCAAAGTTGAGGATCTGTGACCTTAAAAGGAGGAATAGTTACATTAATGGACCTCACGGACGGCGTTTGGGAAAGTTCTATTGTATCGTTACTTAAAGACATATTTATAAAGATCAAAAAGTACACGAATATAATGCGAATGTCACAGAGAAAAGTGAGTCGATAAAAACAATGATAAAAACAAATGGTACAATTTATAACAAAGAACGGACTTACTAAATTGCACCAAAATATCAATTGTTTGTAAAATGTCGTTGTTTATTATGAATATTATCGTTATGTTCAATAATGTTTGTGAGATAATGTACGTGTAGTTAAAATAATGAGATAATAAATCCACAGTTATAATTATAATCCAAATGATAGTTACAATTGTAATCGAGTACGTTAGATTTTAGGAATTGGGTTATGTCGTTGAAGATTGTTTCGTGTTCGCGCGTCGGGATCGCCAATTATGTGGTGGTCGGTATCCGATATAATCCTTAATCTTCGTATACAATTCGTCTTTCTAACCGTTCTGTATAACGCCCCAACGGTATAATAATCAGAAGGCAAATACGAAGTGTTGATTACGTTTATTGCGAGACCACACACATATATCCAAAATTACAGATGCATTAAACGAGCATTTAAGAGTTGTGCCGAACGGCAAGCAAGCGAGCGAGAGCGAAAGCAATCGAGTTACAATTTCAAGCGAGCGAGAAAGCGAGTCAGAGTCACCATATGAATAACATGGACATATATATAGCATGTGAAATTAATGAGTAATCGAATCAAATAAGTGGTTAGTAGTGAGACTAGCAGAGTGAATAAATGCGTAGGCCGTAAGCAATATTCAAGCATGCGTATTTCATACAAGCACAAAATAATAATAAGGGTACAATAAATTGTTATAGTGCGGATGGCTTTGTCCGCTAAATAAGTTAGCAAAAGGGCTTAACTGAGTTAAGTGAGAATAAACCCATTTGCACGTGAGTCGCTATAAGTAACTTGTTGAAAGGATGTTTGGTTTAATCTATAAGGGATTTGTATTGAATAATATTTCGACTTGTTTCTTTTGTAATCAAAAGTTTCGTCGGATTGCTGTACATTTATTCCAATTGTAGTTTTATGTTCAACATTCGTCAATGTCCCGAGAAATATACTGAGTATAGAATCATAACTTTCAATAGAAAAAGAACATTGAAGAGATCACACTTGTTAAGGTTGTAACATTATTCAAAGTATTTTATGAAAATCTTGAAAGGCACATTTATAGTTTTTGGAAGACCTAATCGCTGAAGTATTTAGGTCTATTTTAATTGAATTTAAAAACAATTTGTTCAAATCTTCAGTCCCTTTTGATACTTGAACTGGAATGACAACATTAGATCTTTTATATATTGTATTATCATTGTGGTAATTTCATTTGATAGTTACATAATCTTGTATTTAAATTGAACGTTTTTCATAAATAAATGTCTTGGTATATCTGTGTATGATCAAATTATTTGAAGTATATTACACAAGTGCACCACAGTTTTCAGATCCTTTTCATCTTTACGCTGCATTTTCAGGAATTAGTAAAGATGGAACGGCTAAATAATTTTGGCAATATAGATGATGTCAGTTCGTGATGAAAACCTGTAATCTAATATCTAACCTTGATCATCAACTATCAAACATAATTCTAATTCCTTGCACAAGTTTATAGCCCACTTTTGGTCCTAGTTATTAGGTGGACACTCTCAAGGTCAGTCTAGAGTCTCTCAAAGGTCATCCATAAATTATAGTCTTACTACAATAGACAATTTGAATAATGATTATTATTCTAGCATGAAATGACAATTCTTTATTTCACTAATTGAAATCATGAGTCAATTGAAGCTAGATCACCATGGGAAACCTGGAAGCACTGCACAGCCGTTTCACCCTAGTACTAAAATCTCCACAAAACCCCTCCTCAAAATAATCATCTGCTCACTAGTGACTGACTTCAACAGACACTCCTGCAATTCTAGTGAGAAGCAGTGACCAGTGGATTTCAACCAAGTCTGTTGTGAGATATCAGCTCACTGATGACAATGGTGTACACTGTCTCGATTTCGTGGATTGGTTGAAGTTAGACATTAATGCTGTTAGATGCCGGTCAGCTCAGTGGTCTAATGGTTAAGCGCTCGTGTGCGAGAGTGATAGGTCCTGTTTTCGAATCTCGTGAAATGGGGGTGCGGATCGTGGATACGCACTACTGAGGAGTCCGATACTAGGACGAAACGTGTGTCCAGTGTTTCCATGTTTACCATGGTGGTCTAGCTTCAATTGACTCATGATTTCAACTAGTGAAATTTCTAAAAATTTCCACAATACCCATTCTGATAATTCTTTATTTGTATTACTTTTAATTTTAGGTATACTTATAAACCTGCATTGATTGATAAGAATATAAATGAATATATGAAAATGCCATCTCTATATTTATTGAATAGAATATCTTCTATGAAACAAAATCCATCTATATTATATGCACATTTAACAAAATGGCCAAATAAATATTGTCACAATTTAACAGAAACAATAAATGATCAATCAATACAAACAAGAACATATTGTAAAAGAGAATTACATTTGACATCAGTTAATGCTCATCCAAATTTATCTAATTTTACTTTATTAGATGGAAGTTTAACTGGTATTCAATTATCTTATCGAATCATGAATAAAACTACAATGAATGGTGTAATTATTAATTTACCTGATTTAATTATGAATAATGATAATAGAAATATATTGAAATATGCATGGACAATACGTATGATAAATGTGTTTTAATAAACTATTGATCTTGATCTATGATATGATTCTTAACAAACAAACAAACAAACAACCAAGCAAACAAACAAACAAACAAGCAAACAAACAAACAAGCATACAAACAAACAAGCAAACAAGCAAGCAAACTAACAAACAGACAAGCAAGCAAACTAACAAACAAACAAGCATACAAACAAACAAGCATACAAACAAACAAGCAAACAAGCAAGCAAACTAACAAACAAGCAAGCAAACTAACAAACAAACAAGCATACAAACAAACAAGCGTACAAACAAGCAAGCAAGCAAGCAAACAAACAAACAAGCATACAAACAAGCAAGCAAACTAACAAACAAACAAACAAGCATACAAACAAGCAAGCAAACTAACAAACAAACAAGCATACAAACAAGCAAGCAAACTAACAAACAAACAAGCAAACAAACAAACAAACAAGCATACAAACAAGCAAGCAAACTAACAAACAAACAAGCATACAAACAAACAAGCATACAAACAAGCAAGCAAACAAGCAAGCGAACTAACAAACAAACAAGCATACAACAACAAGCAAACAACAAACAAACAAGCAAAAACAAACAAGCAAGCAAACAAACAAACAAACAAACAAGCATACAAACAAGCAAGCAAACTAACAAACAAACAAGCATACAAACAAGCAAGCAAACTAACAAACAAACAAGCAAACAAACAAACAAACAAGCATACAAACAAGCAAGCAAACTAACAAACAAACAAGCATACAAACAAACAAGCATACAAACAAGCAAGCAAACAAGCAAGCGAACTAACAAACAAACAAGCAAACAAAGAAGCAAACAAACAAACAAAAGTGTAAACAGTTTACAAATGTTAATTTCAAATGATTTAAGCATTAGGTTAATTGTTTAAACAATTAAAACTAACAATATTATTAGTAGTATTTCAATGAAAAGAGAAAAATAAAACTGAATTTTTAATATTTTATAACTTTGCATAAGTTGTGTTTGTTTTAGCGGTTAATATAAAATATAATTAACAGAGAATATACGGGGGTAAAGAGGAGTATTTTATTTCAATAATGATCATCATACAATCTGATTAGTGACAGATATAGTTGTGAAGTGTTAAAGATTCAATTTTCTGTGAGATTATAATTTATGAATGAACCAATCAGATTTAACATAACAGGTTTTGAATTTTAGCGCGAAATTAATTAATTCATTTAGCTAAAGAGTTTTATCAATATAGTTGATATTAGTTCATGATGAAAACCCTATATTTGATTCCTAACCTTAACTGTAAATAATAATCTTAATTCTTTACACTGGTTTATAACCTTCATTTAACCATAATATGCTGTTGAACATTGTCAGGATCGCTTTAGCGTCACTCCAAGGTCGTCCATAAATTATAGTCTCAAAGTTTTGTTTTAATTTTTTAAAGACTTGTTCATTTAGTATCATTTCTAATATGTAATTTGATTAATTTGATATGATCATAGAAACTATATAATTTATAGACTTTTTGAATTTTTTGTTTCTTTGTAAATCGAATAAAAATTTCGAAATTATGCTTCTTTTTTTTCTTTAAATAACAGTTTTTTCTGTTTTGTTTTTTCTTGTATGTATTGTAAAGTTTGGCTTTTAAGGAAAAAAACTCGATCAATATTTTCATTCTTTCACTGAAACCAAGCAGTCAAAAACATGATTTTCTGTAGGTTTTTATATCATAGATTAACATTATTGAAATTGGTAGTGTAAGATAGGACGCATTGTATGAGAGTTTTGTATTAATATAGAGCCTTTGAGTACTGTACACTCACAACCCCACTGTAGGTCGGAGTAAAGACCTACTAACATTCAGGTTTGCGATTGTTACGTCCTTGATCTGTCTACCCACTAATATACAGAAGATAGCTTGTCCCAATCTAGATTAAGGCCATGAGAATGTGACTGACTGGTTTAACCTTTAGGCTAGTATGCTTAAATCCGAAGTGAGACTAACTGCCTTGGGTACAGACGAAAACTATTCTATCACGTGGTTGCTTGAAAAGCGCGCGCGAGAGAAGACGAGGCAACTGGAATACTACTCGATTTAGTCCTGACTACGATTTATAACTCCGATTCCGTCAGTACAAAAAATACATAAATAAATAAATAGATGACTAACATGACCACAACGCACAAACAACCAGAAAAACACAGTTATATCCAAAACTGGGGATTAGGATAGCAAATAGACTATAAAAGACTACGTTTAAATTACAATAGCTTCAGAATTGAAAAGGTTATGGCAGTTATTCATAGATCAAACGAAGGCTTATGGTTTGTAGAATAAACTAAGGACAAAACTGAATGTTAGTGTTTAACAAGCTTTGGATTAAGTGAAATAACGTCCGCAAAAATAGCTTTCGTTGTTTGTCAAAGCTTCTTTTTACATCTGTCCACATCAGTGATTAATAATAAAAACTGTTAGGCTAGGCTCGAGTGGTATACACTTCCAAGTTTAATTCAGTCAGGATGTGGCATAGCAGTCGTTCTATGAGATTAATGACAACTGTATAAGTACAAATATTTCTGAACTCGGTTGCTGACAACTTTCCCCCAGTATTTCAGGATTAAAAGCTTAGTATTTAGATAGTTAAAAAACCGGTAGTATTATTGGATTCACCAGTTGTTGAAAGTATAGTAAACAACCATAAATTCATAGATTAGATCAGTAAAACAATCAGATTTAATAGAGCGCACTCTGTCATTTAGCTAAAAGAATATTTTTTTGAAATCTAGCCAATTCGTTATTTAAAATAATCAGTGAGCTATTGTTTTACATTTAATTTAAGAGAACTCAGCATTTTACGCTGCTCACTAAAACACTGGGAGTACCATCATTAGACTGTTCACTACTGAGAGCACATCTACGAAGTGATATTGCGTAAATTTATTCCAATCGAAGTTATACTGTTATTATCACATGGGGAACACTGTATTCCAATTACTTTTAAATGTAGATAGTTTTTTTGATTTTATGCCTGTCTTTAAGTAGTTGCATTTTTTATCTCTTCACCTGTTACTGATAATTAGTCGATGATGAAATGATTGACATTTTTTTAGACAAATCATCGTACATTTGTCTGTTGTACCACTGAGATATTGACTAATACAGTTACAGAAATAAGACTGTTAGAGTGATCGAGTTTCCTATAAACTTATCACAACACAGACCTGCTGTTATGAAAGACCATTCATGAATTTATAAAACCTGACGTAAAAGTAATCTACAAGACAGTAGATGAGTTATTATTATTTTTCCCAAAAAAGACTACTCAGATTTCAGTATAATTGCAGTGAACGTACGATAAGGTGATGGAGAAAGCTAATTTGTTATTTTACGCACAATTACATAGTGATTTTGTAAAATGCAAAAATCATACATTAAATACTTCATTTATACATCTTTAATCAGTCATCTCTTACAAACTTTATCATCCCTTCATTCCTGTTGTTATTACATTAACTCTCTGTTTACATTCCTGTTCTGTTCAATTCGATCTTCTCAATCTTGTTTTAACAGGCGTTCCATTTCTAATTAGCGTTACATACTACTTATATTTACAGATATAAGTAACATACACCACATGATGTCAGATCACATCAACTGGCACTAAGTAAATAAAATTATTTAATATCAGAATGTGTTTTGTGGAGATTTTTAGAAATTTTCACAGATTGAACTCATGAGTCAGTTGAAGCTAGACCACCATTGAAAACCTGGAAGCACTGGACGGCCGTTTCGTCCTGGTACGGGACTCCTCAGCAGTGCGCATCCACGATCCCGCACCACGCGGGGCTCGAACCCAGGACCTACTGGCTTCGCGCGCGAGCACTTAACCATTAGACCACTGAGCCGGCATCCAACGGTGACTGACTTCAGGAGACACTTCTGGAGTTCTAGTGAGAAGCCGTTACCAGTGGAGTTCAACCAGGTCTGTTGTGAGATAGGAACTCACTGAAGACAATGGTGTACGGTAGCGCAACTTCGTGGATTGGTTGAAGTTAGACATTAACACCGTTGGATGCCGGCTCAGTGGTCTAATGGTTAAGTGCTCGCGCGCGAAGCCAGTAGGTCCTGGGTTCGAGCCCCGCGTGGTGCGGGATCGTGGATGCGCACTGCTGAGGAGTCCCGTACCAGGACGAAACGGCCGTCCAGTGCTTCCAGGTTTTCAATGGTGGTCTAGCTTCAACTGACTCATGAGTTCAATCTGTGAAAATTATTTAAATTCAAAGAATTTCGTTGATAGATTACTTAATTATTTCGGGTCCATTGTTTAGTTTATTATCATTATGGTATACGACACTATTATTATTATGGTTGTATCCGTTCAAGCACATTTTGGTGTTACATTTTTTGACCCATGTAATATTCAGTTTTGGCCTGAATGTTTATTTTCATTCATTTTTAAATGACATTTCTAATACATAAATATAACATATTTACACTAATTATCTTGTCGATTACAAACTGGTATAATGTTGTTTCAATGACAATATAATTGAAAGCTTGATTATATCATTCTTGAAGATATAATGAAATATCTAGTTCAACAAATCAACTCCGCCTAGAGCCCCTCTGGGAGTACCGCCGGTCCTAAGCCCGGATAAAGAAGGAGGGTTGGGCATAGGGTTAGCGACCCTATCCCGTAGAAAACTAACTCGCTAAAAAACTCTAACCAGCTCAACAAATCGGTTAATAGGTAGTTTATGAAATAACAATACTAGTATTTTATTTATTTAAACACATAAACATTGGTATAAGGAGGCATCAAATAGATATGCGCTACATATCCTGGGCTTGGATACTGCCTGAGAGCGCAAACCGAAGCAGGTAGTAATAACTGAACAGGATTTGAAGAGTTTACATAATTTAAGAGAATTAAGTAACTGAGAGGAGAATAGGCTCTTAACAGTGCAATAGCTTGGGATTTACTTGGCACCGGGCATACTACTGATATTCCTCAAGCTTTCAAAATTATTAGCGGATAATAAAATACTTCTTCTGTTTGCTGGAGCGATTGCGATTAAAAAAATACTCAAACCTGATCTATGTATTTACAAAGAGATAGTAATAAACTTATTACTACCTTGGTAATTCAATTTTTGGTCATTAGCTTTATTTTGTTAATGTTTAGTTTGTTATATTGCTCTTCCTTTACCGAATTATTTTACATACATTTAAACTACCTCTTCACTCATACATTTCCACTCCCTCAGTTCTCGTAATTTATGTAAACTCTTCAAATCTTGTTCACTAATTAAGCAACCCATCCTACCAGTTTCTTTTTGAGTTCCAGGAATGTTGTCCAAACCTTTCATTACCTCTGAAATTACCAAACAATTTATCTTATCTGTCTCTGAACTTCACTTAGCTAATACATCACTTACCCCTCATTTTTTCTTATTCTAACACCAAATGACCTACGACCTGTTCTTTCACACAAATACGTATAGTTATTATTGATAACCTTTGTCATTCCAATTCTTTTCATTCACTTATGTCAATTGTTTCACACTATATCTTACCTCAATGTAAAATTTTAACACATATTTGGTTGTAAGCAGCTGATGAGAAACTATGAAATATAATGAATTCATATTATTCTGCATCCATGTTCGTTCTGGCTTCATTGAAAGTTATTTATTGTTGATCTTAGTACATACGAAAAACAGTAATCAGTTGTTGAGAAGATTTGTAGCTCAGGTAGATGATTTAGACGGAGTTTTGTTCTATGAGCTGGATGGTTTAGTCTTGTAACTTTCACGACTGAACCATCCAGCTTGGAGAACAAAACTCTATCAAAAACAGTAATCAGTATTATACTATTGAGCTTGTAAAATGAAATATTATTCCATTTTACCAATAATTTGAAGTTCTATATATAATTCTGCCGAAAAATAATGAGATGGTTATGAATAACATCATGAATAATTCCACTGATAACACATTGAGTGATGCAATTTTAAGTCACATAAGGTGCATCAATACCTTTAAGATTACAAATGCATTGCTTTATTAAGCCTAGATCTAGAAATTCATGCTTGAAAACATAATAGATTTGTTGTGTATCCAAAATATACATTTCGTAACCAGCATGTTAACATTTTTTTATTATTATCAAAGCTGATTTTTCAATAGATCATTGTCCATTGAAGCTAAATCACTGGCTAATTTACATTATTTCACTGAATATAAATTATATATATAATTGGATTGTGTGTTTGATAAGAATTAGCTGTAACGCTTTATCCAGTATCCTAGCTTCAGTTTCTTCCCTAAAAAGTGTTTCAACGATAATGAATTTAAAATATAAATAATGTTAAAATTTAAGTGGATGGCAGTGGAATCCAGGGCGCGCGTTTCGTCCTATTTGAGACTCGTCGGCCGAATATACCTGCATCCCAAAGTTGATGTTCCTTCCGTGAACTCCGCCTGGAGCCCCTTTGGGGTTACTGCGGGTCTAAAGCCCGGGTAAGGGAGGAGGGTTGGGCACGGAGTTAGCGACCCCATCCCGTAGAAAATTAACTCGCTAAAAAACACCAACCATAGAAAATTATTCAAACTATTTAGACTCTGCCCTGGGAGTCAGAAGGTCCTCATTTAGGAGAGTTATGACGTCTCATGGTGAAAGCCGAGTTCCTTCGGAAGTCACTAGAACAACCATTTATTTATTATTGTCAAAATTTATCTACTTACTAAACACGAGATAATTCATTTGTAATGGTTGTTTGAATATTCAAGATGATGTTTAGGATCACTATCTACCAGTCTCTATTGAGATTACCTACATCCTATGCGGATTGTTTCAATATTATCAATAATTCACAAACGAACGGTACTGAGTTCAAATCTTTGGGTGAACATCAACGCACATACACTCAACTGACGAGTTTCAATCCTAGCGAGGTATAGATTGGATTAAAACATGTTCCGTGCATGGTTGTGTTAATTGCACTCCGACTGGTTAAAAAGAAGATTAGAATATTCTTGTCTAAAAATTATAAATAAACTAACATTTTCCTTATTGTGATTCATACTCCTATTCAACCTTGTTTATTTGAAATATAATTACATTCCTGTACAACCGTGTTCTGATTTGGGGACTTGTCAAATGAAGTAATATACAAGAATACTTAAGCAATAAGAGTAGCTGGGTCGTAATAAAAAAGAGATCGTAACACTCAAATAGGACGATGTACGTGTTCTGGATTCTACTACTAACCGCTATCCATCTCTTCTTATAAACACTGGATAGTTACTAAATTATTTGATTCAATATTGAAAAATATTTCACATAAACATTAAGATATTTCACTAGTTGAAATCATGAGTCAGTTCAAGCTAGACCACCATCGTAAACATGAAAGCACTGAACACCCGTTTCGTCCTAGTATCGGACTCCTCAGTAGTGCGTATCCACGATCCGCACCCCCACTTCACGAGATTCGAAAACAGGACCTATCACTCTCGCACACGAGTGCCTAATTATCAGACCACTGAGTCGACCGACATCTAACAGCATTAATGTCTAACTTCAACCAATCCACGAAATCGAGACAGTGTACACCATTGTCATCAGTGAGCTGATATCTCACAACAGACTTGGTTGAAATCCACTGGTCACTGCTTCTCACTAGAATTGCAGGAGTGTCTGTTGAAGTCAGTCACTAGTGAGCAGATGATTATTTTGAGGAGGGGTTTTGTGGAGATTTTAGTACTAGGGTGAAACGGCTGTGCAGTGCTTCCAGGTTTTCCATGGTGATCTAGCTTCAATTGACTCATGATTTCAACTAGTGAAATTACTAAAATCTCCACAAAACCCCTTCTGGTATTAATATATTTATTCATTCATGAAATTAATGTATCTAGAAACGTAAATGAAAAAAGACTGACACGTCAATATAAACTGGCCTTGTCCATTATCATTTAAATAATATAGATACGATTGAATATAAACTATAGGCTATCAATTGATACATGTCATAGTCAATTACAAATTAAATCCGGTCAAAATATCATATGACAGAATAGAAAATTAACTTTAAAATAAGTTAATGTTCGTATTAGTTAACTTAGATCATGAACGTGCTATGATGGATATACCTTAAAACTGTTATTACTATGTTATTGATCAGAGTTTTATTATCATACGATGACTGATTTTAACTATTCTCAATGAAATATTTATTTTTCGAGGTTCAAACATATCTGTAAGGTTATTTAGAAACAGTAAGGCTAATAGCTACCACTAATCAGACGAAAAAATTCTCAATATGACAATAGTTCGAAGAAAATAGTAGAATAGTCTTCTTAAAAGTATTATACTTATACCGTAAAAGAGAAGGGTTAATAAAAGGTCAGTTATAAAAAACTGGGCATTTCATCTTGTCATGGAGCTTCCAGTTATCTGTATTAAAGTTATTTCTGGAAATAGAAGGTCACTTAACATATGTTCATCACCAGAATTGTTATGTTTTACCAGGACTAATTGGGTACTTCTTTTGGGACCCCATATCTGGTGATACTAATTTATCTTTTACTTTAAATTGTCCAAAATGATTTCTATTTCATTCAGAACATACCGATGCCCTTTATCCGTATAATAATACTCAAATAATTTTTTTGATTGAGATCATGAAGCGATTGATTTTAGACCATCATTGGGAACCTGGAAGCACTGGACGGCCGTTTCGTTCTATTATGGGACTCCTCAGCAGTGTACATCCACGTGGATGCGCAACGGTGGTCTAACATTAATCAGTTCATGATCTCAATCAAAAACTAAATAATCTCCAAAACCCATATACTTATATATATACATTCTTTCTGTTACCGTCATTTAATTCTAGCGTTAGAAACATTCACTTCATGACTATTTTTTAACAGCTATTATTAATCATATCTGGTGAATTGAAATCAATGAATTCTTGTATCATATTCTATTTTGATGCCTATTTATCTTTGTGAGACCGGTAAAATTTAGTATGTCGATCCAATATATATTATGTTTAGTGTTCTTATACATGTAGTGACTCACATTTATCACGAGAACACGACTGGTTTAATAAAAACAATTATTATTATAACCAACTGTACCAGTGCTTGTTTTAATGTGCTTTTGTTTGACTGTGCTAATGACAGCTATATTGTGCTTCCATTCTTATTCTTACACTTTTGATTGTGACTTCGCGCGAATTCGGTTACGTTCTGTAACCAAGCTTGTATCCTGGCACGATCTCGGTATCCTTTCGATGCCACGAGATCGCCAGCGAATATATCTCGATTTGGTCCATTAACTGCCTTCTGATATTTGGCTTCTCGAGGATTTTAATGATTTATTTGGTTACGTCCAACCTTCGCCTTCTGATTTACTTGGCACGTTTTTTTTGGTAGCGGTGTTCAAAGTCAATCTCGACTCGACACCACGCTACATACATTTGTTTTATCGATCCAAACAACATGCTTGGATACTTATTTGAAATGTTTTCATCTAACTGAATTTATCACTTCAGTTCAATAATCATTAGCAGGTAAACAGATGTCGATCTAAGAACTTTGTTTCAAAAGTCAATATACTTTAGACAGAGTAAGTGTCTGAAGCATAATAACCGGTTTACGTCCAGTTTTTAAGTCACTTTTCTGATTTGCTTATTGGATTGACATGAGATAATTTTGTCCCAACTTTTTCTTTCTTAAATTAATTTCTATTCTTTATTAATTTCTTTTGTTCTAAGCTTTTAAAAAAATCACTGCTGATTGGAAAGTTCACATTGATTTCATTAGCGTATGTTTTATATTGTCATTTAAATTAATGAATTCAGTGAATAAGATTTGAATTCAGATTTGTGTAGTAAGGACAGAAGGCCTGCGGCCTATGTTACTCCTTTTCTAGTATGCTTCTGTGAGTCTTCTTTTGAGTGAGTCAATTGGAAGGTGCGGACAACACTGCTTCGGGTAACAGGTTCCAAGTATTGATGACTCGGTGTGAAAACCTGTATGCCACGGGTATTTTGTTCATTCCTGGCTTTTCTACTCGCCTGCTATGTCCTCTGAGATATCCCGACCTACTGGGAAGAAAAAGGGAGAATATGTTAGGTTCAAAATCACTTTTCAGTATTCTATGCGTCGAAATGAGATCTCTCCTTAGTCTGCGATAAGACAGAGTAAAGAGGTTCGTCTTTTCAAGCTGCTCTTTGTATGGTAAATCCCAGAGTTCTGTAATCTAAATTTAGCTAAGGTAGACATTAATTCAAAATGAATAATTCAAAAGTGTTAGAAAGTTTTTGAATTCAGTATGGAAATTACCACTGCTGGTTGAAATGGTAAAGATTTTTAGTTAAGGTTACATACAAATTTTTTTGGTATTGAATAAGTTTGTTGTATGTTTCATTTATTGGGTTAGTACCAAATATTAAAGTGTAAGTTTTACCAAGGATTTCATTTCAACTCATAATCTTTTACTGAATATATGTTTTTCATCTGACAATGACGGAATAAGAAGGTGAAGTCAAATATTGACTCACTGTAATTTTAGTTCATCATTACTTCTGTCTTTCTTCTTAAAATTCAATATGATGGTTGTTCTGACTAATAATTGTTTTGTTTTCCAGTGTAATATTTTATACGGTATGACATTAATTTATTCGAGTGTAGTGTTTATCCAATATGCCATATTATTTTATTAAATTAACATGCACTGTACTTATCATGACACAGAGCATGAGATTTGTTGAAGCTAGCGACGAACTTTAAACGTTCTCACTCGGACGCGTAGTTTTAAATATAAATGCTTATTTTTCATGTATGTGATTTTATCTTAATTAATATGTAAAATGAATGTCTATTCAATATATTGTAGTGACCTACTTATCAATAGAACGCGATTGGTGTAATGGAAACAATTATTATAATAACCAATTGTACCAGGGATTGTTTTACTGCACTTGTCTGTTTAACTGCACCAAACATATTCTTCTGTTGATTGTGACCCTGCGCGAATTCAGTTACGCTCAGTAACCACACTTGTAACCTGGCACGATCTCGGTATTCTTTCGATACCATGAGATCGCGAACAAATACATCTCGACTACAGCCATCAACTGCCTTCTGATATTTGGCCTACGGGGGATCTTATCGGTTAACTGTCACGTAGTCTTCCTGTAGTGGTGATCATAGTCAACCGCGACTCGACACCACACTACAATATAATGAGTGTGTTTTCGGCCTGAGTCTTTGTCATGTTTTGGGATTAATAAATCTTTATTTGTTTCAGTTTTGGTGCATATGCTTCCAGTGGTTCCTCGTCTGTTTGTTTCTCGAAGCATGCAGAGACCTTACAGTACCCGCTTCAAACAGTCATACCAATTCAGATCATAGGTGGGTACGTGGCATATGAAACATGAATACTGGGGATTTGCTATGCAACATCATCATCCTCTTGACAGTCCTCTGAAAAATTGTCAGTAAACCTGAAAAACTCAGTCATGAAGCGGATAAATAAAGATATTCACAGAAAAAAGTAGGAGGCTTTTGAGAACATTAGTATTTATGGAACACCCACGAACACTAGTGGGCATATGCTGATAATCAGCAGTGCCATAACACCGATGGTGTAAAAATCTCTCGGCAAAATTAGGTCACCTGTCACAGGTTCCCTAGATGCAACCATGGTCCTTGAAAATTCTGCAGGGGACTAAGGCCATATCAACATGGTTAAAACGGACCGAATGTCATCGTCAAAATTGCTAAACAGCTCGGGTCTTATAACAAAATCAGCTGACGAATTGGTTGTGCAGTATACCCCAAAGATTGTCAAACCCGTCAACAAACAGCACAGGGATCCGAAACGTAATCCAACCAATAAACAAATGAGACCCCAACCGCAACGTACTCGAAAACCTGGAAAAACGACCACCAACTCTGAAAGCATTGTGCAGGTATGTTGCCTGTCCAGTCACACAAGGCTTATTCAAGTGAACAAGACGAGAAAGCTCACGCGTTTTTAAATTGGCAGAATAAACTGCCTAGAAACGAATGCAACGAGCTTATAAAACAAAATGGAGGGTTCGCATAGACCAAGTAAAGTTAATAACACTCATCTGACAGGAATATCTGAAACACGGGCATCTTCTTAAGTTACGGACAACAAGCTAGCAATACCCGGCATGTCTCTGATTTATAAAGACAGAAAAACGACAATGAAGCATGAGGCAGCACTCTACTTACGATCTTGCTTGGTAGGGCATTAGGTGTACACCCAGGAGTTTACCGATCTTGATGAGAATGTACGGTGCTTAGTAAAATTGTTTATCACCTTGAGATGTCTTGTTGGAGTCAAGTATAGGAAACTCAAAGCTGATAACGCGTACGATACTCGTACGCTGAATGAATTATCTCTCCCCATTCGTCCCAGATATACTCATATGCTGATTCTAGGAGACTTCAATCTTTCCGAAGTAAACTTCGTCAAACACACGTATATCGGAAGTGGCAACTCCATTGAAGCTCGGTTCTTCAACCTTATTAAAGATATGAGATTATTCGAAAATGTGAAGTTAGCAACTGTTGAAGAAATAGTTAGACTCCTCATATCTGAGACTGCACATTCACAGGCGGAGAAATCCTTACTGATAACCTCTGAATTCATGCTACAACAGGTAAAGGTCATTCCGTAATAGTCTACAATTTTATCAGCAAAACCGGGCTAAAATATCCTACCAACAAGAGGGGGTTTAATTTCAAATATTTGGATATGTCAGCTTTGCAAATAAATATGAAGGGTATGGATTCGGAAACCCACCCTGAATTTGATCTGGATGCCCATCAGGATTTCTTATTGCACGTGCTACAAAAGTAGTCTGTCATAGAGACGGTCCCTGATAATTACAAGCAATGTACAGTCATGAAGAATCACGCCCTTCGAATACTAAGACTCAAAAGTCCCTACTGGTCGGAATGCGAACGAGATAGTGACGATAACATATATTGGCAGCTTAAACAAATAACAAACCAATGCACAGAAGCAATACGTGGAGACAGGCTTTAGTATCAGATAAATCTAATCGATAAATTTATATTCAATCCAAAAAAGCTTTTCTGTCTGACAGCCTCTCTTCGCAAATCCGAAACTGGATTGTCCCGATCGTTGTCATAATGGCACAGCCAACAACGACGATGACGCCATCAACCTCCTTGTTAAACAGTATTTTCAGACATTTGAACTGTATCACACTAACTCCATCTGCCACACCTTCACCTGCAACTCAACAGGACACTTAGAAATGAACCTGAGCGCTTACTTGGTGTATAAGAAGCCGTAGAATCTAAACAAAGACACTTCTCCCGGTCGGGATGTAATACATTATTCTACACTGAAGAAAGCGGGTTTATTCTTGACTAAGCGGAGATATGGTACCGGAAAATAGGAAACTGGCTCACAACACACCAATTTTCAAAGGACTTCAACTCAGCCAATAGCTAACAGCCGATAGCCCTATTTTCAATGACCTCAAAAATTATGCGGTTTCTGATATGCGATGGTCTGCGTGGCTACTTACTGATCATAAAATTCCACCCAGACAGCATGGTTTCAGTAAGACCTACTACTGTATAACCAATCTGCTGGTCGCAGTGGGCATCTGGACAACAACCCGTGATCTCAAGATGAAGGTTAGTGTCATACACCTTGACTTCTCAATAACTTTTGATAGGGTCAACCATATATGTCTCATCAATGAGCTCAAAATTTTAGGCATCATTTCGCTGTTGATAGATTGGTTAACTTCAAATCTGAATAGTCTACTTCTTGAGATGAGAGTAAACCTCACTTTTTTCAGGCTACAAAACATCCTAATGTGGAGCCTGGGCTAACTGCCGGGACCTCTTCTTTTCTTAGTCCATATAATGAATTTCCAAAACACGAATCGTCAGATGTATTACTCTTCGATGACATGAAAGTCTGGACAGAAGTTTGTTACGATGATGATAAGCTGGCAATTCAAGAGGATCTGACTTAACTTCAATGTTAAACAGGTAACAACGGACTTACCTTTGACACTTCAAAGTGTAAAATATTCCATCTGAAACATGTTGCACACTATGAATGCAACATAGGCAACTCACCTCTAGAGGCGACTGAAGTTGAGAAAGCTCTGTGAATGTTGGTACCCTATGATCTGAAGTTTTACGCTAACTGTGACGGAAGCGCCTTCCGAACATACTTTGCATTGGTAAGTCGACATTCATTTTCCGCCAATCTGGCGATAGAAAGGTCAACTAATCTCCAACGCCATTTAGAATTTGGAAACATAGTGTTTCCGTGATATTTATAAGTATTTGAATCATAGTATGAACTAAGAATCCCAGAAATAGCGTAGTCGGATCAAGAAGTACTAGGTAACCAAAAACGAATCCACTGTATTTAGAATCCGAAATCAGACATTCAACCAGAACAAAGCCATCATTAGTTCATTCAAACACCACAGTTTCCTTCCTCGCTCCAATGGGATAAGGATAGATTGGAACGTATCCAAAGGTGGGCCGTGAAATCAGTTCGATGACTCGAACTCAAGCCTTAAGAGGTGTGTCTCAAATCACTGAACCTTCGTCCACTACAGTATAGACATCCAAGAGATGACATTCCAATGACTTATAGCACCACAAACACTCCTAGGTGTGCCTCTGGTTACCTACATAAGTTCAGTCGCGACCAAAAATTTCGGAGTAACACCCAAAACTCGGAAGCACGACACTGTAAAATGGACGGAGAAACATCTTTAATTCATTACGAGTAGTCGAAATCCGTAATCTCAGGACGGTTGACGTGGTTCAAGACGCACTTTAGGAGTACTTCAAGAAGAAACTTGACATTCTTAAGGACTAAGAAGAGTGTCCCACTATAATTTACTAATATTTTCTTCTTTTATCGTTAAATATACCTATGTTCTATCCTGGAAGCCTCGGTGATCCACTGTTACTAAATACGGAAGCCCTGCTATGCGAATGTTCCTTCTATTCCATCCACAACTATTTAAATCGTCTGTATTAACCTGATTGCATATCGATAACCATTTTAAAAAATTTCGAAAATAACACCTTAAATTCACAGTAATGCTGGGAGATGACTTCTAACTCATACCAGGAATAAGTTATTTTCAGTTAGTCAGTCTGAAAAAGATATTGTTCATTGTATGTTTTATGTGACCTCAAACGCAATTCTCCGGGTAATTAAAAAAACCCGGCTGACCTTGGAAGTTGAACGTTTGTTTTGGCATGGTTGCAACTGTTGGTGGGTTTTTATGTTTGTAAGTGTTCTGTTGTTAATCCTCAAAAAAAAAACAATTGTAGGAAGACTCCAACCACTTTGGGTTTTTTGAACTTAGGGTAGTTACTCGTCAGCTGTCACTGTGAAATTTATTTTGGATATGAATTTAATATTGCGAGTTACAGAGCATTTGATAGTGTCAATTCGTTAATAATAAGCTGCTGATTTTCTCGTACTCCTACGTTGGGTTTTGTTTGTGAGGACCTCAACCTATTTAGATGAGTTTACGTCTGAATTCTCTATAATTGCTTCCCGGTTTGTATGTTAAAAGTCCGTTTCATAGGGTTGGAATTCATTATTTGCACATGTTTAATATCTTCACACTATCAGTGTGAATTAGGTTGTTTGATGTTTGTCATTGGTTTGTACACTTTGATGTTGCGCTTTGTCGTTTTCACATCTCACGTAGTCTGGTCATTTTGACTCATAGTACGATTATGCGTCTACCGGTTTGTTCATTTTTATGTACTTTCACTAGTTTTGAAGACACTACCTCTGCTTTCTTTCCTACCCATGAATGATGCTTCCAAGATTGTGACGTTTTTCTTGGGGTCGTAGCCAGACTGTCCTTTATTATGCTACCACCATCTGTAGTAGAAAACCAGTTTTGATTTGTATTCTCTATCCAAACGAAATGGTCTGACTATTGCTCGCCCCTATACTTGACCACAAAATGATTACGTATGCTAAGGATTACTCAACCGTTTGGAAATATCTATTAGCTACTCCTGCAAACTGTCTTCTAATTTAGACTAAAGGTTATAATTTTACCCATGTTTTTAAGAAGGCCCGTCGTTTAAGTAGTTTGGAGTTAAACATTTTCATTTTTCCCTCATTCAATCAAAGAATAAGAAATTATTCTTGTATCTATTTTTCCTTTTGTAATTAGTCCTGTTTAACTGAAGCGATAAACAAGATTTCATATGGATAATATACTGTGGATATTCCTTGGAATTTACCTTATTATTTGCAATCACCAATGAATGTGTTCCACTCACCTAATTCTGCCCCCAACTCCAAACATATCCTACCAACAGCTTCTGATGTACCGTTAAATGGTACGGATACCTTTATTTCAGACAATTCCCAAACTATCATGACACGACTAAATAACTCAACTGACTCACATGCCAATAGTTCTTCATCTGTGCCTTTCTGTAATTCTCCGACTGAATTGTTTATTAATGTGTCCTCATCTTGTCCACCACGTCTAACTACAACTACTAAGAAAACAATGTATGTCCGGGCTCTTTTTGATTATGATCCCAATATGGATACTGGTTTGCCAGGTCGGGTGAGTACTTATCTAACTTTTACGAATAATTTTCATAATTACGAGTTTTTAAAGTTCTGTTTATGTAACATTATCAGTTTGTCGCTGCTGCTGCTATTACTATGGTGTTCTTTAAAACCATTCATTGTACCCATATTTATACGCTTTTAAGTGTGTTGCTGTAAGCATTTAGTACGTGTGTATTTTCAACAAATTTCATTGTTTTTCAGTTCTTCGAACTTGTCAGCCACATTTACTTGTGATCTAGGGAAAACTGATGCTCCTTTGGTAATTTAAACCGATTAGATCTGTTGACTGATAGAAATTCGTCATCCAGAAAGCCCAAGCAAAACTTGGTACCAGTCCATGCTGATAGAAATACTATGTACTCGGCCTTGGAAATCGATAGGGAACTAAATGGTCGAGATCATTATTGACCGACTGAATCTAGTTTAATACATACACCTGCTAAGTATTGTCCTGGCGTAAAACATTTCTAAATGAATTATAATTAATTTGTTAACAAAATAATGATTAGTAATCGCAAGTAGAATTAAACTAAAACCTTTTAACCACAATTCTGAGTACAAAATATGCGACATATATCATATTATTTCTCGCTCAAAACTTTCTATACACATGTGTTTCGTAAACTATTGTAGTCACTTAATCCGATTGTCAAGCGTGTTGCATCGGAATTAGGGGAAGTTTGTTTGTGTGCTCGTGAGCCATAATGTACATCGATGCTATTTGAACATGCTGTGTACATACAGCTATGCTGTACTTCAGCGCTTTGATTTTTCTTAAAATTGGCACGCTCTAAAAGGCCTCAGATTATTCAAGCCAGTATATAACTTTGGGACTAAAATATAGTCAGTATTTATGTGCCTGACGTCGATTCTGAAGATAAGTAGTATACTTTGTATATATTTGGCGATAAATGATCATTGACCACTTATTATACCTGTTACTAATGCGTTTTGATTAATTTGGCCTTTGGAGTTTAATTGCATTTAATAGTCTTATGGGGATTGTGTATGGATTAGTTGGTTGGAAGCGATTGGCATGGGTCATTGGATCTAAGCTTCGTGTTATCTGGACTCGTCAGTAAAGTACACTTCCTGCCCTAGGGAAATCAATATTTGTTGACTTTGAACATGGATCAGCAAGTGATCATTTTGTGAGTGATTGATGCGAATGAACCAGGATTTGGTGGACACAACATTGATCGATCTTTGTAAAACCTCCTTCCAGGAGGTTCACTTATCGACTTAGAATACACAGATGACATGGTCCTGTTTAGTGAAAACGCTGATAAAATGCCGAGTCTTTTGTTAGCACTGAGCTATGTTTGGGGTGCGTTTCTTCCTCTCTAGGTGCAAGTTGTTGCTTTAGAACTGACCTGCATCAACACCTGAACTAAGGATAGGGAGTGAAGTAGTCGAACGCGTCGACAACTTCACTTATCTTGGAAGCTTGATCAGCCCCAATGGGTTGGTGTCTGGCGAAATTTCAGCACATATTCAGAGAGATCGTTTCGGTTTTTCCGGCTTACGTCACTTACAGCGAGGGCGAGATATCTCTATCGGTTCGTTCTGGTCTACTTTGCGGCTATGAAACGTGGTCATTAATGGTAGAAGATACTCTTAAGTTACTGGTATGTGGTCGGAGATGTCTTAGAAATATTGCTTGTGTCTGCTTGGATCACCGGGTAAGTGAGGTTAGACGCAAGGTCTTGGGTAGTGATGGCTAATCTTCATCGACTGAGATGGTCGGGCCACGTGTTACGTATTCCCGAACACCTATTACCACGACGCGCAACGCTGACTAGTATTGAGGACGGTTGGAAGTAAGTTGGGGGCGGACAAACCAAAACGCGGCACCAGTCCATAATGTCACTAGCTCCTAATCTGAGCCATTTTGGTAAATACAGACCATTTGGTTGGGGTCCGCGCGACAATCGTAACCAACAGTTGGAGGCTCTGGATGACATGGCTGAGAATCAATCACAATGGTGTGGGCATATACTCTTTGTCTTCCCTTAAATCACGGGATTATACTTGCTTTATACCTTTCTTTCTACGGACTAATTCTTTCTCCTTGTATTATATCCCAACATGCAGTCTCTCTTTCATATATTAGTATCATTGAAGTAACTACTTCTATGAATTTGGTGTTCATCTTGTTGTGCTAATGAAGTGGCAACTTGAGCCGATGCATGTGCCTGGTTCTGCGTTGTAGCTGACTGATGATGCCAGAAGTTATGGTCATCACAGACTAATATGAAATAAAAAATCATTCCTAGCTAATAATTCAGTAATCTACATTTCGAACTTCAATCGGTTCGAGTTTTGATGTGATTCTCATATAAAGTTATCGACGATCTGTTTAACTCATATGTTGAGCACTACAGTTTCAATTTCCTCCGGATTCTCAATGATTCTCCAGAAAAACGTCAGTTCGGGATGAATTTTATCTTTGAACAACAACCGTTTTGTTAATCTAAACTGTCGTAGTTATTTGTTGATAAAATCAGCTTTAGAATCATAAAATTGAAGCTTGGAAAGATGTATGCTATGATGCAACGTAATTTTTAATTTCGGTACGTCTGTTTTAGTGTAAGTGGTTAAGAAACACTTGGTTTATGTAGTTCAGGTTCCTAGTACACTAATGTTTGTGTAAATGCAAATGAGTGCGTTAGATTCTTACTATGATTGACACTGTGGTTTTACTTATTTAGATTTCCAACTATTTCTCTGACTTTACTTCACTGTGTTTGTTAGGACCGGTACCCATTTGTGCTAGGTGTCATGGTTACTTTCGTACGCCTGTTATCTGTCGTGATACCTATGACCAATTGATTTACGCATGCCTAGCCACCACCTACCACAATAATTGATAGTATTTAATATTCTTATTGGATGGAATGGGGTTATGGGTGGCCGTTTGAAGATTTAATATCAGTTCATGAATTTATTGGTTATTGGATAATAATAATATTGCATAATAAGTGTAAATCTTCAGGTTGAATTCCGCTTGACAATCGGAATTCTTAGTTAAAGACGTTTTGGTTATACGGTTCACAGTCGATTATGCTAGAGTAGTTCTATTCATCTCCTATCCTCCTCTAAATCTTGAGTTCACTCTATTTCACGTTTTTGATCATTCGATTTTATTCATTCCTTTCGGGATATATCTCTCATGCTTCGCTTTTGAGTGCTATGAATGCTATTATTCCCCTTCATATGTTTTTTTCATTAAATGATTTACTTCCTCAATGTGCCAGTTCGATAACTAACAGCCCTAACGAATGTACATTCGTTCCAGCTTCTGTGTTCTTTATGACCGGTTAGTCTTTCTGTAAAATAACTGATAAAATATATTTGAATAAAGAAATGTTTGATGTGAATATGTATTTTTAACTTTGAGGTAAACATTTGACTACTGCAATGCACCATGTCTGTTTAAGTTCTAAAAAGAATACTTAATTAATTGAAATTGGTAATCACCCATCATTTAAAAAGACATAAGACTGTATAAATGACCAATTCTAACCAATCAATTTTGATCAGGATTGTTGACAATCCTATCACAGAATGACTTAATATCTTGCAATTGACTTGTACAATTTATCTGTTCAATTTGTTAGCTTATTTATAAAGCTTGTTGTTAGTACTTTTAGTTATTTCTCGTTTAAAATTATTTTATATGGAAATGTTTCATGTGATCGGATGCGAAACAAGTATATCTTTATATTTATGTACTTTGCAAAAAAAATACATACAAGAGTTATGTGGATATCCTTCAAGCATTCGCTTAATTATTCTCTTTCTTCTTATTATTATTACTGATGGCAATGTCATATGTTTTGTTTGTTTACCACCTCTCTTTTCATGTATAAACTACATTTCTATTTTCTGCTGTAAAATCACATGGTTTCTACAAAAGGAAACTTTCCATTTCCTTATTTTATTTTCTCTCTGTCTTTAAAAGATAATATAATGAGAATAAGAAGTGTTTCTTTTCTCATTATTAATAATAAAACGGTTTTTGGAGATATTATTACTATAATTACTTTATTATTTCTGGTTTCCTCTTTTGCATGGGTTGACGCTGTTTTATTAAACTGGGTATTTAAATGTGCCTTTGCTGTGGTTTAAATGAGGTAATTAATCTCCATTATTTCGTCTTGGTTTACTAGTATAATTTTCAAGAAGTGTAAAAAGAGCAATAGAAAACAAAACTTCACCATGCATTTGTTTATCAAGAACGTAGAAAATACTTTAGACAGATTACTGAGGTGTTTTAGTTATTTTGCGGTAGTCTTCAAGTATACTAATTATGCCTTCAAATATTATGAAGGTAATATTAACAATGTAATGTTCATATGCCTGAGTTGTGTTGTTCAGTCTGTGGGAAATAAATTATCACATAACTAGAGTAGGATATTCTGTTTTATCTAATCATAGAATGTAGAATGTATAGAACTTTGATATTGTTTGATGTAAAGTTGCCCTTTATTATATATATGTTTGATTGGAATATTGTATCCTAGCATGAAGTTTATCCGGTGGAGAGATATAGGGTATTGTGTGATACATATATTACTCTAGGATTGTGCCATGAAATATAGTTATTTCATTTTTAGCTTATGTAGGCTAATAGTGAGTCGTTGAGAGATGATGGTCAAAGTTGAAAACAGAAGTTGTTATATTACCACCTACTTCTGTGGGACAAGGTGAAATGTACTACTTTTTGGGATCGATCTGTGTGTGGACCCCTAAGGAAGGCGCCTATTTCTGTTTAGGCACCCGGACAGTATCCCAGCTCACACACAACTTGAACGGTAACTGATTTGTGTGCCGCATATATATTTGGTGCCCCTTATACTAATGTTTGTGTTTAAATAAATAAAGGATCACTGCAGATCCTGGTTGCTTGCGGGAATCACTTTACTGCCTTTACATCCGTATGCAGTTGTCAGTGAGACTTCTCTGTCGAACTTTAATTTTTCTGCTTTTGATCTTACCGTTCCCCAGTCATTTTTTGAACATGGTAACATCTAAAGCAATGAGTGATCTAGCGAATATAGCTTCATCGGATCATTGAAATGTCAAAGCTTGGTCATCAAATCAAGGCAGCGGCTACAGTCTAACTAGGTAGTATTATGGAATCTCATAAAAACGATGTAGCTCATGGCTAAGAGAGACATGTCCTCGATAAATGTGTTATATTATTAGTGATGCTAGATGTGCAAAATACTTGTTTTCTTGGCTTAAAACAAACAAACGGAATTTTAGCTGTACATTTGAAGAAGGTTATATATATATATATATATATATATATATATATATATATACATTGCAAAAAAAGTCTGATTTTTATATCCACTATTATTATTATTATCATGAAATATTTGGCAAATCGACTTTTGCTATAATGTTTAGTATATCCCACACTCACGATCACATAGGGATCAACATTAGAGATCTCGAGTCTAGTGACAAATACGATATCTGTGGTACACATCTGACGTCATCCCTCAGCAGTGAATTTACAGTCTTGCTTCAGTATAAGGTTGTGAACGTCAGCTCCTGAGGACCTATAAACTTGGGTATAGTATCTTTTCAGTCTTCCAGTGGTTTTCAGTAATCTTTCATTTGATACCAGTCGGTAACGAAACTAACTTCAACTTGTACAAAACGGTTAGCTTAAATAAATTTTTGTTGTATAATGTAGAGCCTATTCAAATATAATTTACATTTAAGCCATTTGTTAAGTTATTTGTTAATTACCGGTTTATGTACTTGGTTTTAAATCTTACTTTTGTTGTGTGTGAAAGTTAGCAGTTTTGAGGTGAACATGAAAACAGATGAGAACAACCGATTGTGTTTGAACGCAAAATTACGGAATATTTTGGTAAAATATGAGAATCATACACTGAAAACTTTGCGAATTCCCATCATTTGTCCTTCACATTCTGTTTGATTCTTCTAGTTCACAATTCCTTTTTATTTTTTCTTCAACTCGATCTTCTTAGCTTTCTGCTGCCAGGTTTTCCACTTCCGGTTAGTGTCACACACTACTTATGTCGACAGACATAAGTAGCATACATTATAATGTTACCCCGATTGCCTGAATCCTGCCAAAGAATATTATGTGATGGTTGAATCTCTGATTTTATAACGGTTGTAAATCGGGTAATTTTATCGCGAAAAGCTATCACTCAATGAAATCATTTGATATGTATAACTTTTATAGCTTCTAATTAATCCTGACTTACGGTAATTAGCTGAATCTCACAATACATAACCAAACTTTCAAAATTTTTTTACATTGTTATATAGTCCAATTAGTGAATGAATATAATTAGGATCGGTATGTGTAGCTATCTCTATATACATTTATTTTTGAAGTATTGTATGTATACCGTATTGTTGGTTTGGAACATAGTATAAGTTACACGCGGACAAATATGTAACATTGAAATCTAATCCTGACTTAAACCACGAATCATTGTCTAATCTATAATTGTGTTACCGGATTCTTATAATGTACAATATTGAGAATTTAGGGTGCGTCGATAATGTATATGCACTTTTATATATTGGAAAGTATTACATATATATTGTGCAATGAATGTAAGTAGAAATTGGATTCCAAAAGCATACAGGATGTTAACTTCAATTTTTGTTCTTGTGAATTTCACCTATGAATCAAATTCTAAAGTTTGAACTACTGTCTGGTTGTTAAGTAATATATTGATAAACAAGCTTATAGTGGTACATTGAACTGGAGGTTTTTTAAAGTTATTAAATTTTTCAAAATCCCCATATCCGACTATGTGGAATGGAAGTGTCTGTTACCATTTGCGACTTCTATTTCAGATACACACTCCCTGTACACTTTTCGAACCAGCTATTGGGTGAGTGAACGAATGAATAAGTAGGAAGTTGTAATTGGCAAGACTGAATAATTAGGTACACAAATCATTAGTTTATTCACGTTTGTCATCCTGACTCAGACATTTAAATATGGAGTTAATATTTTATTTCGATTAGTCAATGATCACTTTTGTACTGTCAGATCCCTCAAGAAAATAGTATTCTCCTAGGATCAGGAATTTAAAACCATTCACATGATGTCTATAAGCATTAGAGCACATCCTATTCACAACCAAACTTTTTCTTGATATGTTCAGATTATAGATTTGTTAGTGTGGGAAATGTTCAGCGGTAAAACAAACCACTTTTCTAATCTTGGTATACTGTTGACTATCAACAAGCAAACCTCCTGAATTAATATCTGTTTCAACTGTAGTAATACATCATTTGTATTTACGTTGTTTGTATAAATCAGTGCAGTTAGTGTTTAAAAAAATCTTCATAAAGTTATTTTCTAAACTGTCACTTTTTCGTGTACCTGACATCAGTTCTTTGAGAACATCCACTGAGAAACAAATCAGGTGCCGGATCAACTCAGCAAGCTGATTGATAATATTAGAACCGATAATCACTATACTCTAGGTAGCTATCATGGGTTAGTACTCTTTCTGTACAGGGGGTATTGATTTACGTTCTCGACTGGAAAGCTGACAAATACTGATACAGGTACATTGAATTAGTGTACCTTAAATATGTTGAAATACACCTGTAGAGGGATTCCTACTACTACAGTGCTGTGATGATCTGGTCTTTCATCCTTTCCACATATATGCTCTTAAACTATTGTTTTCTTATTATAACTCTGTGATATACATTCGCTTACATATCTTTGTTGATTGTGTTTTGAAAAAATAAACAGGGTTTACCGTTTCAACATGGTGATATTTTACACGTTGTGAATGCTAGTGATCGTGAATGGTGGCAAGCTAAACGAATTTCTTTAGTATCCGATTTTGAAAATGCTGCTCATGTAAATTCGATGCATTCAACAACAGATAATACTAATAATAATACTATTAATAGTAATACACAAACATCTACATTACTTTCATCTACTACCGGACTTGGAATAGTTCCTAGTTGTCAACGTATCGAAAGACGTCAGAGAACACGATTAAAACGTGTGAATTTTGTTGGTAAAGTCACTGTGATTGGTTCAACATCTTATCCGCATACTACTAGTATTAACAACACCAAAGACAGTAACACATCATCATGTGTTTCGAATTCAGGAATAATGAATCAATCCCCCTGGGATATTGGTAACAATGATTTTGCTACAAATAATAACAATAATTGTGCTACAACTACTACTTATAGTAATAATATGTCTGTGGATGCTGGTATCAGTTCGAATAGCAGTGAGACGTTAAGAAATAATTCTCTTGATATGAATATAAGAAATAATACACCTATGGATATGCCTATTGTATCTAATTCAACTGGTACTGGTAAGTTGTATGAAATAATAATAGCAATGATGGTGATGTTAATTCAATAAGTTAGTTGATTCTATACCGCTAGTTTTCCCTCTAGGTTCTCACTAATAAGAGCACGAACAAAACGGTGACCATAAAAGAGGTACATTTTAAAAAATAAAAGTGAATATTGAAACGCGAAATAAAACTTTTGTGGACGTGAAACTTATTGGTTTTTTATTTTACGGCTAATCAAAAGTATAGTTTTCTCAACGTCTAATGGAGAGTCTAATGTCAACAAATACTCTAATTTTTCAAGTTCGGTGACAATTTTTTATTCTTGTTACCCCAGTCATTTTATTTCATACGTTTATTTCGAACAGCTGGGGGTTAATCACTTTAAAGGTATGTTTGTATGTGTTGGATTCTCAACAAAATAAGATTTTGTTAGATATCCTTTGGTCGTTTTCGACTCACTCTTTGCTCACACCTTATTGAATGGATACCTTCCCTTTATACGTAAGAAAAACAATAGTAGCCGAACCATCATGATAATATGAATTCATTTATTTTGTTGATTCCCTTCGACTGCTTTTAACAAAGAAACGGTGATATTAATCATTTAACAACCAAAACAACTGTGCATACTTCATATCAGAAAAGTTTTGATTGAGGTTGAATGTGACATGTAGATATAGATTGATAAAATACAATGGCTGTCGGTGGATTAAAATAATTGTTCATAATGGGTGGATTGTAGCTAGCAGTGGGATCCACAATTCGCGTCCCGTCTCATTTGAGACTTTTCAACTTGGTATATTTGCATCTCAGTGTCGGTATTCATATCGTGACTCGGACTCCGTATCTTTTGCTTCAAAGAATCAACTAAGATACTGAGTCCAGATGTCCACTAATTTGCGTAACGGGTATAATGTTTATATCGTAATTGGAAAGAGTTCAAATTATTTCGTTGTTAATATTTAGTTCTTTAATAATTGTGACAAAATGTCTATATCGAAATAATCTACATATACCAACAAAGACTGGTTAAGATTTAGTCAAGAATGTAAATAACGGGATAATTCAGAACCTGTCTTATTTATTCGCGTGTAAAATCCGTATATATTTTATAAGGGAACACCAAGAAGAGCATGGAAACAAGGTTTTCACAGGTGGAAGAATAATGTCATGTAGTGTTATGTATTTATTTTATTTATTATTTGAACACTGATATTGATACAAGGGGGCACCAGATACATATGCGCCATACAAATCTCACTAGATTTGTTTGAGGGCTGTGATACTATTCGGGTGCCCAGACCGAAGCAGGTGGTCTTCTTAGGAGGCCACAGCCGGAGCCTTCGACCTAAAGGTCTGATCCACAAGGCAGTGGAGCATCGTAAGGAGATGCAGTCCCTTGGTAGGCAGTGACCAACGATTGGTTCGTACGTCATTTGTTCCCTCAGGATACTGTTGCCCATGTGGAAAATTGGTTTGAAATCAGGGTTTTCCAACTCCCCTAAGTGGACTCTCCATGTCCACCAACCTGGTTAAAGCGATTTTCGTCTTCTCAATTTTGTAAACGACACCCTAGCCACGAGAAGGCAGTGAGTAGGACTTCCTTGGCAGAGGCTATATACGCGTGGCCATGTGAGAGCATTTGAAGAGGGTGAGCGGACTCTTCCCACTCTCGGCCGTACCAGGGCATTTGGGGACAGTGTTATGTAACACTTAAAGATATGACTGAGTAAAGCTCAAGTCAAAATCTAGAAGTAAAAAACTAATTAGGTTCGTGAGAAAAATGTCAACTAACAAACTCTGAAAATCAAAGTCATAATGGTAAAGCCAGATTGATAGCTGTGTCCTTTTGTCTGCAGAAATTAGGTGTAAATGAGATGGTGGAGAAGGTTTGTAGCTCAGGTGGATGATTTTGATGGGGTTTGGTCGTGGGACTTTCATTGTTCTTCTGAGCGATATCAGCATCACAAACTTAAAGTGCGAATCTTTTTATAGGATTAGTTTCAGCTAAACGTAGGAGGTTTAAATTTCTCTGTTTATTGATTATCTTGAAAGATTTAGAAACGTCAACATCATGTTCATTGCTATGCAAATGGTGAGCATTTGCACTTTTGAAAGTATGCTGTCCTTCTAATTTCAGTCATTTTACAATGAGTTTGGAGGTGTGAACGCTAGCCCTCTTTTCTTTTGTACCAATATATGCACATTAATGTGTACATGTAAACTGCTAGTCACAAATGGCGGGAATTAGTTCATATTTAAATTGTCAATTTGTTTGATAAGATTGTCAGAAAACCTTTTTGAATTCTAAATTTTAAGACCAACGTTGAAAACAATCAAACACTTTTTGCAAATGAATTAAACATATTCTGTTTTAAAAGCTAGTGAACTCAGTGGTTAACCTGCTAATGCGTCGGGCTTAGGTGGTGGTTGGAGGTAGTCGACTGGAAACCCTGAACCCAGGTTTCGTGCTCCTTGGAACTCAGCGAGGTTTACCTGTAATCTTGAGGGAACTGGTGCTCCCTGACGGATTCGATCTCGTGTCACCCAGCTTCACAGTCAGTGCACTAATCTCACAATAGTGCACGCAGTGTCGAGCCACCTAGACTGGTGGCCACATTGCAACATGGTCACATGACATTGATCACCACCCACTGATCAATCAGTTATGAATGTGTCGGGTATTTGGAGCGAAAGTCACTGGGTCACGTGTCCCATTGTGAACATCAACACTGAAGTGCAGTTACATCCAGTCGATAAGCCTTAAATGGGACGGAACGCTGGTCTCAGATTCCACTGCTAACCACTGTTCAACTGTGCTTAAAATTCTTATGATGTAATGAGACTATAGAAACAGTAATTATTCCGAATAATACTGATCGATTGCAGCCCTCAACATCAACAACTTGACGATTCACTCAAATCTCACAAATGTATTAAATTGTTTTGTTTGGTTGTGCTTGTGTTTAGAATATTGTAATTCATTAATATAAGTGCTCAGATTTAAATTATGTGTTGTGCCAAGTGTTATCTTCGATACATTCATTCCACAAGTTGTTTCTTTTAATTTTGTATACTGTTCTTTACGTAATTGTAAGTACTATATTGTTGGAATTTATGCTATAACAGTTGCGATATTATCACGCACTAAGAAACTATTGATATTAATAGTATATGGCACAGTTACTTGTGTCGTTAACTTTAGAATCCAACCCGTTTACCAATAATTTTAATGTCACAACAATCCTGCTATACATCGTATTTGCTACCTCTAACTATTCACTATGATATGTATGTTCATCTTGTACGATGAAGTTGTTAGTGAACTCATTTTGTTTCCCATAGAATCATTCTTTGACTCAAATTTTATAGCGGTCGTGAAATGTTGGATTAGAAACTTGATCAATCAGGTGGATTTTTAGCTAATGAATCTCGATAGATCGATTCTTCTTGTTATGTGAATATAGTTGTTATGACTGAAAATAATTGAAGCTTTGTCTATCATGTTATCTGGAAATAATAAATTTGTACGTGTCGGATCTGACTGGATCTATGGATATGCTTTGTCATTCACTATCACAGTTTTTATTATGGAGTTCAGTATTATTACATATATTCTGTATTTGTTATAACTTGAGATCGAGTTGCGGCAATTTCTAACTACGAATGTCTCATATTCTTTCAATATGAATAGGATCGAATTTGAACTGGACAGTATATATAGGCTCACTATTGACTAGCTTCGAGAGATAATTCTCGGACCGTGACCAGTGAGGGTAATCCGTGTTGGGTATGAGGCATGTAGTCACTGAAAACAATGAAAAATGATCACGCAATGTTGTGGATTGACTGATGTTAGACATTAATGCCGTTGGATGCCGGCTCGGTGGTATAGCGGTTAAGCATTCACGCTCGAGGCTGCAGGTCCTGCGCTCGATTCGTGGCTGCGGGGTCGTGGATGTGTAATGTTGAGGAGTCAAATACTAGGACGAAACAGCCGTCCAGTGCTTTCAGGCTTTTAATCTTTGTTTCAATTTCATTTGTTGATGATCTCAATTAAACTCAACCATCCTCACTTCCCCGTACTGGTAAAGCTTGATATTCCAGAAGTCAAAAATTTAAGATTGAAATAAAACAATCCTGTTTATGTAGAGTAATGTGAAATGTCTTTGGGACGAAAGATTAGAAAACTAAAAGTGATAAGACCCATTCAAATAACATTGCAAGTCATCGCGAAAATATGAGTTCAGAAAATGGTATTACGGTCACTTTTATCAGATAGATTCTGTCTCATGTCAACTAAATCTAAATAATCTGAGCTCTTCTCAGCAATATATTTCGTCATATGTATATCCATACATTTAGTTCAGTTTGGTTACTAAAAATCACCTCTTATTTGACAATTTTTGATTGGTTTGAATAGATACCAAGAAGAAGAGATCTGGTAGTTTAACAAGAAATCTACTAAAGTGCTTCTCTCATAGATCCATTAAAAACGATCCAATTGGCGCATTGACTGTTACACGAACTGGATCTTTGGATGGAGTTAATCAGAGTTAGTTCTTATTTTTGTTCATATATTTAAAGGGAGTGGTCAAGGATATCTCTATTATTTTCTCTACGTTGCCGTATTTTTTCCCCTAGCTGGAAGAGTTATATGTTTGGTGGGTCAATTCATTTGACACGTATAGTTCTGTCTATAGACTAACTAATTTGGTAATAGTATGAATATTCTGCCTGGAATGCTTTATCTCAACTTCAACACATTTCACTTGGATCTTTAAATTGTGAATGATTAGGTTACTAAGTTATGATAATCTATGTCTATTCAAATGTGTATTACTTCTTAGTAGTACTAGAAAGTAGTGATTTTAATTAGCTAGACAGAAGTAGCTCAGAGCCTGACGTATATCATACGTGAGTCGGTTCATGGCTGCCACATCATATCAACAAAACAAGAGAAAATGCCAGAATAATTGTAACACTTACAGTATCAGTGCTAGTAAAAACGATTAAGTTCGTGAAATAACAAGTATCAGATAATTTTAAAACTCAAGATATAATGGAAGACAAAGAGTTAGTGTGACCTACGCTGTTTTAACCGATTCTGTTGGTTTTCAACATGTAGATCATAAATTTGAACCCCGTTTCAGCTATTATAATTGCAAATATAATTGTGATTAACTCATTCACCAAGTACTTGGTTATGAGTCACGCTCTAAGTGGCTCGTTTACTCAAACTAGTATTTGTGGGGCAGGGTTTGAACCTGGAACAATGACTGAAAGTCGAAAGTCTTAACCACTAAGACACCGTTACAGCTACTGCGGTATAGTTAGCCTGATAGTATCATTAGCTATCATATACACACATACACAAGTATGCCCCAAAGCGTAGTACATTATTCAGTATTTAGTATGTGATTAAATGAGTGAGGTATCAGTACTTTTAATCGTTCGTTGTTGAATCTCTGTTAAAACTGAATGTTTATCAACCTTTACGAGCAACATATGACCATATTTTTGTAAAAGAAATTATGTTCGTGATATTTTTTTTGGTAAATATTCTGCTAGACGCTCACAAAGGTCATTTAAGTTTTCATATACATAAAATTTCGTTCTATAATGTTTTGTAAAATACTTCTTTAATGTATCTTGGAAAGCACTGACGATCAACGCGTGATTGAGTTGATATTGAGTAAAGTTGTCACATCATCTCAACAAGACAAATAGAAATAGTAATATTTATTATGATAATCTGTTCTGTTTTAATTTACGGCAGCGAAATATGGCCATTAAGAGTAGAAGATAATCGTAAGCTACTAGTATTTGACCACAGATGCTTTAGAAATATTGCTGGAGTCTGTTGGGATCACCGGGTAAGTAATAGTGAGGTTAGACGCAATGTCTTAGGTAGTGATGGCTAATCTTCATCGACTGAGATGGTTGGGCCACGTGTTACGTATGCCTGAACACCGATGACCACGAAGTGCAATGCTAGCCGGTGTTGGAGATGTTTGGAAGAAAGTTAGGGGCGGCCGAACCAAAAACGTGGCATCAGTGCTTGAAGTCACTACTAGTCTGAGCCATGTTGGTAGATGCAGATTACTTGGTTGGGGTCCGCGTGGCTATCGTAACCAATGGTTGGAGACTCTTGGTGACATGGCTGAGAATCGATCACAATGGCGTAGGTGTATACACTCTCAGTTTTCCCTTAAACTATAAGATTAAAATCGCTTCACATCTTTTCTTCTACCAACTAATTCTCTCTTCCTGTACTATATCCTTATCTGCAATCTTTCTTTTATATATTACCACAACTGAATTAACTAATTTTATGAATCTGGTGTTCATCTTGTTGTGTTAATGAGGTATGGCAACTTGGACCGATGTATATATGTGCCTGGTCGTACGTTGTAGCTGACTGACATTTATTATGATAAAAGGAACTAAATGCAAAAAAGATATTATTCCAAGAGAAGGAATAAAATTAAGGAATAATTAGTATGATGTAATATCAAGGCTAAAGACTTAAAATTAGATAAGGAATTAAAATGTATCTGAGCAACTAGAATTAATTTTAAGTCCCCTATCTTTCCAAAAATGAATCACGATTATCACTCTAACTTTAGCCAGTAGATCTGCATCTATCAATATTAGATTTGATCAACCGGTCAATGATCTCATAGATTGATTGTTTATCTTAGTTTTTTGGTCGCCTTTTAGTTTAATTACAATTCACTCTTCTATGTTCAACAGAATCATGTGTCGGGATACATAGCAGATGGATATATATATATATATGTAGCATGTATCCCGATCATTTCAGTTGATGCATATTCACAACTTGTTTAATCTATTTACAATATTCACACTAAAACTTTAATAATATTTCACTTCTTTATTCAGTTATACATAATCAATGCTTTATAAACATTTATAATCACAATTTAGTCAATCTACTCTATAAATGGTTACAAACATTTTACGATACTTAATTGATAATTCATATGATTACATAAATGATATAAAAAGGTATAAGAAACTATTTTCTTTCACATTAGTTTACTCATGTACCTGTTGATTATTACAAATTATAAACTGATACATATTAGTATCTAAGATACTTTGTATTTAAAATATGACATCTATTTCTATAATAAAAAGTTGATAAGACTACTGTAATCATGTAATTGAAACTCAATTCACAATTCGTTAACGATGTATATATATATTAATCAGTTTGTATGTTTTAAGATAAACAAATGAATATCAGATGTATATGAGGTTTGTAACCGATTAAAATAGTATGAATTTCAAATTAATTTTGTATCTAAGTATGATTCGATTGAGTGAGTATATGTTTTACATCTTCTGTCAATAAAAAAAAAAACACTATAGCAACCACATGTGAAAAATGCTACATTTTTTAGTGATTCATTAGAGTTCATTGACTGACAAGTGTATTTATTATGTAAATGTTTAATGATAGTTGATTCTTTTTAACAAGTGAAAATGTATTGTAATCTTGTATGATATTGCAAAGTAGTTCTTATGACAACTTAACCTTCATTGGTTACCTTTTTTTTAATTTTTTTTTTTCATTTTTCAAACCTTAAGAATTATTCGTTAGAGGTACATTGTTTTTTTTGTTTTGTTTTGTCTAAACTTTCAAATACTACTTCGTATTGCTTACTACTTTTCTTCTGAAGATGGTGAAGATCGTTTGTAGCTCTGGTTGATGGTTTTAGGAGAGTTTAATCGTGAGGCTTTGGTCGTCTTCGTAGACAAAATTAACACAGACCTCAGATAGGAGTAAGCTATTCACATTTTGCTACGTATAACTGCCAACCTATTTTGTTGATCTTGATGTTGACTGATCAAAAGTACAAACTTTGAGTTATATGTGGGAAAATATGGATAAATCACTTTCCACTTGAGGTTTGCGCTGGTGATGTTGTCCAGAAGGACAATGAAAGCTTCACAAATAAATTACTCAGCTCGGAGAAATCAAATTCCATCGAAACTATTCTTTATTTTATTTATTATTTATTTGAACACATAAATATTATTACAAGGGGGCACTAGATATATATGCGCCACACAAAACAATGAGAATTCGAAGAGAAAAAGAAGATGAGGAGTGTATGAGAAAAAAAACAATAACGGCCACGGCTTAGTGTATGGTAGCGAGTAATAATAATAATGGTGAGACGGAAAGGTACAACCAGAAGAATTTCAGTTAAGGAAGTTACAACCACTTTTTATGAAGAATCTAAAAGATTACAGCAAGATCTCCACTGGCTTCTATTCTGAGCCATATCTGATAACGTCTCTAGCCACTGTGTCGCACCATCTCTTGGACCCCAAGCAGGGAGTCGTGAAGGACCAACAGAAGCCAGTCCTTTGCAGCTTTCTTTCATGCCAAGACAACATGTCATGCACTGACCACCTCTCCGCTTTTTCCAACCAGTCCCAGAGTCGGCAAATAATGCACGACGTGGAATTCTCTGGGACGACATTCGGAGAACATGTCCAAGCCACCGAAGTCGGTGTTTCAAGATGGTGACACCAATTGAATTATCATCTCTGTGCCCAAACACAGGATGCCGAACCTCTGCATTACTGACATGGTGTTGCCACTGAATGTCAGCAATCTTTCGGAGACAGCGATGATCGAACACAGAGAGTCGTCTAACATCCTCAACTCGGAGAGACCAGGTTTCACAAGCATAGAGCAAAACTGCTCTCACCGACGCGTTGTAGATCCGACCTTTTACAGCCAGACTAACATCACGAAGGCGCCAAAGGTGGCCCAGATTAGCATCAGCCGCTCTGGCTTTCACTATACGTGCATTGATCTCATCACTACTTCTCAGCTCGGAGAAATAAATTCCATCAAAACTATTCTTCTCGTCATTGATTCAAACTGTATATGTTCAGATCTCTTAGTAAATAAGTTGTTAAATTTAGCAGTGGTTATTTATTGAGAACATTTTTGGTCTAAATCATTTGATGTTGAAGCTCTAATTCACCTACTTCTACATTTAAAATTTGGCCCAAAGCCCGAGTACATAGACCTATACGTGGCAAATAATTGACATACAATTTTTGTCTATGTATCTGTCTTTTTATATAATGAATTGACATTTTCCTTCCATACCATCCTTTAGTACTTGACTATGATTCACACAGTTGAAATATATTTGTCTATACATTTTTTTGATTTTGTATTATCTATTACAAATTCGCATCAACAGATAACCGTACAGAAGGCAATAAATAGTGGAAAGCCATGAACAATGGAGTTCAACCATTTAGATGGTGAGATAGTAACCCATCATGTGGCGTTTGATTCCGATTACACAATAAAACTAATTGACTAAGGTTGGAAGTGTAAACCATTTGGTTATGACTCCGGGGATCTGAAGGTTAAGGCCTTGTCGTGAGACCCGATGGTCCTGGATCTGACTTGTGAGATCGTGGTATGCTCTGATAAGGGGGAGCTCCATACAAGGATAATCTTAGTCGAGAACTACCGATTTTCTGATTTATTCTGCACAGGAAAATTTAAACTAATGTGTTGTAGTTAATTTCAACCTCTTTATTTCTCGATCATTTTCATGTATGTGGATAGGAATATATAGCCATCAGAAGTATAGGATTTCCCACCAAATTGGATGGATTTGTGGATAGTTTAATGATGTTGGTTGATAAAAGTCAATCTTCTGTATTTATGCTGGGGATCGTTTCAGTGACGTGGCTATTAAAGTTATCGCAATTTCTTAAATAATTTGAGTGATTTCTGGGTTTAACTACTTCGTTGTACTTTTTTTAAGACTAAGCGTTGGTTCAAACCAGTCCTTGAATTTGTTTTCACTTCTGTTTAACTGGAGATTTCTCTTAAACTGTATCTCATTGGTTTCGGTACTGAAATTGCTGTCGCCAAATTAGTGGTTGGTACCCTACTGTAACTACAGAGGCACTTAATATCAATAGTGCTCGTAACATAGTACGAATAAGAACAAAATACAAGTTGCTGCCGTCCACTTATTGCACTCTTTAAAAATTGATGTTGATCATTTAAGAAAATGTTGTGTTTTCCAAAAAATCAACCTAAATAAAATAGCAGTATGTAGTTTGAAACATTGATCCCATAGTTTCTATAGCATGTGCGTTAATCTTGGTTTCGCATCCCACAAGTCGTTTGATTAGTAGCTAATTTCAAAGAGAATGTCAAATCAGTCTAGAAAAATGCTCACTTTTCACTCACTATGCAATTATCACTCACATTCACAACCAAAACTTTCTATTTTTAGTCGTCTTATGAATCGTTCTTCGCTGTAGATAATCTAATGTGATAGCCCAAACTTGTATTTTTTAGATTTTGTATTATCGTGGTGATTAGAATAGTAGAAGTATCATGTATGATAGGTTACCTCTTGGTCTATCAAACAGTGAATATTTATTGACTGATATGGTTGATACATGTATTGCGTATGACCATTTACCGTCTACCTCAACATGCATTGTCAACTGGTTTAAAAATTGGTTAGAAGAAACCTGAGGGTAGCCAAATCAAGGAGTGACATTATTCCATGAAGTAGTTGTGTTGTATTGAACTACGTTTATACGTGCTCACGATTATCGTAGCTAATGGTTGAAAACATTGGGTAATATGGTTCAGAATCAGTCACAACAGCGTAAATATATTCAATCTTTGCTTCCTCTTAGATCCTGAATATCAAAATCATCCCGTCTTTTTTTATCCTGCTAATTTTTTTCCTCTCTAGTCATATATTCTATGTCTAATCTTTTCTACTACCACTGATACTGTTACTCCTATTTATTATTCTAGCATTTGTCTTGATAATTTTGTCTTTGTTAATATAATTTTACCAACTTAAGCTGCCGATAAAACGTTTTGCGTTGTTTATGGTTAATTGGTGGATTTGATTCATTTCACTATTTCAAATTAATCAATTCATTCGTCCCTGTTACCTCGATTGTTTCGTTTAGCTATCGCCATCATCATCATTAAAAAAAGACTCATTTTATCCCTGATTTTGCCAACTTGGATTAGTTTTTATTCGGTTATTTATCTTTCCTTTTTTTCTTTAGTCGCTAGATATTGATCAATTAAATGGTTATTCTTTAATGTGTATAACATACCATGTTCAATATTTAGATTATGTAATACGTGGTTTTTAATAGTTTTCCGTTGCTCTTAATAGGTTTGCATGTTTTTCCATTTACCTTATAAGTTATTTCGTTTATATGTATATTGATTGACCAATTGAGGAAATCGGATAATGCATTATTTGTTTTTTTAAACAAAATATTCAAACAGATTGATAACTAACCAGTCCCATATTTTACATCATGAACTAAACTTGGTTAGTTGACTATTAAACAAAAGGATGCATATCCTCATACGCAATCTTTCTATTATATATTACTACCGTTGAAGTAACTACTTCTATGAATTTTGTGTTCATCTTGTGCTAATGAAATGGCAACTTGAACCGATGCATATGTCTGCCTGGTCCTACTTTGTAGCTGACTGATTGACTGGATGCATAGAGGACCTGTTTCGCCCCTCATTAATGACCATCTGGAACTTCAGGTCTTGTGGTGAGTGCCTGTTCTTCAAAGCATTGACCCAACACCCAATGATGTTCATGCCTAACTTCAGCCAATTATTTTAAGGAGTGAATTACAATATTGTATGGTCGAATATTAAGACAGCATGTGTAATCGATCAACATCATTTTGAGCTCGATCCTTATCAAGCTTTATTCTAATATACGATAACATTCACTTGGTATTGTTTTGCTTGTATCTTCCCATTGAGGTTTAAGACTGCAATTGATCAGTCTGTTACTGGCATATATGCACACTGTGCGTATGCCTCGATATTGCCTTAATTCACAAGCTTTTATAAGCAAAGATGGATAGTGGCTAGCAGTGATTTAAGGCAATATCGAGGCATACGCACAGTATGCACATATGCCAATAAGAGACTGATCAATTGCAGTTTTAAACCTCAATGGGAAGATACAAGCAAAACAATACCAAGTAAATTTAAATTCACCCCATTGCACAAGCAAGTGGCTATCAGGACTCAGTAGTTGAGTAGATAACGCGATGACGTTTGAAGCGAATGGTACTGGGTTCGAGTCTCAGAGTGAACATCAACTCTCTGAGATGCAGGCACATCCAGCTGACGAGTCCCAAATAGGACGGAACGCGCGTCGTGGATTCCACTGCTAGCCACTATCCATCTTTGCTTATGCGGTAACATTTACAGAAATATATAGAGATATTTAGCCACTCAAAGTAGTTTATAAGACAATAATCAAAACAAAGTAGATTACATAACTAAACAGAATAATTAAAATGTACAAATAGATAGTGTGATGAAAGGTGTACTAGTTTTAATGCGGGTAATAAAAGTTTGGGTCAGTGTTTTATAGTATCATGTGGATCGAAGAATTGAAAAATATTTACATTGAAATAACATTCATTAGAAAGTATTGAAGTTTCTTGATAATGATTGTTCATATAATTAAATAGGTAAGGGTATGTTGTGAAATGGAGTGAAGAATAACAAATGAACAAAGGATATGGAAAATAATTATAAATAAGATCATTTGCTTTATTTATTTAAGAAAGAGATGGAGGCATTGCAAATTTTTTATAAATACAAAGGTTTAGATTTTTATCTGCAATCCCTGTAGCTTCTGCTATGTGGAATTGATGAGATCTAATCCTATGAGAAAAAGTAGTAGGTATACAATAAATTACTCTGAATGATTCGGTTCTATCTACTGCATGACTGTTATCGACGAAAGGTGATTGAAGGGAGCTGTGTCGTGTTTTGATCATACGGTATAAAACATCTGTCAACATTTAACGTTCATTGCTTAATACATGTATTCTGCAAATAGATTTAACATGAACATTTTCTTACTGTTTTTATTTGGTAATTCTAAAATTGAAGAAAAGTGAACACAATGGAAGCTAAAGGTTTTCTTCTCTTGGTAACCACTTCATTTTTCTGCCATTATTGATTTGTGCTACTTTTCGTTTAAACATATCATAAACGTTTACATAATCATTTGTAATTAGCTTTTTTTGACTAGTTCATGCGTTTACACACGATTTCTATTATTTAATTGTACACAGTAATGTTCTTAAGATGATACTGAGCGAAAATTTGTTTATATACATATGAATACTTTAACCAAGCAGAACCGAAATATTTGATTCACTTGAAGGTTTAAAAAAATGTGCAATCATGTGTTCTAATAAAGGGAGTAAGATTGTCTGAGGTCTAATGTAATTTATACCAAGGATTAAAGTCAATTATCGTTTTTTATCATAAAAAGAGCATCCAATTTTTATGTACTGAAGTCCTGACTGTGTAGCTGCTACCTTGTTGTATTGGTTGAGTTTGTATATTGTGCGGTGACCCAGTCGAGATTAATGACTATAACATTGGGATTTTTTCGGTCGTATCATGTCGAACAGCTTGGTTAGAAAATAAAAACAAGATTAAAAGCAAAAAACGTAGTGTGTCACGGTAAAATTGTACTGTAGACTATGCAGGAGCGTAAATGAAGTAGGCTGTTTCCTTCAGACAACTTGTACATCTGTGGTACATTCTCATATCATTATTCGTCCAGTTTTCGCTGCGAACGCTGTTTCGTAATGTAATAATCCATATTATTTTAAACTATAGTTATCTGTTCATCGGTGATTCTTTAGACGAATATAGTTCTTTGTAGATAAAACTTTTAAAATTTATAAACCACTTTACTTAGCCACCACATTTGTTTTAAAATTGTAGTAAGCCGAATACAAAAGTACTTCATCATACTGTTGACATTCTTGAATTGAATTTGGATGTTACGAGTATATGTGATCATACTTAATCTTCCGTTGTATGTTTTTTGCATAACATACATGTGTACCGGTTGATCTTGAAATAATTTATTCAACTTGGAAGGTTGTCCCTTTCACATATCAGTCTAGGTTTAGTTATATAAAAACGCCATATTCTTGTAATGAATCAAAAAATAACTACTCATTGTTATTTATAATCTACAAAATAATGTATGTGTGTGTGTGTGTTTCTCTAAATGCCGTTTTACAACCAATTTTCCAGGAACTAAGTACTCATTTGGTTGTTTGAATCTAGGCCGTTCTTGTTTTTATAAGTTTGTTTTTCATCCAATTGTTACGAAGATCCTTGATGTAAAATTAAAACGGGAAGGTCTACGCATAATCAATATATATATATATATATATATATATATATATATATATATATATATATATAATTTGAAATGAAATTTGTCATAACATTTGCTACTGATACTTTGTTCATAACTTATTTGGTAAACCTGTATATATAAGCAATTTGTTAATAACAGATCATCTAAATAGGTCACTTCGTCTTTCTGCCAATCTAAGATCGTGTATACTGCTTTGCAGTCTGCTCTGTTTTACTATTTGACTGTAAAAAAAAACAGTCTTTAGAATTAGAAGACATATGTCGACTGCAGGTTTTTGTTCATAGTTATCTTCGGAGCATTGCTTGCGTTTCGTGGAACGACCGAGTAAGCTATATTGAGGTTAGGCATAAACGGTACCAAAGAAAGGTGAAAAATAAGTTAATGAAGTTATTAATTTCCATAGTCTGAATGGTGTGGGGGTTGCAATATGTTTACCCATATCCAACTATGGTTATGTCACCCAATTTTACAGTTTGAGACATTACTACTACGCTGTTCGTTCTTCTATTGACCATTTATCATTACTATCGACTTCACTATTCATTGTAATTTGAAACTATTCTATTTACTCATTACTTGCCCGTTTTTTTATTTCTGCAAAACAGACAGACACCCTATAATCCGAAGTTACGATCTTGTAGTTCCAGTCACTATTTCTATGGCACGTCCTTTAATATTTTTCGGTCCATTGAAGGATCGCATTATTGATGAATTATTATTGCATGATTCACAATTTACAACATGTGTATTACGTGAGTATTTTTATTTTGTTCGAATATGTATTTAATAATTTTAATTTTGATTATTGGTTTTATGATTACTTGAAGTTTATTATTATGTGGTTAGGATATGTAGTTGTAAATGATTTAGTTGTACACTTTAAGCTCTACTGCTCATGGCTTAATTTTATGAAATGTCATTAGTCATAATTGATATAGAGGTTGGCATAAATGTCCATTAGCTTGCATTAGCAAAACGAATTGCGGTTAATACAATGAACAATGAAGGAGTCTAAATAAAGCTGTAACCATGATAATGATAAAGAGTCAAGGTTGAGAATATAGTCAGAAAAGATAGAAGGAAAAGCTTTGTATGAAGAAATACTGATTATTAAAGTCCAGAGTAATATAAAAAGTGAATTGAGAAGAGCTATTTTGACTGACTCCATGTCATATCCCTCAACGTCTCCAGCCAGTGGTCGTGGTTATCACAAGGACCCAAACTAGGTAGCTTGCACTGACCACCAGTCAGTGACCTCATCGAACGATACCACCTGTTGTTTTAACTATCCATAGCCTTTTTCTAACTTGCTTCTGTCTCAGTAAACACCGTCCATCGATGTAAGGTATTGTTGGACATACAATTTTATGGAATACTTTGTGCCTAATTTTTCAAATCAAAGCATTTGGATATCCATAATAAAGTACTAACTCCATTTTCTTTCCTACCATAAACTTTACACTATTCTCACATCTCTCACTTTCATACTCTTCCCTTGTTGGAAAAGTATACTGTTCAATCTAAATCAATTTTGTTTCCTTTTCTTTACTCTTAGTCGATCGATTGTATAGAAAATACAGTTGTATAATGTTTGTACGCTGTGTTATTAGTATTACTAAAGCAAAGCTAACCTTTTGTAGAGGTTTTATTTTTAATAATAATTTTTTTATTTTAAGTGGTGTTTATAAAATGGATGATATATTTCAATTATGAAGTATGAATATGTCCTAAATACTGTTTGCTTCCTTAGCCTTTAAATTACTTTCTTATTATTCAGATGTTGAACATCCTATTTGGCTTCTCAAACAGAAAGAGAACTATTTGGGTTGGTGTTAGAATTAACTGTTGACTTCAGACATAAAGTTGAATGATTTATAACTTTAATCTTTTTATGATATTATGCAACCACGATCCAATTCCACTGACAAAGTAACTGCCTCATACCCGAAATAGTTGAGCTGTTACTGGTTGTTGCTTCTCGTTGGGACTCAAGAAATTACTCCTTAAACTTAGTCAACAATGAGAGGACATAATAATTATTACTATAGATTGTTTTTAGTGACTACTGTTGGTCAACTCAGTATGTTATTTCAGCTATTATGTAATACCTAGGACAATTTGCAACATTTCTCGTTCATGTGCGTGAATAAAATTAATCTCCCTTTTTTATTTTAATATTATTACAGACACAAATAGACCACAACGGTCAAATGAACGTAATGGTGTTGATTATTATTTTGTACCATCGAAATCAATTATGGAAGAAGATATTAAACAAGGCAAATATATTGAAGTTAATCGTTTTCAAGATCATTACTATGGTACAAGTTTAGAATCGGTTCGATCAATTCTTCAGTCAGGACGAATATGCATTTTAGATGTTGGCTTAGATGCTGCTAAATATTTAGAAGTAGGTCTCGTTCTTCTGCTGTGTGTATATTTTTCGTGTTTGTGTCTCCGCTTTTGGTTAGTATATTATATCTCATATGAATTATTTAAAATACCGATGGAATTTCTATAAATTTCGTAGTTCCAAGTTGTGTCTATGGAGGTAATATATATACTACTATTAACGATTAACAAAATATGTCGCTACAATTTATTTAGAAACTTCATTCTATCAGAAGCAGTACACAGAAGTAATACTATAGAAGTATTAGTTTTTTATAGGCTTGTTTATATGTAAAACAGACAACTTTGCCTAATATGAGTATAGGTTTGTGGAAATTGTTGAATTCCTTTAAAATCATGAGACGACCACCACTGAAAACCTGGAAGCCCTGGACTACCGTTTCATCCTAATTACGACACTTCTCAGTAGTGCGCATCTACAGACACGCCAGTAAGAATGAAACATAATACCTCCATTTTTACTCGCGAGCGCTTAACCTCTAGACTGCTGAGTCACCATGCAACATTGTTTTAGTGAGAAACCGTGACCATTAGTGCTGAACCGCGTTGGATATGAGGGGAATTAGTCATCGAGGACGGTGGATTTAAGTTAGACCTGTGTAGTAATCAACACCAGCTTATTGGTGTAAAAGTCAGGGATTCGCGTGCAGGTTCTTGGGTGAACATTACTAGAGAGTTTTATGCTAAGACGAAATAATCGTCCAGTACTTCTAGTTTTCTATCGTGGCCTAACTTAGATTGGTTCATAATTTGTATAATATCATGTCACACAGTTACAAAACTTTCAAAATAAATTTGACATAACGTTTATTTTAATGGAGGAGATAGATTGTGGCTAACAGTGAGATCAATGACGCGCGTTTCGTCTTATTTGGGAGTGGGTTAACTGAGTGTACCTTCTAAACTACCAGCTACAGTCCATCTCCTCTATAGAACAAGTGATAAAATCGCTATATTGAAGCAATTCACACAACATACATATATGTTTGCTGAGACTGATCAAAATTCAGTCTGGAATATTGATAACGGGACGGGATAACTCAGAAACTCTTGCAAGTGAAGTTTATCTTAATATTTCGGTGTTTAGTTAAAAACAATTCTAATGTATCGTTTAGCGTAAAACTAATGATTATTTTTCTCATATTTCAAGGAGGTTGGTTTATTTCCTATAACTATTCTATTGAAACCGAAATCGGTCATACATTTACGTTCATTACAACGTCGATTAACAGAAGATCAAGCTAAACGATCAATGGAACAAATACACAATATTGAAGATGAGAATTGGCGTTTTCTTTCAGGTGAGATTGTGGTTATTATTACAAACATCATTATTTTCCGTTAACCTATTGTCGAATGATAACTTTACTTCATTTATATCTGGTTAACTGTATATTCACACTATAGGATGATATAATTGGCTACTTGAAAAGGTAAAGATATTATCTTTTAATGTGTTGAACAGGCGATTCCCTCCTCAGTGCTCAGCATCTCGTAGGATTCTAGATCTACGGCATTTAGGTATGTTACAGGATATATGTCGAATAAGTTGAACGATGTAGTTTTTTCAACTTGAATGTATTTGTTTCCATTCGAAATGATTTAGATCATCGCGTTGTTGGTATTTTAAAAGAAATTTGATCAATGTTGGTTGACATATGTGTATTTTGTGCGGATTGCCTCGACAAAGCCATCATGACACCAGTTAGTATAGAAATGTGGCTAGTAGTGGAATCCAGAATGCGCGTTCCGTTCTTCCTGCGAGTTGTCAGCTGAATATCCTGAATCTCTGTTGATGTTCGCTACGCGACTCGATCCCAGTACTGTTTGCTTAGAACACTACCGGGTTATCTTCTTAGCCACTAATTCCAGTTATTCAGATCATTTCTGTTTTATTAGTCGGGCTAATTTTCTCCAGTCATATTGTGATTTCACCTATAAATCGACTGTAATAACCGATGAATAGGAACAGTAGCTCAATGTTGAAGGTTTTCGACTTTCAGAACCTCGTATCACCTACTTTGGTTTATGCAACCGAGTATTATCAACAGCTTTCACATACAAAGTGTACCTTAAAACCAAATACATCTATATCGTAATAAGTTAGTAATATCAATCACTAATGAATAGGAGTGTGAAATTTTGGTCTACAATCAAGCTCTGTTAAATTTTTAAGTTTACTACAGATTGTCTACTTTAATTCACTGAACTGTTTCGAAAACCGTACCCGATACATATACGTTAATCACATTGAATAATATTGAATTTTATTCTAACTTCTTTGTTGTTGAAAAGAACCAAGAATATTATTTGATGTCGAATAATATGGATTTATTTTTAATTCTTGTATTATTATCAACTACTTACAACTGTATTCATTTCGCAATGCAACATACTTTTATAAAATAAATAGTTTGTAGCTAGCAGTGGAATCCACCAATGTTTGTCTCGTCCTATTTGGGACTTATCGAGTGGATGTGACTGTGTGTTCATACTAGGACTCTAGTTCAGTATCTTTGACACTAGCTTGTGTAATGAGTTTTAATTTAATTTGATTTGTAAAGTTTTTTAATTGTTCCATTGTTAATATTCTTGACATATTTATATCCTGTATGGATTGCTCCGTTATAACCATATTGTCACAGTTATTAGAGCCATTATAAACTAAATAAAATTCATACTTTTTGTATAAGCTAGTGGTTATGTGGACTCCAATAGCTTAGTGGATAATCCTTTGGTCATTTGAAGTCAATAATAGAACAATTCAAGACCCTTAAGAATTAAGTGTAACCTACTATCAAATAATAAAGATTGATGACCGGATGAAATCAATATGACAAGGATTATCAGTACTATGTAGAGATATGTGGACATACATATATTTATAAGGTAGATATGTAGTGAACGAAAAACTCAGGTGGAGAAAGTCAATTTACTTTGTAATACACAGAGTGCTTTCATAAAATATGTAAACCATACATTAAATGCATTTTTTGCACATTTTTTTCACCAGTTGTTCTTCACACACTCCATTATTTCTTTTAATTCTGTTGTTATTTCGATTGCTCTCCGTTGTCCTCCCTATTCTCTTCATTGCAATCTTCTGTTACCAGGCATTCCAGTTCCGATTAGTGTTACATACTACTTATATCTATCAACATAAGTATCATACACAACAGACATATCTAGAAAATATGAAGGTTAAAAGGCAATCATTATCTAGAATTCAAGCATTGATCGAATCGTTTGCGCAATAATTATAAGACATTTGAAGAGTGTACATAAGTTTGAAGAATTTAGTAAATGAAGGTCATCACTGAATGAAAAAAGCAATTCTTCAATGGATGAAATAATCATTAGTATAGCGAAGACTGTAAAAATTAATATAAACATTACTACTAATTCTATCCCTATTAGTAATAATAGAAAATAATTCAACCAATTTTGGTGGAGTTTGGTTCTCTGAGCTGGATGGTTTGGTCGTGGAGCTTTCATCGTTCTTCTGAACGACATCATCAGCACAAATTTCAGGTAGAAGTGAAGTGAAAGCTCCACTACCAAACCATCCAGCTCAGAGAACAAAACTCCACCAGAATCATCCACCTGAGCTACAAATCTTCTCCACCATCTCAAAATTCAACCGATTCGTCATGATAATAATAAATTGATAGCTGTCTGCTACTGAACAAATAAATTTAGTTTGAATTTTTTTTCTTTTATGCCTACTACTTCAACGAAGCGTAATAAAGTTGCGCTTTCTTCATGGTTCATTATTTTGAAAGATTACAGAATGTCGATAATAACATGTTCACTATAGATTAAATGTCGAGTTATTGGTACTTTTTGGTTTCAAGTTCATTGAAACATGCCAAGAAATATTAATATACTTTATATACTTTTAATCACTGGAAACTACCCATTATAATAAAATACTCGTATATAAATGAAGAATATCCTTTTAATAAATTCTCTTCAGGTATTGCAATTATATATCTATACTACTAATTCTAAATCTATTCAGCTATATAAGGGCAAATACATCATTTCATTTAACGTATAAACGTATTCTGGTTAACATTTCATTTTATTCACTTCAGCACTAATCATTTGATTTGATTTCATATTATAAACAATCGTGAATTAAAATGCTATAATTTTAAGCGATGCATATTGTCTTAAACCTTATATTTGAGGAGTCGTCACTGTTTTATCCGTATGAACTCTGCTGGATTCGCAGTCTTACTTCAGGAATGCGAAAGATTGTTACAATTACGGCTTATTGGCTTTCCGAAAACATGTTCCGATACCGATCCAACTTAAATAACCAGAACTCGCAAACGGAGTCGAACCATGACCGTTGGTCTCGTGCTCGATCTTTAAACTTCCAGACCGCTGAGTTGGTATTCAATGGTGTTAATGTCTAACTTCAATCAATCTACATTATTGCCCAGCGCTCATCTTGATGTAGACTGAAAATTGTGCAATCTCTATTAATGTCTCATATTAATGACAGTCGTGTCCTCACTAGCGACGGGTTTCAAGATGTAACTCGTGTAATTCTAGTGAGGAGCCATGAGCAATGGAATTTAATTCTCATCAGGCGTGAGACAGTTATCCACCGCAGGTTTTAGATGATGGTTGCACAATATCATGAATTTATTGAAGGTTAATATTAATATTTTTGTATGCCGACTCAGTGCTCTAGAGGTTAAGGTACGGGGTTCGATTCGCGCTTGTATGGTTGTAAAGGCTCATTGTTGATAAGTTTTATCATAGAACGAAACAACCGTCAGTCCTTCCATGTTTTTAATGTTGGTCTAACTAAGATCAGTCTATTATTTCAACTGTTGAAATTTTACTATGAACATAATCCCCTCTATATTAATAATATAAATAATATAATAGTGATCCTTTCAACTTGAATTCGCTATAAAGAAAATTAGTGATTAAGATAGTATTGATGGTTAGTTGTAGTGTCCTATAATTACGATAAGAAATAGACTAAACTGTTTCATTATCCATTATATTATTTCAACTTATTCATTTCGGATCACATCAAACCATTCGAACTTCATGAGTTTAGTTTATTACTTTGAATTGTTTGAGTTAATCTAATTCCTGATTCAACACTTCTTTTCAGATTGATTTTATTGTGTACTAGTGTACACATACACATATGTACGTAATCAGATTTATGTGACTGTTCTATTCATGTGTTTTTCAATGCATCAAAATAGGTGACAGTTATTTGTGTGTTTATATGTGTAATGAGGTCAATCTTGCACCATTCAATCACTCTGTTAATTAATCAATCAGTAATCAGTCGGGCAGAATATTTTCTTGTTCTTTGGAAAATATAGAATTTCACGTGTTACTCTGACTAGGCATCCTAAAGACTCGATATATACATACATATAGTTTCATGTTATTCATTATCTTGTGGTCTTAACTGAACATTGAAATTATAAAAAACACTTTTATTGGTTATTATTTATAACGTTTAAAATCGATGAAGTCACATGTTTCTTAATGTATTTTAACTTTACTACAAGTTTATTTATGGTATGAGGATAAAGGTTTTTGTACTTGGCTTCGAGCCAAAGCTCAAATGTGATGGCCAGTGATACAGCCAAATTAGTTATCCTGACTACGCTAATCTGAAGGTGGGATTCGGTCTTGCGACTTACTGATTATAAGTCGAACAGCTTGACCACTGAGCCACGTTTAACTAATATATACTATATTTAATAGTCTCTGATTACTGATTACTGGTAAATCTGTGATATGCAAAAAAGAATCTCAAAAAGGTGTTTTTTTTTTACAAAGTTTGGCATAATCTATATTTCTCTGAGTTTGTGTGCTTGTTGGCATTGATTTAAAATTGATCTGTACAAAGAAAACTGCATAACATTTTAAATGACAAAATCATTGTAGATCAAGGTTTTACTCTTTGTATGCGTTGGTAATTCAATTGAATTTATATCCAGATGATTATCATCTTTATCTTACTTTTTAATAAATCACTAAATATTATGGTTTTATTTGTACAGTTTTCCAGTCCATAGGTTTTTATATTGAATTCGAAGGTGTCAGTTTTATTTTCAACCACAAACCAACGCTACTGATTGTTTCTAGCCATTTAAATTCAATGCTTAGTACAGGTGACGTCGAATCACTTAAACTCGATTGCTAAACTCTGACTGTCATAATCGCTTCTACTTTTATTTTATAGTGGTATTGTTCTTGCTAACAGTTTGTTTCGAATTATACTATATTAGTGGTCAGTTATTGTAGTTAATGATAATTATAATAAATCAAACAATGACTGATCAATATTCAATCCTGGAATTCAACAAAGCGACATAATCAATTTTATTCATTGACTATATTGGTGTCTATTTAGTCTTACTAACTCAGTGAACAATATATTGATTTTTGAAGCGAAAAGCATTGAATTCATATTCCAACGTGAACATCAAAATTGAAATGCTATTCCATGCAGCATGTAGTGTCTGTTGTCATGGTAAGCCTATATATCTTTTTCTAGCTTTCGGATAGGCCAATCTACTCATTCTAGTTGAGTCACATTTTGACCTTCTTAATTATTCACTTAATCTTGACTGTTTCTATATGAGCGCGTAGGTGTGTATACACTTCGTATCCTATTACCCATCACATGTCTGTAACTTATTTTTGTGTGCCTATAAATATTGATTAACTCTTGACTAAAGGGGAGTTGGCTTACCCGCCATCTCCACCGCGCGTCGTTTCGATTCCCTATATTCCATTCCCTTCATATGCAGAATATATGTATTCAAACGTTATTTGATTCATTTAATTCCGTTATTGACTAACCCTATTGAAGTCGATGATTATATACGAGGATAGGCGACATATATACTTCATAACAATCATTCATGGGATCAAATCGGAGTCAAATCCCGGGCCACTAAAGTGGAGAGCTCGTCGACAACATCGTCTGGTCTAATTGACATCTAAATAAAGGGCCCTACAAAAAGCTGATAAGTTCTAAATAAGACGAAATATTAGTTCTAGATTGTACTATTAAACTACAATTTACTTATTCTATGATAAGCATAATTGAACACTTATTTCAAAAAAAATTCTATCATATCTATTGTTGTATTTTTTTCCTTTCAGCAATTATAACCTATGAAAATTTTGACAATGTATTATTATCTGTTAAAAATTATGTTCAATTACATAGTGGTCCAGTGATTTGGGTACCTTCAGCATTATCTACCTTACCCGGTGTTCAATGTTTAACAAGTACACCTAAGATCAATTATCATTCAATTGTAACTGATCCAATTAATCATCCTCAACATAATGTTAATAATATTAATATTAATACTAACACTACAACCAATGATAATAATATTAGTGCCTTACAATCATTATCTATTCAATCTGTAAATTCAACACAATAAGACTCGGATCATCATTGAAACAATCCATCATGTAAACAAGATTTGATAATTGAAAACAAAACAAACAAAAAAAGATTTCAGTGAATGAATTTTATTCAGAATATGAAAACAAACTGAATTGATTTACATGGAATAAATTGTTTCCAAGATCGTTTCTTTTATTTATTTATTTATTAAATGATCTCTAATTGTTTATTTACTTCTTTGTCTATTGTATACATTACGATTTATTTTATTTTTTAAAAAGAACTTATCCATATGTATGTTACATTGTTTATAATTCATTTGACTTTTTACTACATGTTTCTTCTTACTATTTAGTCACGGTATATATTCTATATGTATATGCATCGTTATTCTGTATTCGTTTGTATTGGTCATCATGCTGTCTCTTCAGTGTGTCATTAGTTTGTTTCTATGATTCTATTCATCTTTACTTTGCATTTTCTTGATCACTTTATATCGGTTTAGTTATTCATTTAAACATATACATGTGTCTGTTGTATAATTTATATGTATGGTTTAAATTTTTTGTTATAAGCTATTGAATACTGCTAGTTTTAGTGATCAAGATGTTAACATTTCAATCAAGAATTTTGAGGTTCAAATCTGTCCCTACCTGTTTCTGTTTAAACTGAGGAATAACAACACAATAGTCTTTACCGATAAACAATACTGTTCAAAGGCGTGTATAAAGATCATTACTTAATAAGTTGAATCATATTGAACATTCTTGTTCTTTTGTCTTCTACGATATACTTTTATGTACTATGTATGATCTCTTACTTCATCATCATCAATAATCTTATTGAAAGAGAATGTTTAGTTTTTAATTTATCAAATCGTAATTAATTGTTGATTTTTAAACGAATTGTACCAAAAAAAACATTCCTCTTATTTTATAATTTTTTCCGTTGTAGAAATGATGAGAATGATCTAGCATGATGATGTAATCATTCAATATCCATCTGAATCTTTCTTTTTTACTCACATGAAGCAACGTTATCAACATCTTTAGCATCAACAACAACGTTCATGATGACGATGATCTCTGAGGATATCATATTTCACTAAAACAAATTATTAATCTATATTTAATAAATAATGTGAATAATTTTGTAGACTTGTGTTTGTGTTTTCTTTTTCTGCTTTATGAATTTTGCTTATTGCTATGTGTGAATGATAATGATATATATATATATATTCTTTATATTCAATATTGATGATAACTGAAATGATTTTCATTAAGTGTACGTCGATGGGTGGTGTTTGAGTAGTGAGATATATATGTACAATTACATGTGTGCATACGAATTAGAAAGAATGTATCTTGATACATGAATCCACATTAATAGAGAGAGAGAGAGAGTGGGTGAAGCAAGAAAGAATTCTTTTTCATAATTTACTTCACTTGACTTTGATTAATAAACTTCACATCCCAGTGTAATAATGTCGAAAAATGAATCTTTTCATAGTATTTTAATGTTTAATGTTCTGTTTTTATTGTGAAATAAAAAATATATAACTTAATTGATTGTCAATCTATATGAATATTTATCTATGAATTGAATATATTTATATCTCTCCCTTTCTATGTTTATGTATTGTCAACGATTAATTTGTACATAGGACATAATGATACAGTGTATATTTTTATATTATAGTGTTAGAATTTTGTTTCTATGTGTGAATGTAGTTTCTTTCTTTTTTAAAAGACAATTCTTGCCTCTCTATTTTAATTGCATAGCAACTACCTCTTTTTTTATGTATGAACAATAAAAGTAGTTTTCTAATAGTTCACAATTTGTAAATAATCATGAACTTTTTAACAGGTATTAACATTAAGTTCTTGTTATTACTCTACATGAAATTGAATCAAATCATTTACATTGTTCAATGCATATCATATTTTATTGTCTTTATAGAGATGATTAAATTTACATTGGATCATTTAATCTGATCATATACATATGTACTTATATGCTTGTGTTAAAGTATGTATACACAAACTCATGTATACATTCACTTATACGTATACCCTTCTCTGATTCAGTAGTCGATCATTTTTTTTAAAAATTAGTGTTGTAGTGATGCTCTGCTATTGTTGATAATAATAAGGATGATCATAGTATCTTTATTCAGAGTTGAGAAATCAAAATGATCTAATAAAATTGTATACATTATTTATTTTATACGTGTATTCAACTTACTACTGCGTCTTTTTTTCTTCTTTTAAATTCAGTTATCCTATTTAAATGATTATGTGAATGTGTGTTTTTTGAATATAAACCATGGGGTACCTACTTAAGTACACACACTAAGTGCTGACTTGTTGTAATGAATTTTTCTTTGTATTTTTCTAACTGTGCTGGTGAAATGTTTTCTTGTGAAATAGAAAAAAATATATTCATAGTGAAATTGATAATCTTTCCCTGTTTTGTTTGTCTGTTTAACGTTGAACATCATCTTTGTTTATGTAATAGTATATATATACGTGTGCGTGTATACATTAAATGGCATACAAGCATAAAGGAACAACTGTGGTAGTGTACCATGTCAGCTTTACTCTCTTTTTAAATACTAGAAATGGTATTTCATTTTGTTTGTTTTCTTTTTAGCTTTTACTGTTCTTAATATTATTACTGTTTGTTTCTCTTGTCTACTTGAATTAGTAGACAAGCATTATGTGTGCGTACATGTATTTGGAAATTTTTTTTCTTGTTTACAATAAATACAATGCTATTGAAAGAATTAATCTGAATTTTTATGTATTTTATTCATGAGTGAATATGAAAGGTTTTTTTTTATTCTCATTATAAATTATTGTTTATGAAAGAATTTTGGCAAAGTTGAGTGTTGAATGATTTATTTATGAGAATTTCATTGTCTATTTAGAGAACATTATCAATACAGACTTATAACAAATGATCATCAACAGTTTGTTTGTTTGTTGTTATAAATTACCCTCTTATCGTTTGAATAGATATTTTGATCATTTTCCACTTTATTATTGATTGTTAGATGTATAGCTGTGCACAATTTCTCCAATTGGTAGATAAATTAGATCTTTCAATATGCCTAATCATTATTGAGTGTCAAGTTCCAATATTTCAACGTTTTTCCATTTAAACCTTTGTCCACTATGATCTATATGTATTGATATAACGTAATGTTAAATGATAGCAAATTAGTGATGACACAGGCTAAAAGGACGGTATTTTATTCATCGTTTTCCATTATCCCCACCCTTGTTGTTACCTTAACGTGGTAGTCGAGCTTGCCTGCCTGTCGTGATGAACTAATTGGACTATACTGCCCGGAACAGTCGTTCCACAAGGTCCGATAATGAAGTCTTTTTATCAACTATACATAGCCGTGACTCAGTAAGATGTTTCCCTCAGACGAGCTGCATACCACCGATGCTGCATTCGCACAAAGGAAGGGTGGGGTTAGAAAATATCAACCCTTAATTTGCACACCTCCCCTTATCCCACGGATATGCATCTCTGACGGTAAGTTCTCAACAGTACGAAGCTAACACAAAATGTCGTGTGCGACCGGTCTCAATCAGTTGTCCTTTGGGCACTGCAGCTATTAAAATCACCTCTAACACAATTCCCTTTTCAGGAACCCTTTCAAAGTGTGAGAAACTGGGAAGTGATAACCGTCCTCATACCTTTGACAACATTCAAAACCATTGTTTTCCACTATTATAGCAGTTTATTCTGCAGGTGATGTTAGGCTTTCCTACTTTCGTCATTACATCTTTTAGTGTGCATAAGATTGATTTAAATGATTTTAGGAAGGTAATTTGAGCGAAGGAATATCTTATCCTATTTGTTCTTCATCAGGGTTCTCCGCTAATTTACAGGTTTTACAGATGAATATATGCGCTTCTCTCCCTCTAAATGCAAGTTGTTGCTTCAGGACTGGTCTGCGTCAACACCTGAACTAAGGATAGGGAGTGAAGTAGTCGAACGAGTTGACAACTTCACTTATCTTGGAAGTCTGATCAGCCCTAATGGGTTGGTATCTGACGAAATCTCAGCACGGATTCGTAAAGCTCGTTTGGCTTTTGCCAACTTACGTCACCTTTGGCGGAGGCGAGATATCCGTCTATCAATAAAAGGACGAGTATACTGCGCGGCAGTCCGTTCTGTCTTACTCTACGGCAGCGAAACATGGCCTTTAAGAGTAGAAGACACCCGTAAGCTACAAGTATTTGACCACAGATGCCTTAGAAATATTGCTGGTTTTTTTTTTGATCACCGGGTAAGTAATAGTGAGGTTAGACGCAGGGTATTAGGGAATGATGGTAAATCAGTTGATGAGGTTATGAATCTTCATCGACTGAGATGGTTGGGCCACGTATTACGTATGCCTGAACACCGATTACCACGACGTGCAATGCTAACCGGTGTAGGGGATGGTTGGAAAAAAGTTAGGGGCGGCCAAACCAAAACGTGGCATCAGTGCTTGAAGTCACTAACTTCTAGTCTTAGCCATGTTGGTAGATGCAGACTACTTGGTTGGGGTCCGCGTGACTTTCGTAACCAATGGTTGGAGACTCTTGGTGACATGGCCCAGAATCGATCACAATGGCGTCGGTGTATACACTCCCTGTCTTCCCTTAAACTAAGAGATTAAAATCACTTCATACCTTTCTTTCTACGAACTAATTCTTCCTTCCTATACTATATCCTTATTGCAACCTTTGACCTAACCACTCCTATGAATCCGGTGTTCATCTTGTTGTGCTAATGAGGTATGGCAACCTGGACCGATGCACATATGTGCCTGGTCCTACGTTGTAGCTGACTGACTGACTGAGATGAATATAGCATCGATGCAGATTAAATGGTGTTAAGTCCACTAAATATTATAATAACCAGTTAGTTGCACATCGTTTGTACGATGAAAATGAATGTTCATAATCAGTTAACTGTTATAACTAGTTAAATAAGACTAGTAATAGAGACTGAAATTGGAAGTAAATATAAATATTTCTCATTATCTATGTAATTAATGAAAAGTAATTTGTAGAGCTGGTGCAATGAAAATCAGATATTAAACGGGTTACGTAACACTGGAGTAGCGAATTAAGATTATTGTATAACCCTTCCATTTCTGCTTCTAGCCAATTTCAACCTTACTATAAATTTTTACCTATTGTCAAGTGATTTGAATCTTTTTTAATCTCTTCACACCTGTAGTTATCACATGATCCATTTTATTTGTTTCTGGACTTCATTTAATCATCGCCTCACAACTTCCTATATTTTTAGGTTCCATTATCACCTGTTCATGATCTTTGTTATCATAGTTCTTTTTTCATCATCAATGTTCATTACTTCTGATTACATCAAATCTCATTGTTACACTTTGATACACATGAATGATTGTAAGTAGCTGACAAGTAACCACGAAATATAATGAATTCATATTATTCTGCTTCAATAGTTGTATTGGCTTTAATTTTAATTAAATTGTCGAACTTGAGAGATTGACCCTGAAAAAATTCTTTCGATTAATCAGAAGGTGAAAAATACAAATCAATGAATTCTAAGGCAAAATCAAACAATATATATATTAGTTTCACATGATTTTGAACTTTTCTATAGGTGCTTAACATTCAGAGTTTAGGGTTTATTTATTTAAACCATAAATAAATGCTAATTTTAAAACATATTTATTCCTTACCTACCAATATGGCACGAAAATCTCTTTCATCTTGTAACTTATAAGGCTCATTCCTATCATTTCCCTACAGATTTTTAGAAAACAAATCTGACGCCACTAATGTTTTTATCATTAAAATTAATCGTCATTCAGTCGATAGTCATTATCTTGGTTTAATATTTGAGTTATGGTATTGAAGTCCTGATCAATTCAGCATTATACGAAAACCTGACCGTAGCTGCATTTGTCAGATATAACTATTGGTTTCTAGATGTGTAAGTCAGGCTTTTTTTATATTTCAGTATCTACTGCCTGATTTGACATTAGCTAAAGGATTTTCGGATAGTTTCTCAAGTATTCATAGTTTGTTATATCCGAACTAGGATTACATTATGCGTAACTTCTGTAACTGGTTATGACTGTTATATATATATACGTAACTAGATTATATATGTTCATATTCCTTTAATCATAGGCTTTGATTTGATCTGTTGACTATTATTATACGATTTACCATTCTTAAGTTGATCCCAATTCGTTTGTTTTAGTCTTTCACAACTACAGCCACTTTTTGGCTTGATCTTATATGATTGTTATTTCCTATTTTCTGGTATAATTTGGTCTGGTTTGTTTGTATATAAAACATTTATGTCTGAAATACATGATTTTATACAGTGGAAGCTGAGATTGTGTCTTGGACTCAACATGAAGGGTTAGGCTCGAAGAACCAATGAGGACTGTAGGCTGTTCTAACCGGTCAACACGTGATTGGTCTGGCACTGTGCTAAGATTGTGTAAGTCGTGTTCTGGTCAGCGAATAAATCACGTGATATAGTTAACAGGAGAAAAGATATAATATAGTTTACTTGACAGCCGTCCTATCTTGGAATTTTCCATCAGCCTACACTTACGATTTCTTATGAATTCGGAACTGACATGAGCTAACCAACTGGGACTTAGATTAGGAAAAAGAATATTCTATTTCTTAACTCTAATTATCTTTTAGTATTGCAAGATTCTTATCCGATATTATTCAGTAACTTTGTTTCAAAACGATTAGGATAAACTTAGAAGTTTCCATCAGTAAACATAAAACTTTGGTATTCAACCAGTTATAGAAAAGCAAGATTCTCCGATACAACACAGCATGCAACAATCCAATCACACTTGACGGAGAAGATTTGGAAGATGTAAAAACCTTTACATATCTGGGCACATCATTGATGAGTACGGTGGATCTGATGCAGATGTGAAGGCGCAAATCGGTAAAACAAGACCAGTATATCAACGACTGAAGAACATCTAGAACTCAAAACAACTGTCTGTCAAACAACACCAAGGTCAGAATTCTCAATACAAATGTCAATACAGTTCTACTGTATGACTCGGAAACTTGGACAACTACGAAAGCCATCATCCAGAAGATACAAGTGTTTATTAACAGTTGTCTACGTAAAGTACTTCGGATTAGTTGACCAGACACTATCAGTAAAAACCTGCTGTGGGAAAGAACAAACCAGATCCCTGTGGAGAAATAAATCAGGAAGAAGCGCTGGAAGTGGACAGGACACACATTGAGGAAAGCACCCAACTGCGTCACTAGACAAGCCCTCACATGGAATCTTCAAGGCTAAAGAAAAGTGGAAGACCAAAGAATAGATTATGCCAAGAAATTGAGACAGACATGAGAAGAATGAACAAAAATTGGATAGGATTGGAAAGGAAGGCCCAGGACAGAGTGGTTGGAGAATGCTGGTCGTTGGCCTATTCTCCATTGGGAGTAACAGGCGTAAGTAAGTAAGTAAGTAAGTAATTCAACCAGATATATCACATGTTCAGTACCAGTTTCACTCAATTCAGCCTAGTAGGTGATATTAAAATACATTTAAAAAGAAAATTATAACAGTATAATTCACAAATGAATCCTTAGGTTAGTAAGCAGATATATTTATGTTTAGTTCAGATTACGTGAATTTATCCACGTCTATCCATAGTTTTTTTTTTAAACAAAATTTCTTATTCTCCTTCTTCCTGTTTTGATGTAATCACTTGTTTCTAGCTTACATCATCTGTTTGTTTGATTGTGTTTTGTTCACATTCAATCATGTACATATAGATGCTGTGTGAATGAAAATATACTATAACATGCAATGTGTGATTTTACCATTGAAGATTGATAATTTAATAATGAATATGACACGTTCACGATATTGATTCTAATTTTTATTGTATTTAGACAACGATAATACATTTCTATATTCATATAGTTGAGTATTCTTTAAATAGGGATGTGAATAAGTGACTGTACACACTAATTGTTGGAATCTAAGTTTCTGTAGAATACGCATTACGATCATTGTCGACGAACTAATTCTACATATTAGGACTGATTGATTTAATTTGACTTTTTATTATTTTGAATTGGTTAAAACTAAAAAGGCTTAATCTTAGATTGCAGCTATCATTCACTAGTGCAAGACGACAACTCCCTTGAAAATAGAACTAAGAATCTATTGAGTTAATTCTTATTAACTGAAGTTATCAATAAGGATTATTGGATTCAGGCAGTAACGTGATCACTGCGAGACTTGACAGCTTCGGCTTCACTTCTAGGATACACATCGTAAAAGAGACTCAAGGCTAAAAAAACGGTTGTTCAGTTCTCCTTATTTTTCAGTAATTCGTCAGCTAATACTATACTGATTAGTTTCAGGTTAGATTATAAAATGTGACCATAAAGTTGAGTGCCTTGATAATAATGTGAATATCACTGGATGTTAGATAATTGAAAATATGTTACCACTGTAATTCCTAAATAGGACCATACTGATTATTGTATAATGAATGAGTTATTACTTGAACAATATGTTTGTTGCAGCATTCCTGATTACAACGCAGTATCATTTGAATTAGGTTACCGGAAAAATCTCTTCCTTCATATCGATTTACATTATTATAGAACTTTTTCCAAATGCCCTAGTACGGCCGAGAGTGGGCAGAGTCAGCTGTCCCTCTCGAAATCCTCTCATATGGTTACGTGCATACAACCACTGCCAGGGAAGTCCTACTCATTGCCTTCTCGTGGCGGGGGTGTTGTTTACGAAATTGAGAGGACGAAGAGCGAATGTCCAGCGCTTTAACCGGGTTGGTGGACATGGAGTGTCCATCTAGGGGAGTTGAAAAACCTTGATTCCAAACCAATGCTTCACATGGGCTTCAACATTCTGAAGGAATAAATGGCATATGAACTAACTGTTGGTCACCGGCTACCATGGGACTGCATCTCTTGACGTCGCTCCACTGCCTTGTGGATCAAACCTTTAGGTCAGAGGCTCCGGATGTGGCCCTCTATGAACACCACCGGTTTCGGTTTAGGCACCCGGGCAATTTCCCAGCCCTCACATAGATCGAATGATTTAGTGCCTCCTTGTACCAATGTTTATGTGTTTAAATAAAAAAATTATGGAATTCTCCAGAAATATATATACAATCAAAATGCTTTTACGTATTTGAGAAGCCGTGACCAGTGGAGCTAATCCGTGTCGGGTAGAAACAGGCGTCTACCTCAGTACAATGGGAGATGGTCGCGCAACTTCGTGGATTAGTTGAGGTTAGAGATTAACGCCACTGGATGCCAGCTCAGTGGTCCAGTAGGTTAAGCGTTCGCACGCGAAACTTAAGGCCCTGGGTTGGAATCCCGCGAGCGGGATCGTGGATGCGCACTGCTTAGGAGTCCCACAACAGGACGAAGCGACCGTCCAATGCTTCCAGGTTTTCAATGGTGGTCTAATATTAATCGATTCATGATCTCAATCAATAAAGTAAAGATATATACTAACAAGTAATACATTTGAAAAGAAACTTTACGTTTATTAATATAGAGTATACTTATATCAATGTCATATATTTAAAGCTGCTACTGTTCCCATAATTCATATATGAAGGTTGTACATTGTATATCATTCGTGTAACTCAATTGTTTATTTGTATGTAAAATGAAACAGATCTATGACTATTGTAATTATAATTGATATTCATTAAATAAAAAAAGAAACACAAATATTTTCCAATCATTTTCATAGAACAAAATGCCAATATTTATAATCTTGTTATAATGCTCAGTTTTACTTCGTCTAATGTTATAACGGTAGGGTTTACACGTATGAGACGTTAATTTACCTCAGGCGAATTTATACACTAGATTCCTTCCCAGTGTCTATTCTACAGGACTTCAACACAACCCAAATCAAGAACACGTGATTAGCCTGACTAAAGCGTAAATATATTTCCACACCAAAACCCGACACAATCCAGCAACAATGAACAATCAATAATAATAATAATAAGGATAGGGGAATATATAATTCATCTGACACTTGTCAGACTATCTACATATCTGACTAAGCAGAAAACCAATCATTCTCGCCCACACATCAAATCTTCAATGTGCTGATTGTTTTTCGATGTAATATCTTCAGTTAATTTTATACTTTTAGAAATGGGTTATCTATGATAACTGATGGAATAAGAAATCTATTTTTAGATTTGAATGAGTTTGAATCGCCTGGTTTTGTTTTTATAGGTGGATTAATATAGTTTTACAAGTGAAAATATAATAGGAACAATAATGGGGCCGGATTCGCATACATGTAGCATACAGTTCTCTTTGAACCTATCAGTTTCCCATCACTCTTCGGCAGATCAGGCAACCTGAAAGTTACGAGAACATCATGAGGGCATACAACAGGCTAGGTACCTCAAATGAATGAAGGTCATGATAGATATTACATTTATGTTTAAGACAGCATTTTATAATAATCTATCCTAAATCGATTGTACAATGTAAGTAAAATTGTGAATTTATTTGAGGTTATATTGTAGTATCGGGTACCATGTCAAGCCAGCATAACTTATTCTAGCTTCCGGACAGATCAATGTATTCATTCTACTTGAGTCACATTTTGACCTTGTTAATTATTCTCTTATCAACCTTGACTATTTTTATGGAAGCTTATGTGTGTGCATTTCTTATCTTATTCATCACATGTTTGTAGCGTATTTTTGAGTGACTATAGATATCGATTCACTCTTGGTTAAATTGAGTTGTCTTATATGCTTTCTCCAATCCGTTTCTCTTTGCTACATCTCTCTGACTGTATTCTCTAATCGGCGATTGTACAAAATATACGTATTCAAAACTCCATTCTTGTATGTGACTTATTTTAATTCCGTAATTCATTAATGCGAGTTAAGTTGATAATTATATGCGAGGATTGGCGATATGTATATTTCGATAGCAATCAACATGTGAGTAAATTGAAGTCGGATAATGGGCCACAAAAATATACTATAATTAGTACAAGTCATAACTCAAAAGCAACTATCGTCTACATCGGATTATTTCATCAGAAAACCGGTGGTCTATTTACACTTTCCAGGCCACCTACGTATCCATTAAGTTATTCATATTGTGGGGCCGATAAAGTTAAATAAACTACAAGGTTCATTTATCGTAACATGCGGTAAATGGTTTAGGAATTTTACAACATGTAAACTAGAATCAGTAAACTTTAAGAAAAGGATGTCCGGTATACTGAAATATCAACAATGAATAACACACGGAAAACGGATAACATTATGATAGAGTAGGAAAAAAACAGGTTAAGAAACGAATAAAACAAAATGAATGACTAGTGTACCTTAAAATATTTAGTTCGATTTAGAAACAACTTGCTCATATTTTATTTAGTTAAAGGAGTAACCGAATCAGAAACTACAAGTGAATAATAATTGGTTTCTGTCTAAAAGTCAAGTCACGTTCTTGAACATTCCACATATTTTACTAAAAGATTTTTGATTGATTGATAGTTGAGATAACGAAATAACCTTAGACTACTGCTGAAAACCTGGAAGCACTGGACGGCCCTTTCGTCCTAGTATGAGACTTCTCAGTAGTGCTCATCCACATGCTCGCAAACTCGTGTCGAACCTAGGATCTTCGGTACAGCGCACGGATGCCTAACTTCTAGTCCACATGCAATGGGGTCAATATGTAACTTCTATCAATCCACGATATTTTGCATCTCTCATATATTGCCTGGCTCTCACTTGATGCGGATTAAACTCCACTGGTCACAGCTTCTCACTGGAAATCCAGAAGACATCTTTAAACTAGCCACTATTGAGCGCATGAGTAATATATGCATAAGTAATTTATGGAGACTGTAGTATTTACGCAGTTTAAGTCACAAACTGATCTTGGCTAGACCACAATAAGAACCTTATATATGCCATTATATAAAGTCTATTGTGTTTCATGGCTCCATGTAATGAACGGACTTGGCAAGTGATGTATAATATGTAAGTAACAAGCCTTGTTTAAGTCAGTAAATCAAGTACTCTAACATACTTACTTACTTACTTACGCCTGTTACTCCTCGTGAAGGAGCATAGGCCACTCACCAGCATTCTCCATCCAACCCTGTCCTGGGCAATCCTTTCTAGCTCCGTCCAGTTGTAATTCATCCTTTTCATATCTGCTTCTATTATCCGACGCAATGTGTTCTTTGGCCTTCCTCTTTTTCGCTTCCCTTCAGGATTCCAAGTTAGGGCTTGCCTCGTGATGCAGTTTGACGATTTGCGTAATGTATGTCCTATCCATTTCCATCGTCTTTTCCTAATTTCTTCTTCAGCTGGAAGTTGGTTTGTTCTCTCCCACAGAAGGCTATTGCTGATGGTATCCGGCCAATGGATGTTGAGTATCTTGCGTAGACAGCTATTTATAAATACTTGTACTTTCTTGATGATGGTTGTTGTAGTTCTCCAAGTTTCAGCTCCATACAGTAGAACTGCCTTGACGTTCGTATTGAAGATTCTCACTTTGATATTGGTTGAAAGTTGTTTTGAGTTCCATATGTTCTTCAATTGTAGGAATGCGACCCTTGCTTTGCCGATCCTCGCCTTTACGTCTGCATCTGAACCTCCTTGTTCATCGATGATGCTTCCCAGGTATGTGAAGGACTCTACATCTTCCAGAGTTTCGCCATCAAGAGTGATTGGATTGCTGTTCGCCGTGTTGAATTTGAGGACCTTGGTTTTCCCTTTGTGTATGCTGAGGCCTACTGATGCAGAGACTGCTGCTACACTGGCTGTCTTCATCTGCATCTGTTCGTGTGTACGTGATAGGAGGGCTAGGTCGTCTGCGAAGTCCAAATCGTCTAATTGATTCTGAGCTGTCCATTGTATTCCGTGTTTTCCTTCAGATGTCGAGGTCTTCATAATCCAGTCGACCACCAGAAGAAAGAGGAAGGGAGAGAGTAAACAGCCTTGTCTGACTCCAGTCCTTACTTGGAATGCATCTGTCAGCTGTCCTCCATGCACTACTTTGCACTGTAGTCCGTCGTATGAGTTCCGGATAATGTTGACAATCTTCTCAGGAACTCCGTAGTGTCGAAGAAGTTTCCATAATGTCCTCCTATCTACACTGTCGAATGCCTTTTCATAATCAATGAAGTTGATGTATAGTGATGAGTTCCACTCAACTGATTGTTCGACGATGATCCGTAGTGTTGCAATTTGGTCTGTGCACGACCGATCCTTACGGAATCCAGCTTGTTGATCTCGAAGTTGGGCGTCTACTGCATCCTTCATCCGGTTCAGCAACACTCTGTTGAAGACTTTCCCTGGTATTGACAGTAGTGTAATGCCTCTGTAGTTTTCACATTTGCTCAGATCTCCTTTCTTTGGAATCTTGACGAGGTGTCCTTCTTTCCAGTCCATCGGCACTTGTTCCTCCTCCCAAATCTTTTTGAATAGAAGGTAAGCATGCTTGTGGTTGCTTCGATGTCTGATTTCAGTGCTTCAGCTGGTATGTTGTCGGGTCCTGCTGCTTTCCCGTTCTTGATTTGTCTGACGGCCATTCTAATTTCTTCCGTCGTTGGTGGGTTGACATCTATAGGAAGATCTATGTGTGCTGCTTCGATGTCCGGTGGATTCATTGGAGCCGGCCTATTCAGGAGTTCCTCGAAGTATTCTACCCATCTGTTACGCTGTTGTTGAATTTCGGTGATTGGCTTGCCTTCTTTGTCTTTGACCGGCCTCTCTGGTTTACTGTATTTCCCTGCTAGTTTCTTCGTTGTATCGTGAAGCTGTTTCATATTTCCTTCTCTAGCAGCTTTTTCTGCCGTCGTTGCTAGTTCTTCCACGTATTTCTTCTTGTCGGCTCTAATGCTCCTCTTCACTTGTTTGTTTGCTTCTATGTATTCAGCTTGTGCTTGGACTTTCTCTGCTCGTGTTCGGCTGTTGTTAATTGCTGCCTTCTTGTTCTTCCTTTCTTTGATCTTGTCCAGTGTTTCTATAGAGATCCATTCCTTATGATGGTGTTTCTTTAGGCCCAGAACCTCTTGACACGTTGAAGTTAATGCTTCCTTGATGCCTTTCCAGTTGTCCTCCATACTAGTTTCTTCTTCTTTCAGTAGATCTTGTAAGGCTTGGAACCTGTTGTTGAGAGCTATCTTGAATTCATTGAGTTTGTCAGTATCTCGAAGGAAGGCTGTATTGAACCTTTGTAGTGCTGTTTGTCCACTTGTCCAGTTCTTTTTAGCTTCAGTTTTAAATTGGCTACAACTAGGTGGTGATCTGAAGCTACGTCAGCACCTCTCCTGGTTCTCACATCTTCCATTGTCCTTCGGAATTTTTTGTTGATGCAAATATGATCTATTTGGTTCTCTGTAGTGTGGTCCGGTGAGATCCATGTAGCCTTGTGTATACGCTTGTGTGGAAATATTGTGCCTCCTATGACCAATTTGTTGAATGCACATAGATTTGCAAATCTTTCTCCATTTTCGTTTCTTTCTCCCAGTCCATGTCGTCCCATAATATCTTCATATCCAGTGTTGTCTATTCCGACTTTGGCATTTAGATCTCCCATCAGAATAGTTAGGTCCTTTCTTGGCATTTCTCAATGATTGACTGCAGCCGCTCGTAGAACTGATCTTTAATGTCGTCGTTGCTATCATTGGTGGGTGCATAACATTGGATAATATTCATTAAGATCCCCTCCTTCTTTGTTTTGAATGATGCTTTGATGATTCTGGATCCGTGAGACTCCCATCCTACAAGTGCATTTCGTGCTACTTTGGACAGCATAAGAGCGACTCCCTGAGTGTGTGGAGCATTGTCGTCTTCGTGACCGGAGTATAGCAGCATCTCTCCCGTAGCTAGCCTTTTCTGTCCAGCTTGGGTCCAGTGGGTTTCGCTGATTCCCAGTACTGCTAAGTTGTATCTCCTCATTTCCATTGCTATTTGACTGGTCTTCCCGGTTTCCCACATTGTTCGAACGTTCCATGTACCTATAAAAATTTTTGCTCTGGTTGTTAGAAGGGGCATCGGCCTCGTGGCTTCCGAAGGAACTCGGCTTTCACCATGAAGCGTCATAATTCTTCTAACTGAAGACCTTCTAACTCCCAGGGCAGAGTTTAAATGGTTTGAATTATTTTTTCTGGTAAGCGTTTTTTTAGCGAGTTAGTTTTCTACGGGATGGGGACGCTAACCCCATGCCCAACCCTCCTCCTTTACCCGGGCTTGGGACCGGCAGTAACCCTATAAGAGCTACAGGTGGAGTTAAGTACTCTAACATATCAACAATAATTGAATTATCGTGAATATGTCCGAATACACAGTTCATAATATCAAAAATACTTCGATACATCTACTTGGAGAGAATTCTCCTTTTTGCACAACATACAATAATGGTAATAATATGAATCAAACCAATAATCGTTTAGGTAATTAAGAATTCTCCCAGAATTCTAACCTTAAAAGATAGAGTTCTTGACCTAAACACTGTAGTGACTTAGATTCGTCAATCAATCACCTTGGTAACCACTGTTATATAAATCTCAACGGTGTTTCAAATCAGAAGGCATAACGCAGATAAAAAAAAACTACAAGCACATCAAGAGAGTCTGAAGTAGAGAGACGAATGTTTGTATACGATTAAATACGGAAGCAAATCTATAGTCGCATACTGGCAAAGCAAAGGCTAATAATAGCATTCGAGTATATATATATATATATATGTATATGGGAAGAGAATGCTTCATTGAGTGATATTTAAGCAAGAGAAATATATGTGTTTATACGAAGAACATAATGATCATAACAGTACAATGAAATAGACGAATGGTTACTATTCGAATAACATTATCTGTTATGTAAGTTATTAACTGGACTTTAACCATAATCAAAATTGGTTGTAAAATAAAGAAGAAGAAGAAGAATGTATTTGTAAAATCTCAACGAATGAATTTTGAAGTAAATCCAACGTTTCGCCTGGCAATCTGGTTCAAATTTATCAAGGAAATATTAATATTCGCTAAGATTTTACAAATATATTCTACCTCTTTAATGTCTCACATTAACTCAACGCCCAAATACTGTGAAACTATTCGATCAACTTCAAACGAAAGTTCTTATTTATGATTGTAAAATAGTTGCTATTAACAATTAATAGTTAAATTAATATGCAGTAAACGTTTAGTTTAAAAAAACACATTGTATATACATAATAATGTACATATTCAGGAAAAAAATAATTCCCATAAACATTACATGTACACATTGGCATAGTATTAATAGTATCCATTTGTAATCATTGATTATCGATTATTGTAAAGTTTTACATATTATGTTATATTGAATAATCAATATTGAATCTGTAACAAATGTTTGACAAAAAAAGAAGAAGCAACTAATTTATTTTATCCGATTGAGGGGTGGATTAAAGCTAGACCATTATTATACAAGAAAAAAACAACAACAACCTGGAAAGATTATACGTCCATTTCGTTTTAGTATGATAGACTGAAGGTTTTGGGTCCAAATCCCAGGTGTAGAATGCACACTACTGAGAAGTTTCATAAGTTGATCAATAATTTTAGAAAATAAAATAGAGCATATGGTGTTGTTCGAGTGATCCAGAAAATTTCTTGCAAAAGACAAGCATGGATCAGGAAACACTAAGAAGCGTTTCATCCAATCAGCCAAAAATATCAAGGGGACGGAACGTCACATGCAGAGGTTCTGATTGGCTGATTGCTACACTGCTACTATGTTTAGTAGCATTCCAGAAGCTTCTAGCAATCCAAGGACATTTAAAATATTATAAAAACCCTGTATTTTTTGTATTGAAATGAACCTTGGAGTAAAGTACTTCTCGCATACTTTGCGTCTTCTCTATCTCTTGTTCAGGTCTTTGTATAGTTCTAGCTTGGGGGTTACAGAATAGTTTAGGAAACGAATATCTGTAAGACTTATCAGGTGTGAAATAACATAGTCTAATAAATGTATCCTATTGAATGTTTGATGCATATATTCAAGTACATGGAAAGTATTGTTCATAATTAAAATCTTGTGAAATATGATTAATTGAAACTAACTAAACAAGCAGATTTCAATGGTGTAGTTGTTAAGACCGTTTTAATTTAAAATGATTAACGAATAGAATGTGAACAATTTGTAGGTATCTGGATGATTAGGATTTAACTAAAAATATGAGTGAGACTATAATTTATGGACGACTCAATCAGATTTATGATAATGGGTTTTAGATTTTGGCGCGAAATTCATTCATTCATTTGCCTAAATAAAGTCTTGGTATTATAGCTGATGTCAGTTCGTGATGAAAACTCTAAATCTAATTCCTAACTGTAACCGTCAACTGTAAATCATAATCCTTATTCTTCAAACTGCTTTATAACCTTTATTTAGTCCTAGTAAGTAGGTAGACACTTTCAAGGTCACTTTAGCGTCGCTCATATATATATATATATATATATATATATATATATATATATATATATATATATATATATATATATATATATATATATATATATATACAGCTTGGTTAATAAATTCGTGTTTTCAATGTTTAAGTGGGAAATATATATTAAGTAGTTAAATTATCCGTCATTTTATTTCATATATTCTGTAATGATAAATGGCGACTTTATTCAATATTCACAGTTGATTAGGATCATAGAATAGATATCTTTTATGCTAGATGTCTTTGAAAGCATCGTTTCATTTTCTCTGATTCATGACAACACTTTGTTCATTCTATGAACAACTGTGATACGTATCAGTTCATTAACAGATCCTTAGGCATAGTCGGTGTACGAAATGATACAGTTTTCTAGAATATGGAAGCTGTTTAGTTATAAAAATGGTTTATAACATGAACTATCATTAGCTAGTCAACCATAGGTAATCATGAAAAATTGAATAACATTTTCCTTTTAAAAAGAAACTCTCCAATGGTGTTCACTCACAAAACTGCCGTAATTTATATCGAGGACCTTCAGATATTGTAACAAACCTATGATGTTTAGGTCATGGATTTGACATTCTTATGTTCACTCCTTTAACGACAATATGCTCTCAACATTCAATGATACTAATTAATACTTGGCTATTACTGATATGATTATTCATTTTCCACAGATCAAATTTATGAATGTTATAGTAATGTTAATGCATAAAAATGCATTACTGAGCTGTTAGTAGAATTCCCGTTTTGGGTATTTCAAGAATCCAAACAAAAATTCAATCATTACGTATTGTTGACATTCTGTAAACTATGTTTTCTCAATTTATATTCTACTTAATTGAACGTGAAAGGTTTCTCTAAAAGTCATCATTGTTATAATGTAATTGCTCAGTAATAAATTCACATGGTGTTGTTTACTTGTATCTTCCCATTGTTATTTAGGACTACGATTGATCAGTCTCTTGTTGTCATATTTGTATTCTGTCCCAAATAGGACGAAACACACGTCCTGAATTCGATTTCTAGCCCCTATCCATCTTTGCTTATAACTGCTTAATGGTTTTTATAAGTTTGAATTTAATGGTCAGTTGCTTAATTTCGAAACAACAGTATAGCCAATAGTAATCATTCACTTGGCGTTGTTTGCTTGTATCTTCCCATTGTTGTTTAGAACAGCAATTGATCAGTCTCTTGTTAGCATATGTACATTCTGTGAGGATTGCGTTGCTATTGCCTTAAGTCACAAGCTTTATAAGCAAAGATTGATAGTGTCTAGCAGTGGACTCCAGAATTCGCTTCTCGTCCTATTTCGGGCTCGTCAGCTGGATGTACCAGCATCTCAGTGTTAATGTTTACTCTGAGACTTGAACCCAGCACCATTCACTTGAAACGCCATCGCGTTATCTACTTAGCTACTGAGTCCTAATAGTAATCATTAATCGCTTCTTAGTGTCTGATCGATCAGTTGTATATATATAACAATTCAAATTCCGTTCCCTCCCAGTAAATGAAAGAGTATACCCTAGTTTTGCTAACTCATTGTTAACTCATTAGTATTCATAAATAAATTGTTTAAGTATAAATAAAATGAAATTCTATTCAATTTAATAATGAATGCATCACCGATATCTTAAAAGTAACTAAAGTTTTATATTATTCTGAACTCAAATTTCGTCAGTTAATGATATTTATTTTGTTTAGTTAAATAAGCGATATCATTATTATCATTGTTTATACCTTAATGCAGTCCAGTCATTAAGATCAGTTTCAACCGCAAATGTTTTCCATTATTTCAATATTTTTAGACTATTCTATACCTGATTTTATACTTGATAATGAACTGTTGAAATGTCAGGATTAACACAGTTATCTACCAGTGGTATTAATTAGTGGTCTTCTAAAATGTCAAATAAACTGAAGTTAAAAATTTAAATTACTGTTTATCAACTCAGTTATCTAGAGATTAAGGGCTCTCTATGATATATGAAAGTTCTAATTTAATCCCTGTTGGGGTCGTGAATGACTAGAAATAAGTGCTTAAATGGTGGTTGGAGGTAGTCGACAGGAAACCCTGGACCCAGGTTTCGTACTACTTGGGACTCAGCAAGGTCTACCTGAAATCTTGAGGGAACTGGTGCTCTCTAACGGGTTCTATCCAATGTCAACCAGCTTCACAGTCAGAGACGTTACCGCAGAGCTATCCGGGCCACGACCGACCTCCTGTAGGACTGAGATGTATTCACAATTGATTGATCACTGGGCGGTGATCAGTGCCATATGCATCAAGTCCTTATTAGTGCATATCGAATGCTATCGACATAGTGCACACAGTGTCAAGTCACCTAGACTGGTGGCCACATTGCAACATGGTCGGTAGTATTCGATCTGAACTAATAAGGACTTCAGAATGGGTTTTGTGGGGATTATAGAAATTTCATTGATTGAAATCATGAGTCCAACTGAAGCTAGACAATCATGGAAAACCTGGAAGCACTGGAAGGCCGTTTCGTCCTAGTGTGGGACTCCTCAGCAGGGCGCATCCACAATCCCGCACCCCGCGGGACTCGAACACAGGACCTATCGGTCTCGCTCCAGGCGCTTAACCAACTAGACCACTGAGCCGGCCGGCATCCAACGGTGTTAATGTCTAACTTCAACCAATCCACGAAGTTGCGCCACCGTACACCATTGTCTTCAGTGAGTTGTTATCTCACAACAGACCTGGTTGAACTCCACTGGTTAGGGCTTTTCATACTAGGACGAAACGGCCGTCCAGTGCTTCCAGGTTTTCCATGGTGATCTAGCTTCAATTGACTTATGATTTCAATCAGTAATAAGGACTTGACACACATGACATTGATCACCATCCAGTGACCAATTAATTGTGAGAAATAAGTAGTCCTATACTAAGCTCAAAAAACTATCCATTACTTCCTGGTATTTACGATGACTGTGTTAGCTACAGCTAGTCTGCGACATAAACTCTGAACAGATTATTGAAATGCCTTAGATTTTTCACATTCACTGGCAATATTTTCTATAACGTTCCAAGATGAGACTAATTAGGTGAAACTCATTGAAACAAGCTGACATTGAACAGTCTTTTCTAGTAGTTCTTTCAGAATATTTATAAAGTATGTCTTACGTAATGTATACGTTTAAGTTATTACATTGATTACATTGATAATAATAATAATAATAAACAACTTTCATTATAATTGACCTTTGAATTAATTTAATCTTTTCATATGAAAATAATAATAATAGAGTATTAAAAGCGAATCAAATTGATCACAACATTCATATCAAGATTAATTATGTTATTACTTAACTTAGTTACGTAATAAGCCTTAATAAATAGCAGAAAATGTTATGTAATGTAACTATATTAAGATCATAATACGATTAAATATGTCGATATGTACAATTGATTGAAATAGGTACATGAATCAAGTGAATGATTCAATTAACTTCATAAGGTTTTTGATTAAAATATTCATATAAATGATCTGTATCAATGTTTTACATATGAAGCGTTGTAAAACAATTCTTTGACAAAAATGTACTCGTAAAATCATGAGTCAATTGAAGCTAGAGCACCATGGAAAACCTGGAAGCACTGAACGGCTGTTTTGTCCTAGTATGGGACTCCTCAGCAGTGCGCATCCTCGTTCGTGCACCCCGCAAGATTTGAATTTAGGACCTAACAGTCTCGCGCCAGGCGATTAACCAACTAGACCACTGAGCCGGCATCCAATGGTGTTAATGTCTAACCTCAACTAATCCACGAAATTGCGCGACCATCTTCCATTGTACTGAGGTAGACACTTGTTTCTACCCGACAAGGATTAGATCCACTGGTCACGGCTTCTCACTAGAACTCCGAGAATTTTCTCACGAAGCTAGTCACTAGTGGGCACATGGTAATTATCATGGTGGTCTAGCTTCAACTGATTCATGATTTCAATCAAAAACTTAACAATCTCCACACCCCCTAAACTGATAATTTGACTAAACAGAATGAAAAAATGGTTTGTTAGACTACTTAAATCAAACCCATATCCTTATGAACCAATGAAATTATATATAGAAATATAGGAGGAAAATGAAGATAAGAGGAAAGAAAACATAAAGCAATAGAAAAAACAACAGGAATGAAAGAACCCTGGAGTTTATATCCAACAACTCAAGAATGCATTTGCTATACCGTTTTCATATCTTACAGTGTGTGGTTTGATACAATATAGTTAATTAGCGTACTACTGAAGGCTTTGTTCACTACACTAACACACTCCCATTGTAGCCAATGATCAAGAATGGTGTCATCCACCGTTTTTTTAGGATTCCTGAAGTTCACGTGAATCGTTTATTTTTAATCGGGGTTTTTGCAACACTACTGAGTGGTTTTTAAGGCTGTGCTTTTATATATATATACTACAGTGTATAATAAAACTATCTGTTCTTCTTCTCCTAGAAGTCGTTGGAGAATAATATTGAGTTTCTGAAAATTTCAATGTTTTCTATGTTTAATAGTAGGTTAGTTGAGGGGTGTTTTTTGGAGATTATTTCAATTTGTACATAGTATTCATCACATACTGATATTCATTGCGGTAACTTTGAAGACCAAGAAGTACTCGATAGCCATTTCATTCTATTATGAAACTTAGCATTGAACGCTCACAACACCATCAAGATTTAAATAAATTATTTACTGTTTTTGTAGAGAACATTCAACCATTAAGGCGACTGTGTTGGTTCTCAATGGTATATATTTCCAATTTTAACTCCTGATATACCATGGTGATTATCGAATGACGATTAAACTTTTAGTACATATATTGTGAAAGTATAATTCAGTTGTTCATGATGAAAGTAAGCAGAAACACAGAACCAAGAATCATATTAGTATTAGTGTGTGTAGATTAAACGAACATGGTACTTTGTGTATTAATTTACAAATAGTAATGATACACGTTTAAAATTAAACTTAACTTTTTACTGATAGCCTTATGTATTAATCAACACAAATGTCCAATTAAATTATTAGCAGAAATTTGCTATAAAAATAGACGATTAAAACATATCCGACAGATCCAGTACCAGATAATGGCATTATAAACCTGAATAATCCAAATGCTGATGGATGTATATGTAGTCGGCAATCCTTAGTGGTCAAGAGCTTGGAAACTAATTAGCGTTGAAGGTCTTGTGAAACGAATAACTTGGTTTTTAAGTTAAATGAACAAGTGATTAAGACTAATTACAAATAAACTTTGTGTAAATGATTACTTTTGTAGTGCTATTTATTTGATTGTTAAACTTAATCGCTGGGATTACAAATTCGTATAGCAAGAAAATGAACGGTATTTCCGGATTCTACATTCCGTGAATACTTCAGTTTGCAATTCATCAATATTTTCGAAAGAAACTCATTGCTTATTGATGAACCATAATAATAAAAGGTTTATAGTTCGGTACACATTAAATACAATGTAATTGGATGTTTTATAACTGTATCTTTAGCAACATAAATATTGCCAACGGCAAAAGATGATGGTCGCGTAATACCGAGAATCAAATAAACTGTTAACTAGTGAATATCACTTTAGAGGTTTGATGAATAAGCAGTTAAGATATAGCTTGATGGGATTAGGTTAGTTTTCTGGTATAATTTTGAACACGTGCTGATAAAGGGTATCATACTAAGGTAAAACAGATGTCTAGTACTTTTTAGTCTCTAATTTCTGCCTCACTAAGGTTACACCGTGTTGCAGATTACTCATCTCTGTTATACTTCTATTGTATAGACAGCAATCATTTTTTCTTGATAATTTTCCAATGAAGTGATTGGATTAAACATTTTTCTCAAAATGTTTCTACGTTAAAATTATATTTTAAAAAATATCAATAACTTTCCATACTCGTTATGTAACATAATACTTCATATTACTTAATATCCCATCAATACACATAATCTTGGTCTTCCATGAAGTCAGTCATGATTCAAGTAGCTTAGTATTATTTTCTTTGATTGTATTATTACATGACAAAGATTCAAAGCCTATCAATAGAATTCCGTTTCCTGTATCCTCTACTTAAGAATACTTTTCACCATCTAATACTAATATTATCTAAGTGGATGCGCACTGCTGGGGAGTCCTATACTAGGATGAAACGACTGTACAGTGCTTCCAGATTTTCCATATTGGTCTAGCTTCAATTGACTCATGATTTCATTCAGTAAAATTTCTAAAATCTCCACAAAATGCCTTCTGCTGAGTACAATTACCATTTTAATTTTACTAACTGAAATTACTTACTTACTTACGCTTGTAACTCCTCATAGTGGAGAATAGACCGTTCACCAGCATTCTCTATCTAACTTCATCCTGGACAATCCTTTCCAGATGATATTCATCTTTTTTGTGTCTGCTACCAATTCTCTACCTTCGGTCTTTCCCTTTTCTAATTCCCATCAGGATCCCAGGTTAGGGATTCCATCATAATGCTGTCTAATATTAACTAATTGAATATGATATTTAATTTAATGTATTTCAAATTTCTTCTTAAGATAAAAGTGTTGGGATATTCAGGAAAATATCCCAGAAATTATTCTATTAAGTCTAATGCTATTCTTGGACTTGGAGATGGTATTATTTACTTATTGGTCAGTACTTACTTCACGTGTCATTTTCCTACTGGTTAATATTGTACAATGTTATTTTCTATTTTATCGTACGATGTGGTCTGCTTGACTGGTATATAAATAAAGTATGTTTGAAATATAATGATTCATATATCCGAGGCTGAGACTTGTGTTCTGGACTCAACTAACTGGGTTGGACAGGGAAGCGGGACCAATCAGAACCCTAGGTCGTTCTACGTGTTTGCGCGTCTTTGGTCCGATCAATAATTCGCTACCCTTAATCCGCAGCATTATTTTCACAGTTATAACAAAAAGTCATCATTAAATATCCTTTGTTAACTCTTAATACTTTGATAGAATAACTAGGCGTGGCAGAATAAACCATAATAATAATAATAATAATAATAATAATAGTAATGATAATAATAATAATAATAATATTCTTTTAATGATTTATGATTATAAAAACAAAAACTGAATCTTCATAATTAACATTGAACTGATTGAAAGGAAGTTTCATCTCAGGACAAACTCTAATAGCATAACATTGAAATGATAATAAACAACCATTCATTTCATTTTTAAGAAGATAAATAGATAAAGAATTTACGTGAGAAGGTGAATAAAATTATCACTAATTTGAATAATATTGATTTCTTTCTTTTTTTTTCTTTTTGGTTGTTGTAGTTGTTCTGGTCAATAAATTTAGAACAAAATTAATAAACAATAAAATTTGTCTAACTTCAACTAATTCATAAAGTTGCGCCACCGTATACCATTGTCTTCAGTGATTTGAAATCTCACAACAGACCTAGTTGAACTTGACTGGTAACTCCACGAAATGCCTCCTGAATTCAGTCATTAGTGAGTAGATGATTATTATTAGAAGGGGTTTTGTGGAGATTTTTAGAAATTTCACTAGTTGGATGCCGGCTCAGTGGTCTAGTTGGTTGAGCACGTGGCGCGAGATCAATAGATTCTGGGTTGGAATCTTGCGATGCAGGATCATGGATGCGCACTATTGAGGAGTTCCACAATAGGACGAAATAGCTGTTCAGTGTTTGTAGGTTTTCCATAGTAGTCTAGCTTCAATTGACACATGAATTCAACTAATAATTGAAAAAACTAGTTTAAATGGTTGAGATCGTGAGTCAATCGAAGCTAGACCATCATGGAAAACCTGGAAGCATTGAACGGCCGTTTTGTCCGATTGTGGGATTCCTCAGCAGTCTAGCTTCAATTGACTCATGATATCAACCATTGAAATTACTACAATATCCACAAAACCCCTCCTGATATGGAAAAATTTTCTGTAAAAAATTCGAACACTTAACCAAAAGACAGTTTAAAAGTTTAAGCAAGTTGTCAACAAATCCAAATGCGTTGGGAAAAAATTTATTAATCAACTTTAATGACTATCATCAATTAGGGTTATCCTTTAAAATGCAATCGGGATTCTAAAACTAAATGCCTGAAATTGTAACTAATTATTATTAATATACTGACATGGTAATCTTTTGCTTTAAAAATGAGATGAACACGTTGAAATATACTTTCAAATATTGACGATACTGGAGATAAATGAAACGATATTCGTCAATAATTCTTAGAAATATCATTAAACATTCTATATGTTAGTCAGTTACTATACTGTTGAACATGCTTCTTATTTTTATTTGTTTATTTATTTATTTTAACACATAGGTATTGGTACATGGAGGCACCAAATACATATGTGCCACACAAGTCTCATTAGATTTGTGTGAGGGTTGTGATACTGCCCGTGCGCCCAAATCAAAGCAGGTGGTTTTCTTAGGAGGCCACGCTCGAAGCCTTCGACCTGAAGGTCTGATCCACAAGGCAGTGGAGCATCGTAAGGAGATGCAGTCTCTTGGTAGGCGGTGACCAACGATTGGTTCATAAACCATTTGTTCCTCCAGGATACTGTTACCCATGTGGAGCATTGGTTTGGAATAAGGGTTTTCCAACTCCCCTAGATGGACTCTCCATGTCCACCAACTCGGTTAAAGCGCCGGACATTCGCTTTTCATCCCCTCAATTTCGTAAACAACAGTAATGCCACTAGAAGGCAGTGAGTAGGACTTCCCTGGCAGAGACTATATACGCGTGGTCATGTGAGAGCATTCGGAGAGGGTGAGCGGACTCTCTCCACTCTCGGCCGTATTAGGGCATTTGGGAGCGGTTCTTATTTTCAGAGTGAGATTTAAAATTTGAACGAAATTTCGTGAGATTCAACTACTGAATTACCTGGATAAGAATTTTTAGTTTCCTGTAGTTAATATTAAGGAATCCGATTGGTCAGTTTGTGTTGTCACATATATATCATAAGTGGAATACCTCAGTATGGAAATGTAATATGTTAGGTTTTCAGTTAGCAGTTGGATCCATGATGCTCAATTCATCCGGAAATAGAATAGAACGTGTGACTTGAATTCTACTTGTAGTTGAATACCGAATATACTAGTATCTAACTATCTATTTACATTTAATGTCCATTGTTCAAAATTGGGTAACTGGATAGTCACTACTTTGTTATCATGTATGAATTACTAAACTTTTCAATATGTATACAGAGATGGTCAGATAATGTATCAGGTAAAGAAATATACTCAATCGTTTCTTCTATCCTCTCTCTCTCTCTTTCTAACTGATCGATTTATTTCTATTCCAATACCCATTCTCATGACGTAACATTCTTAGATTCTATCCCATTTATGTTATATAGCTGATTTTCCTAATCATTCATTGTTTGTTACGTAGTTGTTTTTTTCTCATGACGACTTCCTTTTTATTAACATTTAAATTTGTAATAGATCTATTTTCAGTTTTATATCAGAAATAACATTTTAGGTACTTTTGTTTATTGATTTTTCTCCTTTATTATTTTTATTAACATCATTAGATGCCGGCTCAGTGGTCTAGTTGGTTAAGCGCTCAGCGCGAGGCTGAAAGGTCCTGGGTTCGAATCTCGCGGGGTGCGGGATCGTGGATGCACGCTGCTGAGGGGTCCCATACTAGGGTGAAACGGCCGTCCAGTGCTTCCAGGTTTTTCATGATTGTCTAGCTTCAGTTGAACTCATGATTTCAACCATTGAAACTTCTAAAATCTCCACAAATCCTTTCTGATTATTTTTATTCTATCAATTATTGTTGTTACTAACCAATGTGTTATGGATTATTATTGTAGAAAAACATGTATAGTTTTGTGAATGGACTTAGTTGTGTTTTTTTTTCAAAAGTAATTTCATTCATGACATTTCCTTGATACAGGAAATCATGTTGAAGTCTATTAAAGTCTTTCAAGATGATTAATAAATAAACAAACTTTAGTCTTTTGAAATTTTCTAAAACCACAATTCTTAAATATTTCAAACCATGTTGATCTGTTCAAAAAAAGAGTGATAAATCTTTATTGATCATGGTAACATCAAGCTCAATTTGGTACGTTATTCTTTGTTACAAGCTATCTTTGTATATTGATCGCATCATTTGTGATTGTATTTCTAACTGACAACTATCAGCTCATGCCTTTCTCGACTGTTGCTACTACTTTAAGATGGTGGTTGAGCTTACATATCGTGATGGACCAATCGAGATATAATGGCTGGAACAATCGTTCCTCAAGGTCCTACAATGCCAGACAGGATGATTGGAGAGTGGTAAGATTAAAAGCAGGAAACTCAAGGTCCGAGGGCGAAGTTGTACTGCTGACTGTACAGAGGTGTGACGGCATTAAGGTGTTTCCCTCAGTCAACCAGCATAACAGTGATGCAGTATTCGCACAAAGGAAGTATGGGGTCAGAAAAGGTCGACCTTAAAAGTGCACACCTCCCCTCGTTTCACGGATGTCCGTTTCTGACGTTAAGGTCTCAACAGGTACTGAGCTAACGCACACATTACCCTGTAATGTCGGTTGCTATGTTAAGTCCACACAGCATATTCTAGCTTCCGGACACACCAATTTGTCCATTCGTCTCAAGCTACGTTTTGACCTTGTCAATTATTTGCTTACCAACTTTGTTTTTATGTAAGCGTTTGTATGTACCTTTCTTACATTATTCATCACATGTCTGTCACTTATTTTTGTTTGACCATAAATATCCATTTGGGCTTGTCTAAATTGAGTTGGTTCACATGCCTTTTCCACCGTGCGTCATTTTGCTTGGCTCTCTTCTTTCCATTTCTTTGATCAATTTATGATATTGCGCAACTAAATTTCAAAGCGTTACGCCCGATATAGCTGGACTTCATTGATCACTGCAAAATGTACTGGAAACAAACGAAAGCTAATACTCATCCATTCTTATATATCTAGTAGAGCTTTATCAGTTGTTTTTATTAATTTGGCTTTGACAACACCTATACATGACTTTTTGGTTTATAAATATGTTGGAGAATAGATGAATGATTGTAAATATATAATTTGTGTGGTTACTTTTAAAAAGTTTATTGATGATTGAACATATTGTAAATATTTTGCATTTTTGTTATTATCGGAAGCTTTTTGTGGATGATATAGTAATTTCAATGGTTGAAATCATGAGTCAATGGAAGCTAGATCACCATGGAAAACCTGGAAGCACTCAGCGGCCGTTTCGTTCTAGTGTGACTCATCAGCACTACACATCGACAATCCCGTCTCGCGAAATTCCAACACAGGATCTATCGGTCTCGTGCGCGAACGCTTAACTTCTAAACCACTGAACCGACCGGCCGGCATCCAATGGTGATAATGTTTAACTTCAACCAATCCACGAAATCGATCGACAACACATCCACCATTGTCTTCAATGAGTTACTATTTCACAATAGATCCGGTTGAACTGCATTGGTCATTACTTCTCATTAGAATACCAGGAAATACCTCATGAATCCAGTCACTAGTAAGCATATGTTGATTAGTATCAGAAGGGTTTTGTGGATATTAAAGTAATTTCAGTAGTTGAGATCATGAGTCAAATGAAGCTGCACTACCATGGAAAACCTGGAAGCACTGGACGGCCGTCTCGTCCTAGTATAGGACTCCTCAGCAGTGCGCACCCATAGTCTAGCGTTAATCGACTAATGAATTCAACTATTAAATTACTACAATCTCCATATAACCCCCTTTCTGATAATAATCATCATGTGCTCGCTAGTGACTAGCTTTAAGAGGTATTTCCTGGAGTTCTTGTAAGAAGCCGTAACCAGTGGAGTTCATACGAGTCTGTTGTGAGACAGTAACTCACTGAAGATAATAGTGAACGGTGGCATTGTTTGAAGTTAGACATTTACTGTTTTAGTCATTTAGATATTATATTTATCGAATGTTTTGTAATTAAATAATCCCCATTCGATATTGAAAAATTAAAAAAAACTATTCAAGTGAATGATTATTTTCAATAGCTTTATCGTCTATGTGTGAAAATGTAGGTCCATAATTATTGTATAACAATGACTAAAATAAAATATACCTTACTTACGCCTGTTACTCCTCGTGAAGGGGCATAGGCCGCTCACCAACATTCTCCATCCAACCCTGTCCTCGGCAATTTTTTCCAGCTCCATCCAGTTGTCATTCATTCTTTTTATATCTGCTTCTACTTCCCAACGTAATGTGTTCTTTGGCCTTCCTCTTTTTCGCCCCCCTTCAGGGTTCCAAGTTAGGGCTTGCCTCGTGATGCAGTTTGACGATTTGCGTAATGTATGTCCTATCCATTTCCATCGTCTTTTCCTAATTTCTTCTTCAGCTGGAAGTTGGTTTGTTCTCTCCCACAGAAGGCTATTGCTGATGGTATCCGGCCAATGGATGTTGAGTATCTTGCGTAGACAACTATTTATAAATACTTGTACTTTCTTGATGATGGTTGTTGTAGTTCTCCAAGTTTCAGGTCCATACAATAGAACTGCCTTGATGTTCGTATTAAAGATTCTCACTTTGATATTGGTTGAAAGTTGTTTTGAGTTCCATATGTTCTTCAATTGTAGGAATGCGACCCTTGCTTTGCCAATCCTCGACTTTACGCCTGCATCTGAACCTCCTTGTTCATCGATGATGCTTCCCAGGTATGTGAAGGATTCTACATCTTCCAGAGTTTCGCCATCAAGAGTGATTGGATTGCTGTTCTCCGCCTTGAATTTGAGGACCTTGGTTTTCCCCTTGTGTATGCTGAGGCCTACTGATGCAAAGACTGCTGCTACACTGGCTGTCTTTATCTGCATTTATTCATGTGTATACGATAGGAGGGCTAGGTCATCTGCGTAGTCTAAATAAAATATACATTTTCTAGTAAATAGTAATGAAGACGTGTTATATACCATTAATAATCTGATCACATTTTATATGCAAATCTAAAAGGTCAATTAGAGAGGTTAAAGGTAAGCCGTAACAAAGAAAAATAAAGTACAGAAAAACAATGTGATAACCACACTGAATAATAAATCCGTATTACCAGGTTAGGTTGAGGGTAAGAAAAATTGAACAATTTGAACCTATAAAGGAGGTTTCAATTTCCGTATAGCTAAGGCTGACTTGATATCAACCTTATGACCATTTCCAACCAAATGTTTCACCGTAGAGGAAGATTTCTGTCTATCCTGTTATCTTATTTGACCATTAGAATTCATTTATTTCTGCAGCCATTTGGGCATGTACTCTACCAAACTTAATTGCAGATCATGATTGCTCCTCCATATGTACGTGTTTCCACACTTACATGTAAACTGATGGAGACAATAGGACGTGACACATTTACTTACGTTATCTTTGGGTTTTCGGTGAAACATAGACCTTGTCTCGTTTGAAGCGAACGATACTGGGTTCAAGTCCCAGGATGAACATCAACTCTGAGATGCGAGCCCATCCATTTGAAGTGTCCCAAATAAGACGAAACGCGAGTCCTGGATTCTACTGCTAGCCACTGTCACAGCAATCCGCACAGTGTGCTCATATGACAATAAGAGACTGATCAATTGAGGTGCTAAGCATTAATGGGAAGATTCAAGTAAACAATACCAAGTAAATAGACCTTGTCTTTTCAATAATGACACGTTGAGCTACATAAAATGTTCGGTTCATGGCCAATTCAACGGAATTTATAGGAATTAGGAAGAGATTTAAGAGCAAATGTCCATTAAGAGAATTATTTATCTTATTTTATTCATTTCTAAATTATTAAATGATCTATCCAAAGTTTTTTTGCCCTAACTTGTAATCCTGAAGGGAAGCGGAAAAGAGGAAGTACGAAGAACACACTACGTTGGGAAATAGAAGCAGATATGAAAAAGATGACTGGCAACTGGAAACAAGTGGAAAGAATCGATCAGGACAAATTTGGATGGAGAGTGCCTATGTGACCTATGCGATATGTAACAGGAGTAAGTAAGTAAGTAAGTAAACAAGGTTTTGTTTATTTAAATAAATTGAATGACAGTCATCGATACCACTACAAACTCAACCTTGTTTACAAATATCTATACTTACCTACACTTTCGTTAATTGATATCTTTCATATTTAAAATAAAGTCAATGATATTCAATTTAATTAACTTAAGTATAATTTAAGCCAAGTTTCATTATTAACTAACATCATAAATTGTATAGTTTATACTAGTTTACTATTAGATATCAATCATAATATAAATTATAAACATATATCTACTCATTGTGTTATAAATAATGTTTATATAAATAATCAATGATAATAAACATTTAACTAGGATTTATGTTATTGTGGTTACATCAATAAATGATCAGCCTCTGATTGACATTCTGTGAGGATTGTATCGAAATGACTGTAAGTCATGAGCATTATAAGAAAAGATGGATAGTGGCTAGCAGTGGAATTCAGGACTTGCGTTTCGTCCTATTTAGGGCTCTTCGGTTGGATTTACCTGTATCTCAGAGTTGATGTTCCCACCGGGACCAAATGAATTCGAAATTCACCCTATTGCACAGGATTCAGTAGGTAAGAGGATAACGCGATGGTGTTTGAAGCGAAAGATATTGGACTCCAGTCCCAGAGTGAACATCAAATCTTATATGCAATTACATCCAGCTGACGAGTCCCAATTAGGACGAAACGCGCATCCTGGATTCCACTACTAGAAAACATCCATTTTCCCTAAGTAAAGATGTGCTTAGAAATCCAGCTGTTTCTTACAACAGTTTACTTTAGTCATAATGAATAACAAAAATTTCAATGGTTGAGATCATGAGTCGATTGAAGCTAGACCACCATGGAAAACCTGGAAACACTGGACGGCCATTTAATCCTACCATGGGACTCCTCAGCAGTACGCATCCACGATCCCGCCCCGCGAGATCCGAACCCAGGACCTATTGGTCGGACGAAACGGCCGTCCAGTGCTTCCAGGTTTTCCATGGTAGTGCAGCTTCATTTGACTCATGATCTCAACTACTGAAATTACTTTAATATCCACAAAACCCTTCTGATACTAATCAACATATGCTTACTAGTGACTGGATTCATGAGGTATTTCCTGGTATTCTAATGAGAAGTAATGACCAATGCAGTTCAACCGGATCTATTGTGAAATAGTAACTCATTGAAGACAATGGTGGATGTGTTGTCGATCGATTTCGTGGATTGGTTGAAGTTAAACATTATCACCATTGGATGCCGGCCGGTCGGTTCAGTGGTTTAGAAGTTAAGCGTTCGCGCACGAGACCGATAGATCCTGTGTTGGAATTTCGTGAGACGGGATTGTCGATGTGTAGTGCTGATGAGTCCCACACTAGAACGAAACGGCCGCTGAGGGCTTCCAGGTTTCCATGGTGATCTAGCTTCCATTGACTCATGATATAAACTATTGAAAGAAACAGTAACTGTTGAGAAAGTAGACTTTTTAATGTTCATTGGCTCAAATGTTATGTATAAGCAAACAATCCTCATAATTTATAATTAAATCATTGAGTAAGTTATACTTATAAAGTGTCCTGAAGTTGAAATGTTATCAAATTCCATGATGAATTATTGTCTGAATTGACTATATCAAGAGACTTTTTTTATTCTCTAAATGTCATAACAATCTCACTGTAATTCTAATATTTCTTAAGGATTTACTCTTCGCTTAGAAAACTACTTTGTCGAATTGTAGTGCATAGACAATATGATTCTATTTCACAAATACAACAATATAATGTGAATTAACTTTTAGATAGACATTATCAGTATAAGGTTGTGGAGATTATTAAGTTTTTGTTTGAGATTATGAAATGATTGATATTAGACCACCATTGAAAACCTGAAAGCACTAGACGACCATTTTGTCCTATTGTGAGACTCCTTAGCCGTGCGCATCCACAATCCCGCTCGCGGCATTCAAACCCAGGGTTTTCATTCTATCGCACGAACGCTTAACTTCTAGACCACTGAGCCAGTCGGCATCCAACGGTGTTAATATCTAACGTCAACTAATCCACGAAATTGCGCGACCATCTATTATACTGAGGTAGATACCTGTCTTTACCCGACATGGATTAGATAGTATACAAACTGTTAAGAACTTCCAGTTTAAAACTAATATAATTGTACAATGATCTATATTATTCAATGATTTTTCAGTGATTTACATATCATTTTAATTTAGTTGTGTACATTTAAACTATTTGACTTACATTAACTGTTTAATTACAAATTTCTTCATTTATAGAACAGATGTAATTGTGTATGGTAATAATTAAATATGCAAGAATATGAATGAAGTTTTTTGAATGTATGTAAGAAAGAATTAAACATGACAACCACAAAAATAACAACAAAAATCATTTTATGGTTGCTATTAGTTACATATTATATATATGTATATAAGCTAAACAAATTATATCACTATTGATTGACTTGAACTAAAGATTGGTTGAAGTTAGAAATTAACACCGTTGGATGCCAGCTGGCTTAGTGATCTAGTGGTTAAACATTCACGTGCGATATCGATGGCCCTGTGTTCGAATCCCGCGGGGCGGGATCGTGGATGAGCACTGTTGAGCAGTCATATACTATGACGAAACTGTTGTCTAGTGCTTCCTGATTTTCCATGGTGGTCTGGCTTTAATCGACTCGTGAATTCAACTATTAAAGATAAGCAAGTGTTTTTTACTTATGTACTCTTACTGGTCATCAATAAAATGGCTTATAAATTACGTCAATTTATTTGTGATCTAAAATCTTCAAACCAAATAATTAATTACAACATTAATTGACTACATTGAGGTAAATTAATTCATAGGATAGAAAAATGATACATTTTGTCAAGTTATTCAATATTGAACAAATGCATCACAATCATAAACAATTCAACGTACATTTGAAGTCCATGTAGTTTTCATCATATGAGAACGAACTTAACATAAATACGAAAGTAAAGAAAGAAGACTTCATGTGTGAATATCAGTCATGGGTTATACAAGCACATTCATTTTACTTACTTACTTACTTACGCCTGTTACTCCTAATGGAGAATAGGCAGACGACCAGCATTCTCCAACCCACTCTGTCCTGGGCCTTCTTTTCTAGTTCCATCCAATTCTTGTTCATTTTCTCATGTCTATCTCCATTTCCCAGCGTAATGTGTTCTTTGGTCTTCCTCTTCTCTTTTGGCCTTGGGGATTCCATGTGAGGGCTTGTCTTGTGACGCAGTTGGGTGCTTTCCTCAATGTGTGTCCTATCCACTTCCAGCGCTTCTTCCTGATTTCTTCCTCCACTGGGATCTGGTTTGTTCTCTCCCACAGTACGTTGTTGCTAATAGTGTCCGGCCAACGGATCCGAAGTATTTTGCGTAGACAACTGTTAATAAACACCTGTATTTTCTGGATGATGGCTTTCGTAGTTCTCCAGGTTTCTGCCCCATACAGTAGAACTGTCTTGACATTTGTATTGAAAATCCTGACCTTGGTGTTGGTTGACAGTTGCTTTGAGTTCCAGATGTTCTTCAGTTGTAAATATGCTGCTCTTGCTTTGCCGATCCGCGCCTTCACATCTGCATCAGATCCACCGTGTTCATCAATGATGCTGCCCAAATATGTAAAGGTTTTTACATCTTCCAAATCTTCTCCGTCAATTGTGATTGGATTGGTGCATTCTGTGTTGTATCGGAGAATCCTGCTTTTCCCTTTGTGTATATTGAGACCTACTGCTGCTGAGGCTGCTGCCACACTGGTCGTCTTCTCCTGCATCTGTTGTTGCGTTTGGGATAGAAGGGCCAGATCATCTGCGAAGTCCAGATCGTCCAACTGCATCCTAGATGTCCATTGTATCCCGTGCTTCCCTTCAGACGTTGACGTCTTCATGATCCAGTCGATCACCAGGAGAAAGAGAAAGGGTGAGAGTAAGCAACCTTGCCTGACACCGGTTTTCACTTCGAACGACTCTGTCAACTGTCCTCCATGCACGATTTTGCAGTGTAATCCATCATAGGAATTCCGTATGATATTGACTATCTTCTGAGGCACGCCGTAGTGTCGAAGAAGTTTCCATAGTGTTGTTCTGTCCACGCTATCAAATGCCTTTTCGTAGTCAATGAAGTTGATGTAGAGTGATGAATTCCATTCAATTGATTGTTCCACAATGATCCGTAGAGTTGCGATTTGGTCTGTACACGATCTATCCTTACGGAATCCTGCCTGTTGGTCACGAAGTTGGGCGTCTACGCAGTCCTTCATCCTGTTTAACAATACCCTGTTGAAGACTTTTCCCGGTATTGAGAGAAGAGTGATGCCCCTGTAGTTATCACACTTGCTGAGATCGCCTTTCTTCGGTATTTTGATCAGAAGTCCTTCTTTCCAGTCTTTTGGTACTTGTTCCTCATCCCAAATCTTATTGAAGAGAATGTGGAGTATCCTTGCAGTTGCCGCTACGTCTGCTTTTAGTGCCTCTGCTGGAATGTTGTCCGGTCCTGCTGCTTTGCCACTCTTGATTTGTCTGATGGCCATGCTGATTTCTTCAATTGTTGGTGGGCCAACATTGATTGGGAGGTCCGTGGGTGCTGCTTCGATGTTGGGTGGGTTCAGTGGAGCTGGTCGATTCAAGAGTTCTTTGAAGTGTTCTACCCACCTGTTTTGTTGCTCTTCAATGTTGGTGATTACCTTGCCTTCCTTGCTTTTCACTGGTCGTTCTGGTTTGCGGCGATTTCCAGAGAGTTTCTTTGTCGTGTCATACAATTGTCTCATGTTTCCTTCTCTTGCAGCCTTTTCCGCCGTCGTTGCTAAATCTTCCACATATTTACGTTTGTCGGTTCTGATGCTCCTCTTCACTTGTTTGTTTACTTCTGTGTATTCAGCTTGTGCCTTGGCTTTTTCTGCTCTTGTTCGACTGGTATTGATTGCTGCCTTCTTGTTCCTTCTTTCTTGAATCTTATCCAGTGTATCAACAGTGATCCATTCCTTGTGATGGTGCTTCTTGTGACCCAGGACCTCATGACATGTTGAAGTGATTGCCTCTTTGATCCCCTTCCAGTTGCTCTCCACAGTAGTTCCTTCTCCATTGAGTAGATCATGAAAGGCCTGGAACTTGTTGCTGAGGACTATCTTGAATTTGTTGAGTTTGTTAGTATCCTGAAGAAAGGCCGTATTGAACTTTTGTGATATTGTCCGCCCCGTTGTCCAGTGCTTCTTGAGTTTCAATTTCATCTTGGCGACCAGCAAGTGATGATCTGATGCTATATCAGCTCCTCTCTTGGTTCTCACGTCCTCTATAGTCCTCCTGAACGTTTTGTTGATGCAAATATGGTCGATTTGGTTTTGCGTGGTGTGATCCGGTGAAGTCCATGTGATTTTGTGAATATGGTGCCGCCTATGACCAGTTTATTGAAGGCACATAGGTTTGCAAATCTCTCACCATTTTCGTTCCTTTCTCCCAGTCCGTATCTTTATTTACTTCTTCATGGCCGGAGTATAACAGAAGCTCCCTGAAGCTAGTGGTTTTGTCGAACTTGCGTCGAATGTGTTTCACTGGTCCCAAGCACCTCTAGGTTGTTTCTTCTCATTTCTGCAGCAATTTGGAAGACTCTCCTGGTCTTCCACGTTGTACGAACATTCCATGTACCTTCCACGGGATGAAGTCGCTAACCCCATGCCCAACCCTCCTCCTTTATCTGGGCTTGGGACCGGCAGTAGCCCCCGGAGGGACTCCAGGAGGAGTTTGCACATTCATCTGGCGGTTACTTAATCAGACTCAGTGAATATATATAATTACATTGTCAGTACCAACGCGGAAATATATCGAAGAAACTCTGCTGTAGGGATGGAACTTTCTAGTGTCAATTTAAATATTTTTACTTCTCAAAAAGTACTTTTGTTTTCGTTAATGAAAACGGAAATTCTTGACACATTTTTTAAGCCTACGCTATTAGATTGTGAACATATAACAGTTCTGATTAACATTTGTAATTCATCTTGTAGAAACCAGGAGACAGTTTCCTTCCGATTTGATCCTCTAATTAGTGTTTCATGCATAAATCAAATGATTTGCATTATGTTCACATCACTGTATATGATAATGTTTAAACACTTTATTATTGGCAGTTGGTAGAAAATAGATCACTGTTAAGTCTTTAATACTGTTTAGGATTCAATAGTTAAATTATCTATTTTGCCGTATTGAGTTTTCACATTCAAATCCAATATTTATTATGAATGTTGGCTAGCAATGGAATCCAAGATGTGCGATTCATTCTTTTTGGGACTCGTCAGCTGGATGCAATTGCGTCTCAGAGTTGATGTTCACTTCAGAACACGAACCAAGTACCATTCTTTTCAAATGCCATCACTTGTAACTTAATGCAACATTGAGACAATCCACACAGGATGCATATATTTCAATAAGAGATTGATCAACTGCAATCTCTAACATCAATGGGAAGATTCAAACAAACAATACAAAACGAATTAGCCCAAGTGCAAGTTAATCCCATTGAAATGAAATCATTATATCGATAAAATGTCTTCAATTAATTTATAAACTGTTGTTTTAAAATGATTTCCGTTAGTTTATCGGCCCTCATCGGTTGAATCTACGGTATCGACATTAACTTTGATTAGATTTTGTTTTACGAAATGAAACTTCATATCCATTAATTTCAGCCTTGGTATTCATCGAATTCCCTTTTTTATCAAATTCTTTATTTCATCTAGATTGTTTATGTGTTTATTTCTGAAAACTGCACATGACTAATGGAATATTCCCAAAAGTCAATTGCCAATATTCGTTTTTACGTCCGTATCAGATCCTCTTTGTTCATTGATGTTGATGTCCATGTACGTGAAAGTTACCACCTACTCTAGAACTCTAAATGTTAATATGTTCTAATTAAATATCAGACTCTGATTATTATTTTTATGTTATACGTAAATTTCACATGCTGTTTGCATATGTATGCACAACAACTAAACAATTTAAACTCAAATTCTTACTAAACAAGTTATCTAAGAAATTTCATAGGTTGAAATCATGAATCGATTGAAGCTAGACCATCATGGAAAACCTGGAGGCACTGGACGGCCGTTTCGTCCCAGTATAGGACTCCTCAGTAGTGCGCGTCCACGATCCCGCACCACACGGGGTTCGAACCCAGGACCTACTGGTTTCGCGCCCGAGCACTCAACCACTAGACCAATGAGCCGGCCGGCATCCAACGGTGTTAATGTCTAACTTCAACCAATCCACGAAGTTGCGCCACCGTACACCATTTCTCCAGTGAGTTGTTTCAACCTATGAAATTTCTAAAAAACTCTCCACAAAACCCATTCTGATAATTATCTAAGAAAGTTGATTCACCTAAAACTTAAGTAAGATTCTAGATACCATTTCAGCATATAAGATTGGTACTTATCTCTCTAATCCCTAATGTACTGTTTATCAATCAGGAGAAATGCTGATCCTCTAAGATTGTGAAAGACAGAATTAGAAATAATCTTTGCTGTTAAAAAGTAAACATTTAACTACTAAAGTTTTTATCTCATAATGACGTCAATTCACAATGTATTACTATTAATACCATGAGGAAATAAACATCCAATGCAGCTGTCATAATTGTTATTATTAGGAAATCATAATCGAAAATTATTGTATCAGTAGGACTCTCATAATTTCATATTGATCTTATGCTGTCCAGTTTAAGTAACAGCCTAAATGAAATTTGTGCTGATCATGTTGTTCAGAAGAATGATGAAACTTGCACGACCAAACCATCCAGTTCAGAGAACAAAACACCATCAGAAACATTCTATAAAAGATCAATTAAATAACTTCATTTAGTTCAAATGACACCTAAGCAATAATTGAGTTTGTGAATGAAAAGAAAAATAGTTCATGTATTTAAACATTTAAAAACTGTTATCAACCAATAATCTACTGAATAAACCATTTACTATTCAAACATTTGATAACTGCATTTCAATTGTTTGTTTCAGGTAGTTGAATAATATCACTTCCCTCAGCACAATATGTGACTAGTAGATGAGTACACATGTTTGTTTTTTAAGAAATAAGTTATATATATCAGAATACGGATTCGCGGATATTGTAGTAATTTTAAACACGTACTCACTAGTGGTTAGCTTCAAGTTGGACTTCCTAAAGTTCTAGAATGGAGCTGTGATCAGTGTAGTGTGTAGTGTCGGTCACTATGTTAAACCCGTATAACTTATTCTAGTATTTGGACCAGCCAGTTTATTCATTCTACTTGAGTCATATTTTGACCTTGTCAATTATTCACTTATCAACTTTGACTGTTTTTGTATGATCGTATATGTGAGCACATATCCTATTCATCACATGTCTGTAGCTACAAAAGTATGATAGAATGTCATAGAAAGTTTTCCGATTCTATGTGTGTTACTGACATAGCGTGACATAGTGTTGCTTGCTAACAAATACATTACTATACACATATAACTTGTTCTACTTTTGCTTGTGATTGAGCTAACTGCATTCTAAATCAAACATTATCTGCATTTATAGACTGTGAGTCGGTATATATCATACCTAACATTGGTTTACATTATTGGACAGTCCAACAACCTGAGCGGAATTACCGAACATTTATAATTGTGGATTTTCAGAACCAGACCCAATCCGAACACGCATCAACTTGGTGAACTTAAGTGAAGTCCCAATTTTTCTGTTGTATTTGTAACAATTAACATTATTATTTACTCTTAATAACTTGGTTAATACCTTTTCACGTTCATATTTGTCTGGTTCACCACATATGAGGTATATAATTCAACATTATTATTTCTAGAAACACTATCCATAGATTTTTAAATATATATGAAGACTTGAATCGGCGGCCTATGCTCCATTGGGAGTAACAGGAGTAATTAAGTAAGTAAATAAGTGATGTAGACTTAAAAGCAACAAGACGAAGTTTTCATTTCTTATAGTAATACTAAGAATGATTTAACACACAAATAATTTACTAAATTTCCTTATTGTTTAAACTGAAAAGAAATCATACATATTCCAAAGCATTCACTTACTCTCATGAAACCAGATAACTTTTTCAAAGTTTTATACTTGTTTAAATTTACTTTCGATCGCTTTTGCTCTAATCTGGATGTTACTTGTAGTATCATGATTTCTTGGCCATTTTTCACAGATCAGTTCAGTTCATGATTTTAATAAAATTTAAGAGTCTCCATAACCATTTACTGACACAGATCAGATTTCATTTAACAGGTTTAACACCGTTAATTAAATGGATTCTGTTTTCTCTTTTGTTTTTTGAACATAAAATTATGAATGTTGAGTAATTTCTGAATGTCATTTACATAAAGTTTTTCAGATATCGTCATACTACTATGAGTAGTTTGAACAGTATTTTAAAAATCTTTGAGGTTAGTACAAACAACATAAAGTAAAGGGATGAAAAGATATTTAATTTATTTATATTAAATATTCGAAAATAACTAACCTTTCTTCACTTATATAATTTATACGTCTTATTGATAATTGTGTAGCCTAGTCTTTCTATTCACTTGGTTAGATCATTAACTTAATAGGTTCATATGTATGACATGTCTAAATAGTTTAAAGCTAAATGAAAATGTAATTGAATATAGATATATTTCGTTTATACAATATAATTTAATTTTCCTGTAAAACGTAATTTCATAAAGTTAGGTATCGTTTTAATCTTTCCCACTATTCACATTATGATTAGTTTATTGATATATATAAAATGACAAAACATGGTTAGTTTCAGTTTCAGTTTGTAAAGGACAGTCAGTCAGCTACAACGTAGGACCAGGCACACATATGCATCGGTTCAAGTTGCTATACCTCATTAACACAACAAGATGGACACCGGATTCATAAAAGTAGTTAATTCAGAGGTGGTAATATATAAAAGAAAGATTGTGTATAAGGATATCGTACAGGAAGAAAGAATTAGCTGGTAGAAAGTGAGGTATAAAGCAATTTTAATCTCTTAGTTTAAGGGAAGATAGAGAGTGTATACACCGACGCCATTGTGATCGATTCTGAGCCATGTCACCAAGAGTCTCCAACCATTGGTTAAGATAGTCACGCGGACCTCAACCAAGTAGTATGCATCTACCAACATGGCTTGGACTAGAAGTTAGTGACTTCAAGCACTGATGCCACGTTTTGGTTTGGCCGTCCCTAACTTTCTTCCAACCATCTTCATCACCAGTTAGCATTGCACGTGTTCAGGCATACGTAACACGTGGCCCAACCATCTCAGTCGATGAAGATTCACGACCTGATCAACTGATTTACCATCATTCCCTAATACCCTGCGTCTAACCTCACTATTACTTACCCGGTGATCCCAGCAGACGCCAGCAATATTTCTAAGGCATCTGTGGTCAAATACTAGTAGCTTACAAGGACAGGAGGCTTGATGGCCTGTGTTAGTCCTGGCAATGGTGGTCTCTCAGTTGATCCAACTGCTTTTGAAAGCTTAGTTGAGTTAATGAGTTCCACTCGTTGACGATTCGATGGTAAAGTCGATAATCAGCTGACAAGTAATTTGTTCTGGGCTTGTGAACTTTTTTGGAGTGTCCTCGTAAATTCTCTTTTTTGGAAAAATGAGGGCATATCAGGTGCAAATTTATCACTAAGCAATTTGAAAACTGTAATCAAGTCGCCTCTAGTTCTGCAATATGACAACAGGAAACGGTTCAGCCGGGACAGTCGAGCTTCATATGGAAGCTTCGCTATTCCGGGAATCAGCTTAGTTGCCGTTCTCTGAACCTTTTCCAGAAGCTCACTGTCTTTTTTAAGCAGGGGCTGGCCGCTTGCATGCAGTACTCAGGTTTAGGACGTACGAACACTGTATACAAAGTCAAAACCGTCTCAGCGTCGACATGACTAAAAGCCCTATGTATTGACCATAACGATCTAAAACGTTTGGCGGCTATTGCACGGCAGTGTGCAGTAGTCCTTAAGTCTTGGCTAACGATGACTCCTAAGTCATTATATGTCTGGACGACAGGTAGCTTAGTGTCACTCATCGTGCATGTATCTGTACCTTGATGACTGATATGCATCACAACACACTTGGAAGTATTTATCGGCAACTGCCAGGTTTGAGACCATTCAGATAACTTCTTCAGGTCATTTTGAAGTTCTAAGCTATTACCCTCACATCGTATCGTTCTCCATATCTTGACATCGTCAGCATATAGCAAGACCTATGATGATAGGAGACGAGGAAGGTCAGTTACACACAAGAGGAATAGCACTGGCCCCAAAACTGTACCCTGGGGCACTCCACTAAGCACAGTTCCCCAGCTAGATAACTTTGAGTGCACCTGAACTCTTTGTTGACGCCCAACTAAGAAGTCTTTTGTCCACATAAATAGATTGCCTTTAATCCCGACATTTCTTAACTTACATAACAGCCGGTTGTGCGGAACCTTGTCAAAAGCTTTGCTGAAATCAACGAAGGCTACGTCTATAGGTAACTTTTGGTCCTTAAGAGCGCACCAGCTTTCAAGAGCTACTAATAATCAGAATGGGTTTTGTGGAGAGTTTTAGAAACTTCACAGGTTGAAATCATGAGTCTAGCTATTAATAAGTTAGTGAGACAAGAACAACCTATTCTAAAACCGTGCTGCTTCTCCGAAAGGATCCGGTTTTCACCGAGGTACTTAAACAGCTCCTTCCGAATAATCCTTTGTAAGATTTTAACAACCATACTATCTAGGTCGGTAGTTCTCAGGTTTATGCTTCGTACCTGTTTTGAAGACAGGACTTACTATGGTGTTCTTCCAGTCTTTTGGTAAGCGACCCTGCGTAACGGATAGGTTAAAGCATGTACCTAAAGGGCTTGCAACGAAGTTAGATAATTCCTTCAGTAGCCTAGGATGTAATTCATCGGGCCCCGTGGATTTACCTATGTCAAGCTTATTTAGCAGACCAAAGACATCGAGTTCTTTAATGGTCACGCTATCCAGTGTATGTGTAGGGGATTTGTATGGGCTGATGGGAGGGGTGCTTCTATGGTATATACATTGCTAAAGTGGCTTGAGAACACTTCAACCTTACCAAAGTCGTCCTCCAGTAATGATGCAGCAGTACTGTTTCCCCATAGTGCAGGAATATTTCCTCTTCTTTTTGTCCTCTGGTTTATATAGGAATACAAGCTTTTAGGACATTCTATGGATTCCTTAACAATTTTTCTTCGTACAACTTTCTGGACTTACGGAGTGTTGGGGCACGGGTATTCCGAGCTTCTTGATACTGAGATTTTGTCTCATCAGCTCACAGTAACCTAAATCTATCCCACATTTTTCTCCTCTTAAGAAGAAGGGTGAGAACCTCCCTACTGAACCATGGTGGAGAGTTTCTCGGCCCCCTTGGTATAGTCCAAGGGATGTAGGGTGCGGTAACTTTTAAGTATAAATTTCGAAATGCATCCCAAGCCGTTTCATTTGAGGACTCTGGGTCTATTGTCCAATCTACTAACGATGCTGTGTGCATGATATCTGGTATGTTTGCTCTCCAGACGTTAGGTCTGGACTGAGCTAACATGTGCTCGTGATTGACAGTTATATGGAAGTCGAAAGTTAGAACTGCGTGATCACTTTTACCTAGGAGTGGCATGTCATGGAGGTTCGCAATGTCATCCTCATAGTGAGTGTTGTGATTTTAAACTTGAATCGATTTCTACCCCGTGCCAACTGTTGTGTCCTTGACCGAAGGATTAGAGAGCAGCGTACTATATCGATCGGTTCAGTGACACGGAAAACACGTAAGAAAGACCTAGGGTTCTGACTGGCCCTGCTTCGCTGTCTAGCCCAGCCAGTTGAGTCCAGAACGCAAGTCTTAGCCTCTGAGATATGAATCGTTATATTTCAAACACACTCTGCTTATATACCAATCAAGCATACCACATCGTACCATAAAATAGAAAACAACCTTTTGTGATGGTGGAGAAGATTTGTAGCTCAGGTGGATGATTTTGGTGGAGTTTTGTACAATATTTAACAAGTGAACAAATATCGACCAGTAGGAAATGTCCATTTAAAGTTCTAGGACACCATTGGACTTAACATGATAATTATTGGTATATTCCTCTGCATCCCCAACAGTGAGTCAATATAAATAGAGTCCGGGTCGTACCTAGTCGCTTCTTTCACATGTTACACTAGGGTACATGTGATAACCGCATCAACTAGTTCCTGCTCGAAGGAATTATCTGACGATTCGGTTCGCAAATTTTCCTTGCCTACCATAGGTGCATTAAAGTCACCTAGGATTAGACATCGACCACTTTGTGACCGAGTATTGAGACTGCTTAACAGGATCTCATTTGCCTCACAGCTTGGACTGCGATAGACCAAATCAATCAGCAGCTCTTGTCCCTTGCATTTTAAGCGACAACTAACTAATTCACACGTCCCACTCTCATGGGATACACTGTCGATTACGGCAAATGGGATAGCATTCCTAATGAATGGAGCTACTCCCCTCCTTTACGCTTTTGTATTCTGTCGGCCCTTACTAACGTAAAACCCTCGAAAACAAGTTCCATACTATCTATAGCCTGTGTCAGCCAGGTTTCTGTAACTGCGATTATGTCTGGCTTTATAGAGTTAATCGGTACACCTAGTTCCGATCACTTATTAAGTAAGCTCCGGGCATTAGTGTAGCAGATCCGAAGCCTATTTAGGTGGCTTCGTGCTTCACCCAGAGTGGCTTCGGCATCATTCTCTGTCGAAGCCTCACAACCCGAAAACTTACAATTTTTAGGTCCTTTTCTCCAGCGTCTAACCTAAGATGTAGTTCTTTTTCGGCTTCCCGTCTTTTTACACGGTCTGCCAACGGTAAGTCCTTTCGTATGAAGACTCCTGAACCCTTTAATTTGTGTCCATTCTGTAAAATTAGGTCACGTTCGTTCGAAGAGTTGAATACTACTTTAAGCAGTCTGGAATGATTTGGTTTCAAGTCCGCTAGACTCCCTTGTCTGTACACCTTTAGCAAGGTGACCCCGGTGATATTTTGAGGCATGAGTTGATTAAGCAGCTGCTTAATCAGCACAGTGTCATGCTCAAAACGAGCTTTAGGTTCAGAGCTCTCGCTCTCCATGATTCTATGAAAAATAACTGATCTGTCACTGTAATCAGCCTTCGATTTCTCGACTACTTTTATGAGGGAAGGATTCCCTTTTATATCGTTATGTTGTTTCTTTCTTACAACCTGTACTCATTCGCCAACGTTGCTTGGAGAAGCAACCACAGTTGCTTCAAACATACTGCGGGATTCCGGAGGGTTGTCGACGACCTGAGAGGTCAGGTTATGTTTCCCGCTAGAAACCAATCGAGCCTTGCGACTGCGGCTTCTAGTCGTTTCCTGCTGGATACCATTTAAAAGACAAGGGACAGAAGAAACTTCTTTTCTTGAGTTTTAAGTTAAGACAGTCCTCTTTGAGGACTGTTTTTCCTTCTTTGATCTGTGTGAGTCAGCTGTTTTCGAACTCACCTGAGTGTTGACAGAGCGAGTACTGTCCGATTTGTCCCGACCACGTTGCCAAAACACTTTTGCAGCATTTACCAATGAGATGGCCTCGGTTAGCAAACTATTTGCATCCGAACAGCACTGTTGACAAAGCCACACGCAACCGTTTTTACCGAACCGTTTGAAAGCCGCAGGCGTTAAATTCGTGCAAAACTCGTGGTACCAGCCTTTGCACTCGTCGCACTGCATGCCGCTTTCAACGGGGTAACGACAGCCCGGACGTCGGCAATTGCTTTTTTTGCACTGTCCAGTCATTAAACAGGAGTCTTTTTTAGAAAAAAGAACTAGATGCAATGATACTCAGAGACAAAAATGATCTATGACCAAAAGAAGTGGAAAACTGTAGATTGTTAGAACTAAAAGTAATAACAGATACAATAGAAAACAAAGTACTCAAAAGTACCGACGACAAACTACTTTAGAAACAGAAACGACACTCTAATCGAATACTTTAACTGAAATAAATTCAATTAAAGTGAAAACAGTAGTCTTGATACGTAATAAACGATCAAAACAATAGAATTTACTCAGCGAGGAAAAATACCACTGTTCTTTTAATTAGCGCGCGTGAAACGCTATAGATACTTACTAACTTCCTTATGCCTGTTACCCCTCGTGAAGGAGAATAGGCCGCACACTAGCACTCTCCATCCAACCCTATCCTGAGAAATCGTTTCCAGTTGCTATCCATACTTTCCATGTTTGCTTCCGACTCTCGAAGTCATGTGTTCTTCGGCATTCCTCTTTACAGTTTTCCCTCACGCACTTGCCTCGTGATTCAGTTTGATGGTCTCCAAAATGTATATCCTATCCACCTCCAACAACGTTTCCTAATTTCCTCTTCAGCTGGAAGTGAACTTGTTCTCTATCACAATAGTCTGTTGCTGATGGTATCCGGTCAACAGACATTGAGTATCTCGTGTAGACGATTGTATAAAAATACTTTTACGTGTTTGATGATGATTGTGGTAGTTCTCGAAGTTTCAGCTCCATACAGTAGAACCGTGTATTAAAGATTTTCACTTTGATGTTGATTGACAGTTGTTTTGAGTTCCATATATTCTTCAATGGTAGGAATGTGGCCCTTGCTTTGCCAATCCTCTTTTTTACGTCTGCAGCCGATCCTCCTTGTTCACCGATAATGCCAACCAGGTACGTGAAAGATTCTACATTTTCCAGGGTTTCACCATCAAGTGTTATTGGGTTGGTGTTCTCTGTGTTGTATTTGAAGAGCTTAATTTTTTCTTTGTGCACGCTGAGGCCTACGGATACAGAGGCTGCTGCTACTTTAGTTGTCTTCGTCTGCATTTTTTTCGTGTGTATAGGATAGATAGCCATGTCTTCTGAAAGGTTTAAATTGTCTAGTTGATTCTGAGCTGTCCATTGTATTCCGTACTTTCCCTCAGATGTTGAAGTCTTCATAATCCAGTCGACCACCAGAAGAAAGAGGCAGAGAGAGAGAGTAGAAGTAACGCTTTAGATAAATAAATTATATACTTAATTGATGTTGAAAATCTATAAATCCAGGTTGACATGCATACTTCATCATTTTAAATAGTGAGAAATAGATCATCCATGTATGAATAATTGTGTTCACGTATTCAACTGACATTTCGACATATTTTCAATTTCTGAATTATCTATCAAATAAACAATAATAATGAATAGACAATTTATATAAACAGAAAGTGATTAAGAAAGTAGACAGCCAAATAATTTTGTTTTGAACTTGTCCTTAAGTGTTTATGTGAATGTGTTATTGTTGTTGTTTTGGTTTCTTCAAGTATCTAAGTAAAACAAATTTAACTGTAACGTTTGTTGTAAGTGAGTTATTCATAATTGTAATCTCATTCAACATGTACGTATAGAATTGTTAAATGAGTTTTGAATAACCTTTGTGTTTCATCATTTGACTATATTCATTGGTTATTAATTTATTATTGTATAAACTAAGTAGATAAATAATATTACTTCACTGATTGAAATCATGAGTCGATTGAAGCTAGACCGCCATGGAAAACCTGGAAGCACTGGACGGCCGTCTCATCTTAGTATGGGACTTCTCAGCAGTGAGCATCCACGATTCCGCACTCCACGAGATTTGAACCCAGGAATTGTAGTTATTGCTCAATTGTTAACATTCAATGAAATAGTGTAGTGGATGAGTATAAAAAATTACAGAATATCTTAGTAACATCTGAGAATCATACAGTAAATACTTCATTTGTAAAATATCAATCAATCATCTCAGACTTCACTGTTCCTTCATTTCCACAGCAATCATTTACTGTTCTCGTTCTCTTTTCTTTGGTATTTTTAACCTCGTGCCTCCAGGCCTATCACTTTCTATTGGTGTTACATACTATTTATATCTGCCAAAATCGGTAGCCGAAGTAGATAATAGCATATGATTATTTAGTGAATACGAGTTGAATTACTTATGTATAGTTGATTATATTCATTACAGAATATATTATTTAATAATAATTCTTTTGTCAGATGAGAGTTTTGTGGAGATTTTTGTAATTTAATAGTTGAATTCATGAGTCAATTGAAGCTAGACCACCATAATTGGACGGTGGATCACAAGACCGATAGTTCCTGGGTTCGCATCCGCGGCGTAGGATCGTGGACGCGCACATCTGAGGCGTTCCATACTAGGACGAAATGGTCGTCCAGTGCTTCTAAGTTTTCCATTCTGGTCTAGCTTCAATTGACTCATGAATTCAACGGTTAAATAATTCCTCACCTAATACGATCCGTTGAATTATATGAAAGCATTCTTATATGTAAACATCTATTGATGATAATGTTTATGATGACATTTCTTTTAATACTTAAGAAATTTCAATGCAAACGTCTCTAGTTTGATATGATAGCATGCAACATACAAATAACATGACTTTGTCAAAATACTAGAAATGAAGAGAGAATAATACATTCTGATAATGATTACACTGTATACTCTCATTTACTGGCATGATTAGATTGATATGAATAAGATTGGTGTATAATTGCTGAAAATGCATGAGTTCACAATTATTACATATTGAGTAATGGAAACAAAGTGGTTGATAATGTATGATTTGATATACATGAACAATGTTATGACATTCATGATGGTTTCATTTTGGTAAGTGGGATAGTGGGATAGTCTAACAATGATTGTGAAATATAACCATGATACTGTTACATATCCAGAAATATAATAAATTTTTTAACTTTAATCAACCATGGGAAGCTGTAATATTTTCCACCTGTAACTACACTATAAACCAATCTTCAGATGACATTAATTTCTAGTTAGAATGAATGGAATGACAATATCGTAAGAAGACCAAGTTAACAGTGTGATGTTATGTAGCTGTAGTTTAGCGAATACACATTCTGGTGTGTGCTACTGGCGTTGACAGATATAAGTAGAAATTGAAATACCTGGAGGCACAAGTTTATAAAGATCGAAGAGAAGAGAACGAGAACAGAGATTGATTGACTGATGTGAAAACGAAGGAACAATAAAGTCTTAGACGATTGACTGATATTTTGCAACTGAAGTATTTACTGCATTGTTCTCAGATTTTTACTAAGATATTCTGTAATTTGTGTTTTCAAATATATTCGATTGTCCTCATTTCTATTCTCATTCACAACAATATCACATAAAGAAAACGAAAATACAGAGCAGAAAACTATTTGATGTCCTATACTGATTTCGAATCAGCTTCCAATTGAAGAGGAAATTAGGAAAAGTTGTTAAGAGTGGACAGAACTTATATGGATGGAATCATCAAACTGCATCACGAGACAAGTGCTAACTTGAACTCATGAAGGGAATCGAAAAAGTTGAAGGCAAATGAACATATCACATCGAGAAGTAGAAGCAGATTTGAAAAGGATGAATAAAAACTGGAAATAGTTGAAAAGGATTTCTGAGGACATAATTGGATGGAGAGTGCTTATGGGCGGTGTATGCTCCTTCACAAGGAGTAACAGGACTTCATCATTGATTTTGAAACAATTCATGATTATTGGTTGATACTTTTACACAAAATCTTCGGATACACGGTAAATATTTAGATTGTTTTTAAAACTTCTACTTCATTTCATTCTTTATAAACACATCACATTCATTTGTGTTTTCTTGATAGCAAACATGTTTTCAGTACAGAAAAAAACACTTTTTAAATTTACATTTGCAGGATATAATGAACGATTGATTTTTATTCTCTAGTCCTCTTTTTTTCTTCTTTTGCCCAACTTATCAACACCCGCTGTTGTTGTTGTTGTTAATTTCAAATAACTTTGTTTTGAAACACAATAATTAAATGATTGATTTAAACAAATTTTGACCAGTCAAATATAAGATATGGACATTATCAACGGATTTTCCATTACTTAAAAACAAGTTTAATGATCCATCAATCACTGGATTTAGTATATTTACTTCGAAATAAATATGTAAGAGGATTACACATATATGTTAATGTAAATACTGATTAAACGTTCTAGGGATACCAGCTCCGTGATCCAGTAGGTTAAGAGTTCGCGCGCAAGACTGATAGGTCCTGGGTTCGAATCTCGCGGGGGTGCGGGATCGTGGATGCGCACTGTTGAGGGGCACCACAGTAGGACGAAACGGCCGTCCAGTTCTTCCGGGTTTCCCATGGTGGTCTAGATTCAATTGATTCATGATTTCAACTACTGAAATAGTTTATTGTTAAAGATTGGCAAAATCCGCAAGCGTACAGGAAGCAAGCACACATGGAAACCAAGAGTGTGTGTGTGAGTGTTAAAAATCCATATATATATTCATGAGTGTTAATCAAGTATGGATAAATTATTGATTGTCTATGTATTACAACCAGTGGGAGAATAGGTTAAAAACTGATGATTAAAAACTGACATGTGCTCAATCATACTCACACAGAAATTTACATAGTGGATTAAGTGTCTAAATTACAGTGAGCAGATAAATAATACAGTACTTGAATGGGCTTACCAAACCATTTTTTTATTTTTAGGGCGGGTTTATGTTGTTCTATCTGTATTTAGAACAAACAACTTTGGATAATATCAGTAAGTTGTGAAGATTGTTGAATTTCATTGAAATAATGAACCGATCAACGTTAGATCACCACTGGATGTTCATTTCGTCTTAGCATAGGATTCTTCATGAACGGGGAGGGGGTCGTGGCTGCGCACTGCATAGGAGTCCCATACAAAGATGAAACGACCGTTCTGTGCTTCCAGATTTTGGGTGGTTGTCTAACATTGATGGATTTATAATCTTGTTTTTCATATTACCATTGAATTTTGATTAGTTTTAGTTTGGGTATGTGTATCATGTGCAGATTCGTTCGGTATAGCTATTATGTGGTAAGTTATTTAGAATAGTTGAATACATATTCACAGAGTTGTTCTTCCCAAATTCTATCATCATTTAATGTCAAACTCTTTTATTCCGCATTGTTCATTATGGATCTCATCGTTTTGGAATGATTATTAAAGTGTTGTACTGTTAGTTGACATTTTCGCATTCAGTGTACTTCCTGTTTGCACTGAGCGAACCTTGATCATTCGTAATTTAGGATTGTCGCATGCCAAACTAAACGAATCTTGAGATGCAACAATCAACTATAAAATGTGTAATCAAAATGATCCCTGTCAAAAATAAACATTTATTTAGTTATAATTCATTTTGTATTATTCGTTTGTAACTTCCGATTGATATTTAGGACTGCAATTGATCAGTCTCTTATTGACATATATGCATTCTAAGCAAAGGTGGATAGTAGCTAGTAATGGAATCCAGGACTCGTGTGGTGTGTGGAACTTATATTGATATAAGTAGTATATAACGCGAGTTAAAAACGTAATGTCTAGCAGCAGAAGATGGGAGAAGATCAAGAAAGAAATAGCGGGAACACAATGCAATTTGTAAGGAAACGCATGAATAATGAAATGTGAGACAATGGATTGATGTTTGCAACAGAAACAGTCCGGTTTGATCTGATGGATTAATATTTTGCAAATTAACGATGTACTATATAGTTTTTCTATTTTACTGAGTAACTCTGTAATTTTGTGCTAAATAAGTCGGATGTCACCCCCGTATTCTGTTCAATACACTCGTGTTCCCTACTATTGAAGGCTAGTCAGTTGGATTTACCTGCAGTCCGGAGTTCACCCGGAACTCGAACCTAATAGCGTTGACTTCAAACGTCATCGCGTTATCCACTTAGCTACTGAATCCTGATAGCCGCCTGCTTATACAAGTGGAGTGAAGTTTCAATTCATTTTTATATTGTTTATTTGAATCCTCTCAATGATATTTACGACTATAATTGGTCCGTCTCCATTTTGATCTTGATTATTTTTGTAATTATACTCGTCACAGTTTGTTTTTGTCTTTTTTTAGTTCACTATGGATTTCATTTTACTTACTATTTAGTTCATTGAAGATTCAAGAACGTAGATATAACAGAGTGACTATTTATTAAAATGCTTTTACCATTTAATTATAGTAATAAAAATGTATATAATGTGTTGTAACAACCGATCTAAATCCAAATCAGAATAGCTTTATAACAATTATCGACTATTTAGTGATTTGATTCAAAGAGAAAGAACATATGTTTTATCAGTTTTAACTAACGTTTTCACTAATATACTAAGTCAATTGATTGTAAATTCATGATACTTTCGTTAAGCTAATTTCGTTGATAAACAAGTACGTGAATCTTAATGATAATCATATGGCCTGCCTAACCAGTGGGCCAGGAGGACCTCCTTCTCTATCATGTCATTTGCCCCCAAATACCCTGGTACGGTCGAGTGTGGGTAAAGTCCGCTCACCCTCTCAAAATGGTTGCACATGACCACGCGTATACAGCCACTACAAGGGAAGTATTATTTACTACCTTCTCGTGGCATTACTGTTGTTTACGAAATTGAGAGGATGATAAGTGAATGTCCGGCGCTTTAACCAGGTTGGTGAATATGGAGGACCTACCTAGGGGAGTTGGAAAACCTTGAGTTTAAACAATGCTCCACATGGACTTCAGTATCCTGAGAGAAAAAATGGTGTATGAACCAATTGTTGGTCACCGGCTACCACGAGACTTCATCTTCTGACGTTGCTCCATTGCCTTGTGGATCAGACCTCCGGTTGTGGCTTTCTAAGAAAATCACCTGCTTCGGTCTGGGTACCCGGACAGTATCTTAGCCCTCACACAAATCGAAAGATTTATATGGCGTATATCTAATTGGTGCCTCCTTGGACTAATGCTTATGTGTTTAAATAAATAAAACAAAAGTCCGCATCTGTTAAAATGCCTTACCTTAACAGTCAGTGATTTAGCTCCTTATTTGTAATGAGTCAGTTAGCTATCTTCCATACACAACTTTGCACTGAAGTCATGAGAATTTGGGATGATGTTGACGATCTTTTCAGCTACTCACTCTTCATTGTCGTGGAGGGTTCCATAAGGTTTTTCTTGCCACTCTGTTGAATGCTTCTTCATAGTTAAGGAAGTTCACGTATACTGACGAATTCCATTCAATTGGTTTTTCAACGACGATCTGTAGTGTCGCGATATGGTCTGTGAACGACCGATCCTTACGGAATCCAACCTGTTCATCTCGAAGTTGGGCGTCTACTGAACATCTCAGCTGGTTCAGTAACACTCTGCTGTAAACGTTTGCTGGTACCGATAATAGTGTGATGCCTTTATAGTTCTCTCCTTCGCTCAGGTCTCGCTTCTTTGGTATCTTGATGAGATGTCCCTTTTTTCCAATCCGTCGGCACTTTTTCTTCCTCCCAAATCTTCTTTAATAGGATTTGAAGCATGTTTACAGTTACTTATCTGTTCGATTTCAGTGCTTTGGCTGGTATACTATCAGGTCCTGCTGCTTTCCCACTTTTGATTTTCCTGATGACCACCCTGATTTCTTCGATCGTTGGTGGAGTGACATATATGGGAAGGTTTTTAGGTGCTGCTTAGGTGTCCGGTGAATTCGATGAAGCTGGCCTATTCAAGGGTTCCTCGAAGTACTCAACCCATCTGTTTCTCTGTTCCCTAATCTCAGTCATTGGCTTCCCATCTTCATTTTTGACAGGTCTCTCTGGTTTACTATATTTACCTGCCCGGTTCTTCGTTGTGTTGCATAGTTTTTTCATATTTCCATCTCTTGCAGCTTTTTCCCCTGTCCATACCAGGTCTTCCACACATTTCTGCTTGTCGGCTCTAATATTATTCTTCACTTGCTTGTTTGCTTCTGTGTGTTCAGTATGTTCCTTGACATTCTCTGTCCTTTTTTCGGCTGTTGTTAATGGCTATGTCTTAAAATATGAAAAATAAGAAAGCAGTTTATATTTAAGTAGCAATTTTATCACGTTTTTGAATACAAACAATGATACATTGTTCTAACTAATTATTGGAATGAATACTGTACAGCTGAACCGTATCAGGTATGAGATATTTACTTACCAATGGCATTAGAAGATAACTGTACAATATCACGGACTGATTGTACTTAGCCACGTACACCAGTGATCATCATCATAAACGTCTAACTTTTAATTGTTCCTCTTACGTTTGATATGTTGTGTAAAATCAACATTTAATGAAGTATTTAAGTGAAGATGTTCTTGATGTACTTGAATTTCATCACAAATCAACTCTAATCAGTAAGTTTTTCGTTATTAAAGTATTCTTGAAGTATTAGTGTAGTGAACAAAGGACAAGAGTGGGGGCAGTCAAATTGATTTAGACACGAAATTACAGAACATATCACTAAAACCTGAGAACCATACAGTAAATAGTTAGTTTACAAAATATCAATCAATTGTCTCAAAATTGACTATTTCTTTTGCAAATATCGGTCCATCGTCTCAGATTTCATTGTTCCTGCATTTTGATACCAAATGCTTTCCGTTCCCGTTCATTCCTTCTCGATCTTCTACTGAAATACATTCTATCGTTATATACTACTTTTGCAGATATAAGTAGCTTAAACCACAGTAGTACTGATGTTTTATGTGACATTATATATATATATATATATTCAAAATTTTCGTGTTTTGAATGATATTGAATATTTGACCTCAGGTAACATGAGTTTGGTTATGATGAAATTGATCTAAATGAGCACGCTTCGAGATTTCAATTAAGTATGTTGTAAAGCTATCATATTACTCTTTTGCTTATCATTTTTTAAAACCGAGAATGTTTTATGCAATTAGTTTACCACGTTCTTATTGATTTGTTGTTTATACTTGTTACAAGTTGAACAGTTTACTTTGTTTGTTTTAGCGACCAGAATGCGGTTAATTAACTACACATTTTTTGAAGAGACGAACCATTCAGGTATAGAATAACAGGTCTCGGATTTTGGCGCGAAATTCATCCACTCATTTGGCTAGGTAGAGTTTTGGTATTGTAGCTGACGTCAGTTCGTGATGGAAACCCTAAATGGAATTCCTAACCTTAACCGTCAACTATAAATCACAATTCGAATTCATCATACTAATTTATAACCCCCACTGGGTCTTAGTTGTTAGGTGGACACTCTCAAGGTCACTTTAGCGTCGTTCAAAGGTCGTCGATAAATTATCGTCTCACCCATTTTTTTATGCCCGGTAATCATTACAGAACAATAATCACTAGTGAACTATATTCATTCAAATATAAATAAGGCTTACAGATGTTTCTATCATGTCTAAGACTCATGCTTCGCTCTATTTTGGGCTCTTCAAGGAATAGAATTAGCACGGATGTTATGAACTCACAAGTGATAAGGACGGCAGACGGTCTGAAATTCCGTCCATATACAAATATTCTCGTTCGTTTATTAGAGTAAACATAACAGATATATTACATACAGTTTGCCAATGCAATCTGTGTGGGTTATGCTGTCATCGTAAATGAGACATAGTACATAAATCATACATATTTATCTTCTACTCCTGTCTAAAAGACGTTTATATCCTTAAGATCTATTCATCTTTACTATTGCTATCAGCGGAATTAGTAAGATCAAGTAACTGAATATTTTTCATGTGTGGAAAAACCTTAAATGTTAAGTGCAAATTATATGATTTCAAAATACATTTGTAGATGAATTAATTTAATGGTGAGAGCATAATTTATGGATGACCTTTGAGTGGCGTTAAAGTAACCTTGAGAGTGTCCACATCATAACTAGGATCAGTGTGAGGAATTAAAATTAGGATTTACAATTGATGGTTGCGGTTAGGAATTAGATTTAAGGTTTTCGTCACGAACTGACGTCAGCTATAATACCAAAACTTTATTTAACTAAATGGATGAGTAAATTTCGTGCTAAAATCCGAGACCTGTTATTTTATACTTGATTGATTCGTTCATAAATTATAGTTTCGCCAATTTAACAATGATATAAAATATATACAGTCCAAGGAGTGATTTTTCTGAAGAAAAGAAAAGAAAATAAACATTTTGTTACTAAAACATTCTGTAGATTGCAGTATGATGGTATTGTAGTGAACGAGAACACAAGTGTGAACAATCGAATGTATATTGGAAACACAAGATTACAGAGTATCTTAGTAAAATCTAAGAACGATATTGTTGGGGTGATCCGGCAAATTTCTTGCAAAAGACAAGCAAGGATCAGGAAACACTAAGAAGCGTTTCCTACAATCAGCGTTCACTTGAGGCTTTAGCCAAAAATATCAAGGGGGCGAAACGTCACATACAGAGGTTCTGATTGGCTGATTGCTACACTGCTACTATGTTTAGTAGCATTCCAGAATCTTCTAGCAACCTAAGGACATTTAAAATATTATAAAAATTCTGTATTTTCTGTATTGAAATGAACCTTGGAGTGAAGTACTTCTCGCATACTTTGCGTCTTCTCTCTCTCGTTGTTCAGGTCGCTGTATAGTTCTAGCTTGGTGGTTACAGAATAGCTTAGGAAACGAATATAGCGTTCAATCTGCAAGACATATAAGATATAGTAAATAATTCATTTGCAAAATGTCAATCAATCGTGTCACATTTTATTGTTTCTTCACTTCCACATCAATCATTCTCTGTTCTCTTTCTCTTCTCTACGATCTTAACATTCTACCGACATGTATTCCACTTTCGATTGATGATACATACTACTTATATCTGTCGATATCAGTAGAATATATCACAGTATTATACATTAATTATGTAGATGAATTCAGTTTATTAATTTTATATATTAAACATAAAACAATATTGGTTTAATATGGTGTTTTTTTAAAGAAAAACTTAATTACAAAAAAACATGTCAATAACCGAATTGGTAACAAGGAAAATTGATTGGAAACATAATTACCATAAAATGAAAGTGTAATTAACATATTAGAAGGAATTGTATTCTTCATTACGCAGATTATCTGTGATTCCTCTGATAATGATAATAATAATAATAATAATGAATATCCAACCGTCCCCTACAAATTCATTGACAGTACATTGTAAAAAATAAGAATCTCAAATAAACTGTTGATTAAATTCACCTAGTGTAGTTTACATATACTTTCCTATTGTTGTTTAGGATTGTAAATATACATCCTATGAGGACTGCATTGATATTGCCGTAAGTCATGAGCATTATAAGCAAAGATGAATAGTGGCTAGCAGTGGAATACAAGACGGATGTTTCGTCCTATTTGAGACACGTCAGTTGTGTGTACCAACATCCCAAAGTTGATTATTAATTCTATTTATTTAAAAAATCAGTTAGCAATATGGTTTAGCTTTATTTGACTTACGATCCCAACCATTGAAATTATTATAATATCCACAAAATCCCCTCTTATTCTAATCAACATATGCTCACTAGTGACTGGCTTCAAGAGGTATTTCCTGTAGTTCTAGTGAGAAGTAGTGACGAGTGGAGTTCATCCGGGTCTATTGTGAAATAGTAACTCACTGAAGACAATGTTGGATGTGTTGTCACTCAATTTCGTGAATTGGTTGATGTTAGACATTTACACCATTGGATGCAGGTCGGCCCATTGGTCTAGAGGTTAAGCGTTTGCGCACGAGACTGATAGGTCATGTGTTGGAATCTCGCGATGTGTGATCATGGATGCGCACTGCTGAAGAGTCCCATATTAGTTAATTGTTGACTTATTTTAGTAGCTCACTTTTTTTCGAATTACATGTTAGTATTTATGAAAGCTTATATGATTGAATCATCCAGCTGAAAGAATACAACACCTCAAAAGTTAAGCAATCATTTAGAAGTCTTAGAAAGTGGATTAAAGTATTTTTCACAAACAATAACATCGATGTCAGCAACTGGTATATCCCTTTGATGATACTGATTTTTTTGTGTAGTTTAGATAAATCGGTGATAAATTCTCATTGCTTTCTTGTAGAACATCATTCGTTTATGTTCCCAGTAATAATGGATCTTTTAAAACTATATTGCCGATGAAAATTATTTTGTTTTGATTAATTCTTTTGAATCGACCTCAGACTGCTTTTTTGTTCAGATGAAATAGTACCTATCTCTTTATCTACAAAACTGAAACAATCCCTAAAGATTATGCCTAACAGACTTATTTTAATTGATTGGGGAGTAAGTAACCTACAAGCTAATTTCCTACAATCCCATAAGACATTTGATCATGTTTATTTTGTGTTTATAATATGAATATGAGCATGTTATTTTAGTACATGAAAAAATCGTCAGCCTTAAATCAGTAATATGGTCTCTTGAGGAACGATCATTAAATCAGATAATATCATTGTATACTTTCATAGATGGACATTTTATTCATTGATTTGAACAGTCGAAAATGTCGTCTAATCAAAACATAGAAAACTTTTATGTTTTTCTATTAGTATGTATAGGAGACATTGGTTATTATACAATATATCAGTAATTTTATTGGTTTAAATCATGGGTCAATTGAAGCTAGACCACCATGGAAAATCTGGAAGCACTGGACGGCCGTCCCGTCCTAGTATGGGACTCTTCAGCAATGCACATCCACGACAGTGCTCATTCACGATCCCACACACCACGAGATTTTAAACCAGGACCTATCAGTCTCGCACCAGGCGCTTAACCAACTAGACCACTGAGCCGGCCGGCACCCAACGGTGTTAATGTCTAACTTCAAACAATCCACGAAGTTGCGTCACCGTACACCATTGTCTTCAGTGAGTTGATATCTTATAACAGACCTGGTTGAACTCCACTGGTAACGGCTTGTCACTAGAACTCCAGGAAACGCCTTTTGAAGTCAGTCACTAATGAGCAGATGATTATTATCAGAATAGGTTTCTAAAATCTCCACAAAACCCATTCTGATAATATATCAGTAGTTATTTATCCATAATAGTTTATTTAATTGATTATTGAAATTTGAATATGATTCTTTGTATTTGATATAAATATACCGTTGTTAAATGTGTGACTTTTAGTTATGATAATATATTAGTTTAAATAAAGCTTATATCATAACTTGACATAAGCAAGAAAAAAACCCGATGATTATTGAGTATTGAATCTTAGAGATTATTGAATTTTATCAACCGGCGGCCTGCTTGAATATCTGGGCTACCTGTTCCTCCGATCTAGATATTTCATCAAGTTATCTGTTTTGTTGTTTGTTTTAGCACATCACTATGTTTATTGTGCGCACAACCTATTCAGCCGCGTTTATGAAAAGTTTACAACCTTTCGCTATACGGGATACAAAAAGGTACAATCAGCGACATCATGGTTGCTGGCAATATGCATTGAAACGAATGAACAGTAATCAAATGTGGATTACCGAACTTCTAACATCTAACTGGTCATCATTCAAAATTTATCGTCACAATCGATCAAGGTATAAGAAAAGGAAACTTGTTGAAATACTTTATGCTGAGAATTCTATGTTGTACCAAAAATATAATGTTGAATAAAGCTTCTAATAATAATAATAATAATAATAATAATAATAATTTTAGAAAATAAAGTTCTGGAGTCTTAATGAAATGCCTGGATTATGGAAGTTCAACTGTGTTAGATGTAAAGAAGGTGCCTAATGAAGTGAATAATAGAAGGTCTCACAATAAAGCGAACCGATTGAAGGTGGATATGTATGCCAGTAGATTTTGACGTAATTTTCCAGAGGTTAAGGATTCGATCCGTGGTAGTAGGGTTGTGAGTGTGCATTGCTTAGAGGTTCCATACTATAACGAAACAATTATTCAGTACTTCTAAATGTTCAGTGGTTGTCTAACCAGGTTTGGTTCGTGATCTCATTGAAATATATTTTGGTCATGTTAACAGTGTTACCAAATAAGACAGTTTACACTAACTGAAATATCTTAAATCTACTTTATGTGATAAACATTTTGTGGTGTTAGACAACGAAGTGCCTTTGAAAATGATTTATCATTTGTTATTTCTTAGAATTATTAACTTCATTTTTATTGGTCATATTCTATAGCTTAAAGTGCTTGAGACATGAATGGCATCTAAACACCACGTTAGGGTCCTGTAATACTTGTGCCATTGAAGACTCGTGTCGAAGGTCAATTATCTTGGTGTTACCTTTTCCTCTGATCTCCCTTGGTCTTCTCACGTTTTATTGTTATCGCAGAAAGTTTTCCGTCTGAATGACTGCATAAAGAGATTGCATGCTCTTGGGATTACTCGTCATTTATTCTTACAATTTGTCAATTTTTGCATAATACCTATTATTCTTTACTGTTCTCGATTATTCTTTCTGGGGATTTTGAGAAAAGACTTTGCTGTATTGCGGAGAGTGCTGAAGGTAGTTCGCAAGGTGTGTGGTTCTTTTAGAACATGTTGGAATACCTTGTGCTGAGAATTCTATATTGTACCAAAATCGAATATTGAATAAAGCCATTAATAATAATTATTATAAGTTTCATCAATATTTTACTTACAAATTCATTTACTATTACTGAAAATTTCTCGAAAGAATAAATATAGCATATAACAATCTGTTCTTCATAGTTTCTTAAATGATTAGCTTATATAATTCATTTATATCTCAAGAGTACACGTAGTCATTCTTGAGCTAAACTATTTGTATTGTAATGAACGAGAACGCAAGTGGGGACAATCAAATGTATTTGAATATAAAATTACTGAATTTCTTAGTAAAATTTGAGAATCAAACAGTAAATGCTTCATTTGCAAAACATAAATCAATCGTCTCAAACTTCCTTGTTCTTTCTCTACCACGCCGATCATTCTCTGTTCTCGTTCTTTTTTCTTTGATCATCTTAACCTTGTGTCATCAGGTATTTCACTTTCAATTGATGATACAGATTACTTATATCTGTCAATATCAGTAGTACATAGTACAGTAAGTGTGCCAGCAATATCATAGATTTATTGATTGCTTTAAATACTTAAAAACAAAAATCTTAATCCTTCATTTTCATCTACTTATAAGTAGACTGTTTTCTAAATTATCAGTAGTGTTATTTTTATTTATTAACAATTGTTTGCCTGTACAAAGTCATCTTATTTTTTCCATGTTTAGTTTATACTGTTTATTAGTAGTTTCATAGTACTACATGCGTTATTTGTACAACATTTGTTTTATACATTAACTACACAAAACAATTTGGGAAAAAAAAGGCGCCAAATTAAGTGCCAATTAACAACCATATTTAAATAATGTTGGGAAATTTTTATGATCAGTTAGGTTTATGATGTTTTTTGTTATAAAGAAAAATCTACATTTTGTGTTGTAGTTTTAGGTATGTCATCATCTATGAAGAATTTAATGTTAAATTAGTTTCCAACAAACGTTGAACATTTATTGATGTTTTTTAAGTTGATATATCCCTCTCTAATGACAAATTAACATATATTTCCTATTCAAAGACAAAATATAAACTGTTCAGTTAAATATCTTTTCAAGCTACATAATAAACAGGGGCCAACAAGTATGAGACATCGTTTTAGAGTATTTTGTCAACTATTTCATTCAATTAAATTCAAACTAAGAATTGGTGTCGAGTTTACACGTTATCTAACTGCTGAATCATCATTTGATAGGAATCAATGATTAAGGAATTTCAAATTGAATACATCTTTCCTCTACAAGTGGTTAGTAGCCTCCATAATAGTGTTTATTAACAATTGTCTATGTAAAATACTTCCGATCCATTGATCAGACACTATCACCAATAACCTATTGTAGGAGAGAACAGACTAGAATCCAGCGAAAGAAGAAATCAGGAATAAGCACTGAAAGTGGATAGGAAAGAATCCACAACACGAGCTCTCACATGGAATCCTCAAAGCTAAAGGAGGAGGAGAAGACTAAGGAACACATTACGCCACTAAATGTAGACAGACATGAGAAGAATGAACAACAATTGGATAGAACTAGAAAGGAAGACCGCGGACAGAGCGGGTTGAAGAATGTCGGTCGGCGGCATCACCTTCTTGCTGCACTTTTATTTAAAGATATATATTTTCGTTGTTTCTACAATCATTCAAAGTAATAATAATGGTCAATATGAAAACTGGACCTATTTATTTACGTAGCACAGTTTTGTCAACTAAAGCTCATAACATATTGATTTAATGAGTCCTTTATTTGTTTGTTGCCATTACATTTTATTTTAAAGGTATGTTTAAAAGAGTTGATTACGAAATTACTATGATCATATTGTCATGAAAAAAATAGAAAGATGCTATCACTAATTTCATTTGTGTACGGATAAATGGTTTGAATCATGTGCATATATATATATATATATATATATATATATATATATATATATATATATATATATATATATATATATATATATATATATATATATATATATATATATATATATATACTAATGTTGACAGATATAAGTAGTATGTATCACCAATCGGAAGTGAAATGCATAGAGGCAAATGGTTTTGAAAATCCAAGAGAAGAGAACGAGAACAGAGAATGATTGGTATTGAAATGAAGGAACAATAAAATGTGAGACAGTTGATGAATACTTTGCAAACGAAATATTTACTGTATGATTCCCAGATTTTACCAAGATATTTTGTAATGTTGTATTCAGTTGGATTTGGTTGTCCCCATTTGTATGTTCTCGATCACTACAATACAACATAATAGGAATTTAGGATTCCATTAACGTTTATTTATAATAACATGAGAATAGAAAGTATAACGATATATAAAGTATTTTTTATTTATGATCCTTGTTTTAAAAAAGATTGCGGAAACTAATTCTGAAACAATCGATTAGTTTATTTAATGAGTTGAGTAAACTTGATTCTATTTTAAATGCGATCTTCTTAACTAAGACTACATTGATATAATGATACTGTGTTCTTTGATATGCGATTCACGTTGGGATATCAAATATATGATTCTGAGAAGTGCCAAATCAGGTGGAAACTGATTCACACTCTTCCTTTGGTATGCTTTCTCAGTTAACGTTAGTCTGGGGATCATAAACACATTCACCTCTAAATTATACGATTTACCAATGCGAGCTCACACATTTACCCTTCTTTTATGACTTTTTAAAAATGTGCTTGGAATTAGTAGAAAAAAAGAAATCATAAGACCTGTTTATTGAAATTAAAGTTATTGTCGGTTAGCGTTAGATACATGACAAACATATTAATATTTCACTGATTGAAATCATGAGTCAATTGAAGCTATATCACCATGGAAAACCTGGAAGCACTGGAAGGCCGTTTCGTCCTAGTATGGGACTCCTCAGCAGTGCGCATTCACGATCCCACAAAACCCCTTCTGATAATATTCATCTACTCACTAGTGACTGACTTTAAAAGGGATTTCCTGGAGTTCTAGTGACAAGCCGTTACCAGTGGAGTTCAACCAGGTCTGTTATAAGATATCAACTCACTGAAGAAAATGGTGTTCGGTGGCGCGACTTCGTGGATTGGTTGAAGTTAGACATTAACACCGTTGGGTGCCGGCCGGCTCAGTGGTCTAGTTGGTTAAGCGCCTGGTGCGAGACTGATAGGTCCTGGTTTAAAATCTCGTGGTGTGTGGGATCGTGAATGAGCACTGTCGTGGATGTGCATTGCTGAAGAGTCCCATACTAGGACGGGACGGCCGTCCAGTGCTTCCAGATTTTCCATGGTGGTCTAGCTTCAATTGACTCATGATATAAACCAGTGGAATAAATATACTTTAATAAAAAGGTTTATTTAATCGATTTATTAAAATTTATTAAATCAGATTAAGTGATTGCATCATTGAGTTAGTTTACTGTCATTTTGTAGTTTAAAACAGTGAAGGTCTATAAATGACACTATAAACATTTTGCCTCGTTATTTATTGTCATTCATTTATTAAACTCAAGTTGGAAATAATAATCTATGTATTTTTATGCGTTTCTTAAGTGTTTACAAACATATTTATTTGTTTGAACACATACATCTTGTTGCGAAGACGCAACGAATACATATGCACAACATACGTGTGTGAACTATGGTACTGCCCGGGTGCCTAGACCGAAGCAGATGGTTTTCTTAGGGGGTCACACACGGAGTCTTTGACATAAAAGTTCGATCCACAAGGCAGTAGAGCAACGTTAGGAGATGAGGTCTCATAGTAGCCAGTGACCAATAATTTGTTCCTTCAGGATACTGGAGCCCATGTGAAGCATTGGTTTGAAATCAGGGTTTTCCAACTCCCCTGGATAGATCCTCCATATTTACCAACCCCGTTAAAGCGCCGAACATTCGCATTTTGTCCTCTCAATTTCGTGAACAACAGTAATGCCGCGAGACGGCAGTGAGCAGGACTTCCCTTGAAGTGGCTGTATTCGCGACGCCATGTAAGATGGAGAGTCTATTACCCCCAACCCTCAATCATACCAAGGTAATTGAGGGCTTTCAAACATATGAATTATGTAGTTTCAGGATTACTGATTAATATAGAGTTACTTATAAATCATGATTATGAAATAAAATGTAGAGGTAACATTTAAACTTTGATAACCTATCATATTATATTTAACATAGGATCAGTTAATGGGTGATTAAACGATTAATAACAATGATCAGATGCAACAGTTTACTGAGAAATATGAAGTTTAAAACTGTTCAATTGAACTTTAAGCAATGATGGATAGCGCTTAGCAGTACAATTGAGAGTTATCATCTGAATGGACTTGAATCTCAGATTTGATGTCTATTCCGGAACTTAAATCAAGTACCATTCGCTTCAATCATTATCATTCAGTTGCTGAGTTCAGATCGCCACTAACTTGTGTAATGGAATGAAATATAATCAACAACGTGAAAATTTAAATTACCATGTTAAATTATTTTTTATTTTTTTATTTCTCTGTTATTAATGTATCATTAAAATTAGACAAAAAACCAATTACATGATCGAAATCAGAAGTACAATGTACATGACTGTACTTGTACTTGTACTTCATATTCAATGTAGGCTGGAATTGTTCAAAATGTTTGTACCTTCACTTTATATCCATTATTTCGCAAGGTCAGCAACAATATTTAGACTTGTTCCATATATATATATATATATATATATATATATATATATATATATATATATTAACAAAAATCATTTGAATGTTTTACAGATGTTAATAGAAAAAAACACAGTTATATCCTATTGAAGATTAAATTAAGGGTGACTTCTGAGACCTATTAATGGACTAATATTATATATATATTCCTATTGTATAACTATTCAGTGACTAGATTACATATATTTATATTCCTTTTATTATAAGCTTCATTTTGACCTATACACTATTATTATACGATTTACTGTTCATATTATATGTTCAGTTTATCGATTACGGTCTCTCACGTTCCCAGCCACTTTTTGGCTTGATTTTGTATGAAGGTTATTTCTTATTTTATGGTTTGATGAGGTCTTTTTGACTGGTATATAAATCAAGTATGTTTGGCTCCTAAATGCTCTGGTACGGCCGAGAGTGGGGAGAGTTCGCTCGCCCTCTCCAAATGCTCTCACATGGCCACGCGTATATAGCCCCTGCCAAGGAAGTCCTACTCACTGCATTCTTGTGGCGAGAGTGTTGTTTACGAAAATGGGAGGACGATAAGCGAATGTCCGGCGCTTTAACCGGATTCCAAACCAATGTTGCACATGGGCTCCAGTATCCTGTGGGAACAAATGGCGTATGAACCAATAGTTGGTCACCGGTTACCATGGGACTGCATCTCCTTACGATGCTCCACTTCCTTGTGGATCACACCTTTAGGTCGAAGGCTCGGGGAGTGCACCCCTCCCTAAGAAAACCATTTGCTTCGGTTTGGGCACCCGGGCATTATCACAGCCCTCACACATATCGAATGAGTTTTGTGTGGCGCATATGTATTTGGTGCCTCCTTGTACCAATATCTATGTGTTAAAATAAATAATAATAAATAATAAAACAAGTATGTTTGAAAAAGATGATTCGCATAATGGAAGCTGTTATTGATGTTCTGGACTCAACTAAACGGGCTAGGTGAACAAAAGAGCAATAAGGACACTAGGCTGTTCATACCCGTCGAACATCATTGGTTTAGCATAGTACAAGAGTGAATACGTCGTATTTCAATTGGTAAATAAATAACGTGATAACTAGCCTTGGTTAAAGTCACAACAATATGTACATTTAGTTATATGTCAAATATCTTTATAACTTGATTCATGACTGTTTTATTTCAAATCATTCATAAAACGCTGTTAGTTCCAAAATTGATTTGATTTCGAATTTATTGAAGTTTCTTATACAATAATAAAATTTATTTCAATATGTTAGAAACCTAACTTCATTAACTTCTAGTTATGACTATTAGATTGTTAGTATTTCATATTTATGTTGTTACTATTTGTTAACATTACTTTCATTGTAAATAGTTATTGTACTTAATGAATTGCCGGCCCACATTTGTCTTATTCCCCCCATCCCATATCTTTTTTGATTTATTTTTACATGTTTCTAACACAAAACTCTCCCAATCTGCTGAAGGAAATAAAATGAGGATTATGTAACATGATTTGTTTGACAAATTAATAAATGTTCAGATAACCGTTCATGAACTTGATCAAATTTAACATAACCTTCAATTAAGATCTTTATTCTAATCAAATATATGCAGTTCTAGTGATCTAAACATTTCATTTAATTTTTTTGTAAGCAATGATGGATAGTGGCTAGCAGTGGAACCAAGGAAGCGCGTTTCGTTCTATTTAGGACTCATTAGCTGAATGTACCTGCATCTCAGAGTTGATGTTCACTCTGGGACTCGAACCCGGTGCCATTCGCTTCAAACGCCATCGCGTTATCCACTTAGCTACTGAGATGCAGGTACATCCAGCTGGTGAGTCGCAAATAGGACGGAACGCGCGTCCTGGATTCCACTGCTAGCCACTATCCATCATTGCTTACAAAAAGCTCGTGACTTCAGGCAATATCGAGGCATACGCACAGTATGCACATATGCCAATAACAGACTGATCAATTGCAGTCTTAAACCTCAATGGAAAGATAGAAGCCAAATAATACCAAGTGTATTTCATTTAATTCTTTATAGAAAAATAAGAGTCTGTAGATTTATGAAATAACCACATGTTCCAGATATACGTTTTCGGTTAGATTAGGTTTTACAACTTGTTCATTGCATGGTAGATATACTAGATACGGCATTGTAGAGCTTTAAATGTTTGTTTTTTTCGAATGAATCTGAATCTCATTCTCCCAGAAGATATACAAGACGTAATTATATATATATGAATGAAGGAGATGATTTATATCTGATAAAATGACACTTGGTAGTTGTATGCTACATTTCAAATATGTAGTCACAACCATATTGAGATTTTCCACTATCTTCTGAACTCTTTGGAACATGAAAACATTTAGTATCAAAGATCGGGAAAGAATGATAGTGAATAATAAAGAACAATAGGTAATACTCAAGAATTTAGAATAATAAGTCAAATGAAAAGTTTTCATCAATGTACAGCAAAATAAATAAAATTTGATATAGTTCACTTGGTATTGTTTGACTTGTATCTTCTAATTGAGGTTTAAGACTGCAATTGATCAGTCTGTTATTGGCATATGTGCATACTGTGCGTATGCCTCGATATTGCCTTAATTTAAAAGCTTTTTGTAAGCAATGATGGATAGTGGCTAGCAGGACGAAACGCGCGTCCTGGATTCCACTGCTAGCCACTATCCACTATTGCTTACAAAATTTGATATAGTTTCTACTACAGAATCTTCTCTAGTACAGATTTTATATAATTCAACTATAGTATTTAACTGCTTTTAACGTCACAGGTTGAAGTTAATAGTTCGACATTTGAGTGGATTCAATGTTAGATCATTCAAAAATAGACCTTCATTCAATGAGCAATAATAATTTTTTGAGGAAGAGACTGGAGAATAAACAGCATAATCATCCATATCCCTTAAAAAAGTGTTTTTCGTAAATGATGGCAGATGATAAATCAAATAAGAGTAATGGATAGACGTAAGTATAGTTTCTTGTGGAACACCCGTACGAGTTATTAAAGAAGTAGAATATCTTACCATCAGTACTGTTCTTTACCACGGAAGTAAGGATACATGCATACAACTAACATAACTCTATTCACATGTTCTTAACTGGTTATTCATTATAAACCAAAATATGAAAACAAGACAGTTCGTAATGAGATCATGTTATGAACAACAACATTTCATCAAACACTTGTAGCGGGGCGTTGAGTCGCGGTTGACTATGATCACCACTACAGGAAGACTACGTGACAGTTAACCGATAAGATCCTCCGTAAGCTAAATATCAGAAGGCAGTTGATGGCTGTAGTCGGGATGCATTTGTTAGCGATCTCGTGGTATCGAAAGAATACCGAGATCGTGCCAAGTTACGAGTATGTTTACTGAGCGTAACCGAATTCGTGCAAGGTCACAATCGACAGAAGAATGTATGTCTTTAGTACAGTTAAACAAACAAATACAGTAAAACAATCCCTGGTACAATTGGTTATAGTAATAATTGTTTCCATTACACCAAACGCGTCCTCTTGATAAAAGTAGGTCACTACACACTCATGAAGAGTTTCTGATAAATACAAATTTCTTAACTGATCAATGAAAGAATTCGTTTTTATCATCATTGGTTTCTTTACAATTGAAGTGAAATCTTGTGATTACACTTGTTTAAATGACAAAAACGTTGAACAAGATACAGTAATCTACTTCAAAATATTTTTTTGCATAATTGACTAGAATTTTGGTACATTTTTCAAATCTTATTCTATGTAAATGAAATATAGCTATGTAAAACAAGTGAGTATTTTCAAATTAATTTGGTATTGTTTGTTTGAATCTTCATATTGATGCATGACACGATGGTGTTTGAAGCGAACGGTACTGGGTTCGAGTCCCACAGTGAACATTAACTCTCAGATTCAGGTACATCCAGCTGATGAGTCCTGGATCACACAACTAACCATCATTCATCTTTGTTTATAATATTTTCATTTCAAGAAAATTATATTTTTATACTATACAATACTTTTAATGATGTACATGTCACATAACTATAAACTTGGGTTTCATGTTTATTGCCACTTGATAATAGGGCGTACTATCGACCTAAAATGAACTGATCTCCCATGTGAAATTGCTAAATCAAAGTCAACGATGTTCGTATTTGAGTGAGATGTGATCATTCGTAGCTCAGCAGCATTTTCATTGAATAATCTCCGGTACTAAACACAACTCAAATCTCTCCATACTGGGTTCACCTACCTGAAGTCAATTGATATGATGTACTAATAAAAGCAAACTTTTTGATTGAATACTCTATACCCAAATCTTATTTCAATGCGATCTTAACTGCGATATGAATGAGAGTTGTAAACAATCGTGAGGGTAACATATCTAGAACTCTGTAAATATAAACTTCTTTGGAAGAAGCAATAATGCTGTATAAGAAAGGTAAGTAAATATTTAATGTTGGCAAACATTCGATAATCTATATAGATTCAAGTAGTATGTAGCAGCAAACGGAAGTGTAATGTTTGCTAGCAGAACATTGAATTAAAGAGGAAAGGAAGGGAAAAAGACAGTATTTGGAATAACAACAAAAGTACGTTAAGGAAAACTGAAGTAAGGTGTGCAAACGATCTATTTCATGTATGACTTTTGTTATTTACCAAGGCATTAAATCAGTTTACTTTACCTGGATTTTCGTACACTACAATATCTTCTTCAGTATTAGGATTCAAACTTGTAAACTTGATGAGATTTAAAGTATTACGATGTTGAGCCACAACTTTAAATACAATACTAAACAAAATTTGAAACGTTTATCTCTGTAGATAATCAGAAAGCTCAAAACTAATCATAATCTTGACTATTAAATCAAGTCTCCATTTCCGGTAGTCGCGATGAACACGAAGTTGTTGATCTCTGATTTTCAACATAAAAGCGGCAGTGTTTTGAAGATATTTGTGCATTATTTAGTGAATCTAATTAGTATAAAAGCATCTAGGTTTGTATTACCTGTTGAGTAAGAATTCTAAAACTATACATATACTTACCTATATGACTTTGTCGTATGCCAATAGACTTAGTGAGATTATAATTAACATAGAGAGATAAATTGTCAACGCTAACATATACATAAAATTCAGTCAAAATTCATACGTTATGGGTACTGTGTCTTATCCATCTAATATGAAATTAATGACGCATGAATTTTGTAGCTTCGTAGATGAAAATGAGGAAACTTAGAAAGATGAATACATTCAACTAGATCTCAGTATTTTTATAAGTATATTTACCGTTCAGAATTAAATAGTATAGACTCAGTTTTAATAAGTCACCAAATAGTCCCTACAGTAACCTCTATAGCTCTCTCAATAAAACTATAATTACGTGTGCAAGTGTTCTCTGTGGTTTAAGGGTTGTCGGTTGTGAATCGTAGACATGGATATCAGTGATATCCATTAATGCTGATCAACCCTATCAGAGATTAAATGAAGTTGGAAATATGAACCAATAGATTTCGATTCAGCTGTAGATATCTAAAAAGTTGAAATCGACTTTTTTAGTATTTTGTTTTATAACTAGCAATGTCATCCAAAAAGTTCATTTCATTCTATTTGGGACCTGTCAGCTTGATTTATCCTTATCTCAGTGTTGATATTCGCATTGAAACCAGAAGCTAGTATCTTTCAGTCCAAACGTTGAATTGACATTCACTGATCTACTAAGTCCACATAGTCACCAAATCATTAAACGAAGATAAGAGTGTTAATATCGAGATAATGCATGATCATTGAAAGTATCAAAATCAGAAATTAATAAATGCTCAGTAACAAAATTGATAAAACATTTTAGTCAAGTTACTGTATATAAATGATAAACAAACGGGATTATTTCGTTTTTGAGTGAGATCTTCAAACGATTGGTGTTAGACCACCGTTGGAAACATGGAAACACTGTTTGACGGCCTTTTGGTTCTATTGTGGGACTCCTCAACAGTGCGTATCCACGATCCCGTCCCGTGAGATTCTAACCCAGGACCTATCAGTATCGCTTGCGAACGTTTAACCTCTAGTCCACTGAGCCTGTGAACTGCTTGATATTTATTGCCTTAAGTCACAAGCTGTATAACTAGAGATGAATAGTGGCTCACAGTGGTATCAAAGATACGCGTTTCGTCGTATTTTACACTCGTCAGTAGGGTGTTTGTATCCTGGAGTAAAAAATAAATCTGGGGTACAGGCACATCCAGCTGATGTATCTTAAATAGGACGAAATGTAAGTCCTGGATTTCACTGCTAGTCACCATCCATCGTTGCACATAAAATTATCTATTTTCATCAAAACTCTACCGATCAGAGGTGGTATATAATCAATGAAATTATTCTCACCTCAAGTTCATTCACATAAAAATATAGTCTGTTATCATACAAAACTTTTCTTTCAGCACCATATGTCTCATATGCAATACGGCAAAATTATTACTTTCAACATGTTTAACATGATTGGGTGACCTGTTTAGTATACAGTCAACCGAAGAAATATGTACCTATTTATATTTAATACCTTTAATGCTTTATTATATTTTCATGACAACGCTTGGACTGAGATTGCCCAGTAAAACGTTGGATCTATTTAAACCTCAATCTTTAAGATTTTACAACTATATCTTTCCTCCTTATTTGGTTATATTAGTTTGATGCCCAATCACTGTGAAACTATTTGTCCAGATTTAGACGAAAGTTCTTATAAATTACTATCATGTAATCATAGTATTCTAAGAAATACGTTCAACTATAACTGTAGAGCGTTATTATAAATAATAGAATTTCGTGTTGTTTATCCTGGATTAATATTATTTAAACAACTAGTGGAAGATATGAAGCACTGAAATGGTGTTTTGTCGTCGTATGAACACTCCGTCGTAGTATACTTTTATGATCCTACTGGCTATCATATCCAGAAACAATGGAATTAAAATACTGTCATTTATTGTCGTTAAATGACGTGATCAAAAATGTAAATTCTTAAATGACAGAACAATTGTTTTAAAATTAAAAGTTCACAAAAAGGCATGAAATCCCTTAGCACCATCTGTAACGGAATCGTATATACTCTTACTTACTTACTTACGCCTGTTAATACTGATGAAGGAGCATAGGCCCACGCACCAACATTCCCCATCATAACCTGTCCTGAGAAATCCTTTACAGCTCCTTCCATTTCCTATTCATTCTTTTCATATCTGCTTCTATTTCCCGACGTAATGTGTTCTTTGGGCTTCCTCTTGTCCGCTTCCCTTCAAAATTCCAAGTTAGGGCTTGACTCGTGATGCAGTTTGACGATTTGCGTAATGTATGTCCTATCAATTTCCATCGTCTTTTCCTAATTTCTTCTTCAGCTGGAAGCTGATTTGTTCTCTCCCACAGAAGGCTGTTGCTGATGGTAAATACTCACTGAAGGAAAATCACATAGTGCAACGAAACAACAGTCTAGCGCCTCATTGTTTTCACTGATCCTTAGCATAAGCCATGATTTGTTTCTAAATTATCTGATGTGTTAAGTTTTAGTTATACGTGGAAAGAAATTTTAAGCTCATAAAAATAAATTGACAAATTGAATGACAATTAGTTGTTTAAGAACTTCATAAATTACCTTAACCTTTCAAATCCCTTAACGATTTATACTTTACTATCTTCTCTTACATACCTAAGGTGTAGGAAATTTTAAATCATTTGTTGTCCATATATTTCGGTTTATCGTGACTGGTTAAATTAAAATAGATATATATATGTCACATAAGTTGAATTTTAACTATATTCATCATTAATAAATGAGTAGATTGTGTGAATGATAGTGTAGTGTTTTGTATTGTACTGAGCCTACATAAGTTATTCTAGCTTCTGGACAGACCAATTTATTCATTCTTATCAAAGTCACATTTTACATTTCTTATCCTATTCATCACATGTCTGTAGCTTATTTTTGTTTTGACTATAAGTATTGAGTAAGTCTTGATTAAATTAAATTAACTCACAAGTTTTCTCCGATTCATTTCGATTCCTTCTTTCCTCTTCACTTCTTTCACTTCATTTCTCAGATTGTCTGCTTCGATCGATGATTGTATGAAGTATACATATACGAATTCCATTCTCGTACTTGACTTATTTAATTCCATTATTCATTAACGTGAATTAGGTCGGTGATTATATACGAGGGTGGCCGTGATTTATGTTTCTCTAGCAATCATCATATGATATAACTGGAGCCCGATATTGCACCACTGAGATAGAAATTAAACATTGTAATATTATCTTGAATTAATAAGTTAAAAGTATCAAGCCTATTTAACACCTTAAATAATTTTTTTTCAATCATAGCACCAACTCCTCCTGTAGCTCTTCTAAAGTTATTGCCGTTCCCAAGCCCGAGTAGAGGAGGAGGGTTGGGCATGGGGTTAGCGACCCCATCCGGTAGAAAACCAACTCGCAGCAGTCTCTGCATCAGCAAGCCTCAACAAACACACAGGGAAAACCAAGGTCCTCAAATTCAACAAGAAGAACAGCAATCCAATCACTCTTGATGGCGAAACTCTGGAAGATGTAGAATCCTTCACATACCTGGGAAGCATCATCGATGAACAAGGAGGTTCAGATGCAGACGTAAAGTCGAGGATTGGCAAAGCAAGGGGCGCATTCCTACAATTGAAGAACATATGGAACTCAAAACAACTCTCAACCAATATCAAAGTGAGAATCTTTAATACGAACATCAAGGCAGTTCTATTGTACGGAGCTGAAACTTGGAGAACTACAACAACCATCATCAAGAAAGTACAAGTATCTATAAATAGTTGTCTACGCAAGATACTCAACATCCATCGGCCGGATACAATCAGCAGCAGTTTACTGTGGGAGAGAACAAACCAGCTTCCAGTTGGAGAAGAAATTAGGAAAAGACGATGGAAATGGATAGGACATACATTACACAAATCGTCAAACTGCATCATGAGGCAAGCCCTAACTTGGAACTCTGAAAGGGAGCGAAAAAGAGGAAGGCCAAAGAACACATTACGTCGGGAAATAAAGCAGATATGAAAAGAATGAATAGGAAATGGAAGGAGCTGTAAAGGATTTCTCAGGACAGGTTATGATGGAGAATGCTGGTGCGTGGGCCTATGCTCCTTTACGAGTAGTAACAGGCGTAAGTAAGTAAGCAAGTAAGTAAGTAAGTAAGTGAGTAAGTAAGTAAGTGAGTAAGTAAGTAAGTAAGTAAGTAAGCAAGTGAGTAAGTAAGTAAGTAAGTAAGTGAGTAAGTAAGTAAGCGAGTAAGTAAGTAAGTAAGTAAGTGAGTAAGTAAGTAAGTAAGTAAGTAAGTGAGTAAGTAAGTAAGCGAGTAAGTAAGTAAGTAAGTAAGTAAGTAAGTAAGTAAGTAAGTAAGTGAGTAAGTAAGTAAGTAAGTAAGTAAGTAAGTAAGTAAGTAAGTAAGTAAGCAAGCAAGTAAGTAAGTAAGTAAGTAAGTAAGTGAGTGAGTAAGTAAGTAAGCGAGTAAGTAAGTAAGTAAGTAAGTAAGTAAGTAAGTAAGTAAGTAAGCAAGTAAGTAAGTAAGTAAGTAAGTATCGTAGTACCTCAATGATTCTATATTTTACCATCTATCCATTATCGAACATTAGACATAGGTTTATTGATAAACAAACGGTAACTTCGGAATCTAGAGTGCCTATGTTGTTTTTACTATAATTATCCTTACTTTTGTAAATATATACTTATTTTATCTTGCATCATTTTACAGGATAAAATCAAACAGTATACAACTAATCATAAGAAATCAAAAATAAAGTCCATTATAAGTGTATTGCCTAAACTCTATTCATACTAAATCTAACTAAATGGAATCTATCTAAAGGAATTTTCACTGATTGAAATCATGAGTCAATTGAAGCTAGACCACCATGGAGAATCTGGAAGCACTGGACGGCCATTTCGTCCTAGTGACTGACTTCATGAGATACTCCTGGAGTTCTAGTGATAAGCCGTTACCAGTGGAGTTCAACCAGGTCTGTTGTGAGATATCAACTCACTGAAGACAATGGTGTACGGTGGCGCAATTTCGTGGACTGGTTGAAGTTGGACAATAACACCGTTAGATGTCAGCTGGCTCAGTGGTCTAGTTGGTTAAGCGCCTGGCGCGAGACTGATAGGTCCTGGGTTCGAGTCTCGCGGGGTGCGGAGTCGTGGATGTGCACTAATAAGGAGTCCCACACTGGGACAGAACGGTTGTCCAGTGCTTCCAGATTTTCCATGGTGGTCTAGCTTCAATTGACTCGTGATTTCAACCAGCGAAATTTCTAAAATCTCCACAAAACCCCTTTTGATATCTAAAGGAACTTACTATCTATTAAATATAAAAGAAAACTTTTATCGGTTGTTGACATAAACGTATCTAAATTATAGAATATCGACAGGTTAAAATTAGTTTTTAACAATGTTGATGGCAGTCGCTATTTCAGCACACCGTCATTTCTCTTAGTCAGTAGATGGATCTATTTGTTTCATTGGTTTGACTCCATAATTTCAAATAAATTGAGCGATTTGTTTCATGTTTGTAATTCGTGCAATACTTCAATAGTGCTAGCATTTTACGATGTTCCTCAAAAATGAGGATATCTTACGGATATTGTATTTCGCTTTGTCGGAACTTCCGTTCACATCGATTGATGACTCATGCTGGAGCTGTTGTAATCTCTGAGTTGAGTGAATAACTTGTAAAGCTTTCACTGTTCTTCTGAACAATATCATCAGCACGTACATCAAAGATAAGTGAGCTATTAATATTTCTCACAGCTGATTAACAGCTTGTTCTTTCGAACTGAAATTTGATTAGTTATTATCAATAGCCTTGTAGTCTTTGATTTTACGCTAATTTCGGTTGGGCTTTCCTCTACTAACTTGAACGCTGAGTCTGCAGTTATTAATCCTTTTTCTTATTGGGTGCTATATTTGGATGATTTCGATGTATCTATTAATTGGGCAACTTTGTGAATGAGTTCTACTGGAAAAATGTCAAAATATCAAACATACAAAACATGAAGAAAGTCAAAGAATATTTAGAAGTCTGGCACTTGAATCAGATATCATATAATAAACACATTGGAATCAGTCAGAACTATCACTCGATAAGAAATAACAACTGCTAGCTCAGAGTTCGCACTTATGAATATTATTTAGCAGTGGTTCTGTTAACACATATAAGTATGGATTAAATTACTGATTGTTATTGTCTCTATTTTCATTAGATAATCTACCATTATAACCTATTTATTAGATAATCATATGTACTGAATATTCATATGTCATCATGGAACTAGTGCTTGAAATTTAAGGGAAAGAGATCCCTCTATTGAACCTTTTTGTTTCTAATGTAATAATCGCTTTTTTCGCTTGTATGAACCAGATCTCAGCGGAGAAATAAATCAAGAATAAGCACTGGAAGTGGATAGGAAACATACTGAAGAAAGCACCCATCTGCATCGCATGGCAAGCCCTCACATTGAATCCTCAAGGCCGAAGGAGAAGCGGAAAATCAAAAGACACAACACGCCGAAAAATGGAAACAGACATGAACAGAATGAACAAGAATTGGACAAAACTAGAAGGGAATGCCCAGTAAAGAGTGAGTTGGAGAATGCTCCACTGGGAACAACAGGCGTAATTAAGTAAGTAAGTATATTCTCTTGTATTAGTTCCATAACAACTAAACTAAATTATATACTTCTGAGCTTCAAATGCATGAAAATAGATTTTATGTTTCTGAATAATTTAAGGAATGAATGTAAATAGCTTCCATTTCGAATCTAAAAACTCTAGACAGTTATTATTAATAAACAAAATCATCATAAAATTAAAAGTTTCGACACTAATTCTGCTAACATAATTCAAGATTTTCAACATTTACAAAAACATATTGTTCGAATGATTCACCGATACAAATATCGATATTAATTTAGTCTCCATGGTTAACCGTTGAAAAAAGGAAGTAATAATAAGTGACCAAATCTCTATATACTATTTAAAGATAACTACTGTGTGTGTGTTGTGAACGAAGAGCTCAGATGGGAAAACTAATTTTATTGTTTAATGCCAAATTACAGAGTGAGTTATAGCAACTCATGTGCAATTGATTTTGATCTCATTTAATTCGGTTAAGCCCCTTTCTTAACTTATTTAGCGGACGAAGTTGTCTGTACTATAACAACTTATTGTACGTTTATTATTGTTGTGCTTGTATAAAATATAACTTGGCCTGGAGTCCCTTCGGGGCTATTGCCGGTCTCAAGCCCGGATAAAGGAGGAGGGTTGGGCATGGGGTTAGCGACCCCATCCCGTAGAAAACTAACTCACTAAAAAAACGCTAACCGAAAAAATGTTGTATGAAATATGTGTGCTCGAACATTGTTTACCGCCTACGCATATATTCATTCTGCTTCCAGGTTCTCCATGGTAGTCTAGCTTCAATTGACTCATGATTTAAACCAGTGTAATATCATTTTGTAAAAAAGCGTTTTATCTATTTGTGTTGAAACCTAATAAAGTCAATTGCATAATAGTTTTCATGAATGAACTACATAGGATTATCTATGATATTTAGTTTGATTTGATCTGGACTATAGATTTTCGAGAAACAGATTTAGTTTTCATCCAAATCATTTAACATGAAACATGTTTCGTCCGTTATTGAGACTCGTCAGTTGAATTTACTTGTATTTCAATATAGATATTCAAATTATGAATTAAGATCCATTACTTTTGAATTCCAACGCTAACGATATTATTACTGCTCTTGCTTTACTGATCCGCGCCTTCACATCTGTATCGGATCCACCATGTTCATCAATGATGCTGCTCAGATATGTGGAGGTTTTCACATCTTCTCAATATTCCCCGTCAATTGTGATTTGATTGTTGCATGGTGTGTTGTATGGGATAATCTTGCTTTTCCCTTTGTATATATTGAGACCTACTTTTGCTGAGGCTGCTACTACATTGGTCGTCTTCTCCTACATTTGTTGTTGCGTTTGCGATAGAAGGTCCAGATCATCTGCGAAGTCTAGATCGTTCAACGGCATCCTAGATGTCCATTGTGTCCCCCAAATAGAATAAAACGAATGTTTTATATTCCAAAGGTAGCTAAAATTAATTTATTTTAATTCACTTATTTTGGAACGGCTATATCAAAGTAATTCGCATATAATTAACATATCCCAACAAAGAATAATTCAAATTCATTATTAATAAAAGAATAATTCAAACCCTTATGTTGCATTTACTCACCTCTATAGATTAATTTTATGATTGTAATTTAAGCTTAAAGTTGTTTATTACAGGAAATTGTATGCAGTCAATGAAAGAATTAGAGAATAACATTAACGAAATGTTAAATAAAACTAATTAATTCGAGAAATTCAGTAATATAATGCGTTAGAATAACAATTTTTTTTTAAAAAGAAAGAAGACACAAACAAAACTAACAATTCATATTATAGTGTATAAGAACATAGGCAGGGATAACCGAATGCATTCAAATACAAAATTACAGTATAACTTAGTCAAATCGAAAAACCATAGAGTAAATACTTCATTTGTAAAATGTCAATCAATTGTTTCAAACTTTGTTTCCACATCAATTATTCTCTGTTCTCATCCTCTTTTCTTCAATCTTCCTAACTTTATGTCACTGGTCATTTCTCTTTCTATTGTTGATATACATCACTTATATCTGTTGACATCTGTAGCACACACCACTATATCAGTTCATGATTTGAATTACCTTCTCAATTGATTGATCACTGGCTTATGATCAATGTCATACGTGTCAAGTCATTACTTAGTGCAGATAAAATGCTATCAACCATGTTGCAATGTGGCCACCAGTCTAGGTGACTCGACACTGAGTGCACTATATATTGAGATTAGATGGTGGTTGGAGGTAGTCGACAGAAAACCCTGGATCCGGGTTTCGTGCTACTTGGCACTCGTCAGCAAGGTGTACCTGTAATCTTGAGGGAATCGAATGCTATCGACCATCGATCTGCACTAAATAAGAACTTGACAGGCATGACATTGATCATCACCCAGTGATCAATCAATTGTGAATAAATCTCAGTCCTACAGGAGGTCAGTCGCGTCGCTCAGTGGTAACGTCTCTGATTGTGAAGCTGGGTGACACGGGACCGAATCCGCTGGGAAGCACCAGTTCCCTCAAGATTACAGGTACACCTTGCTGACGAGTGCCAAGTAGCACGAAACCCGGGTCCATGGTTGCCTGTCGACTACCTCTAACTACCATCTAATCTCAATGAATCACCTTGAAATTAACATTATACATTTTGTTGGCATAGTTTACTTTACATTCACTTATAAGCATGTATCTTTTTTCTGAATAGATTTATTTATTCATTTCAAGAATAGTGAGAATAGTGATTTGTTATAACTCTAAGTATTTTTCATATATGTGATTCCATCTTAATTATTAATCAAAATGGGTGTACAATCATTACATAAATGAGTGTATTTTCTACTAGAATAGTCGTCGTCGTGTTTTGGGGTTAATAAATCCTTGTGTTCTTATTTTTGAGTTGTGGGATTGCAGAGGTCCTTCGTTTCGATTATAAGTGATGAGAGTTCCCGACACAACAATCAGCGACGATCTTATATAACAAGCAGCATTCAACTGACTAGTTATAACACTTTTATATTAAAGTAATTGTTATTATTACAAGAAATGCATAATTGAATGGTTGCCCATGGGTATTTTTAATTTCCGTTTGAATGAGATTTAATTATAGAAAATAATAATGTCGACAGGTTTATTTAAATTTAAATTAATATTATACAAGAACTTTCGTTTAAAAGTGATCGAATCATTTCACAGTATTTGGTCGTCAAGTTGATACGGTCAAATTCAAACATTATTAATAGGAGAGATGGAATACAATTAGCTGTACCATGGCAACTAATATATAATAAGTAAACCTGAACTTCTTATTTCATTTTATCTATATTTTATTATCTGAATGACAGCAATTACATTCAATGGTTCTAATCAATTGTCTTATTCGAATATGTTAAACAATTAACTGGAACATTAAAAGAAACACAAGCATTCAGTTACAAGCACATTCTTCCGCTTTGGAATTCATTCCTTTATCATGTTTACTTATCTTCAGTTTATGTATATTGTGACATTCATATCATCTATAAAATTAATTGTCTTCTTAAAATTAACCGATCATAAAAATTGCTTATCACATCACTTACACACAATCTGTTATCTTAACACTTTTCGTTTACACACCACATGTCTCTTAAACACTAATGTAAATACCTAACTTAAACTATGTTCACGTTGATTGGATAACTTATTCAGTATACAATAAACCAGAGAACCATGTATCTTTCACTGAGAATTTACAAATACATTCTTCCTTTTTAATGACTAAATTACTATTGTTGGCAATATATATATATATATATTGCCAAGAAGGTGTTACTGTAGTTTTTATTTCTCCTGTTTAAAATATAGTAAGAAATGAACCCTGAAATTGTGAGTAGTATACTCTTTGTGGATATGAGTTACTTTGTAAAATAATAATTTTTTTCACTTGGTGTTGTTTTACTTGTATCTTCCCATTTTTATCTAGGACTGCTATTGCTCAGTCTCTTCTTAGCATATGTGCATCCTGTGCGGACTGCCTCGATATTACTTTCAGTCACAAGCTTTATAAACAAAGATGGATAATGGCTCGCAGTGGAATCCAGCATGCGCGTTTCATCCTATTTGGGACTCGTCAGTTGAGTGTACCTGCATTCTAGAGTCATTGTTAAATCCAGTACCCTACGCTTCAAAATCCATTGCGTTATCCATTTAGCTACTGATAGTTTCTGATAGCCAGCTGCTTGTGCGATGGGGTGAAGTTATATTCACTTGATGTTGTTTACTTGTATCTTCACATTGTTATTTAGGACTGCAGTTGATCAGTCTCTTGTTGGTATATGTGTATTCTGTGGGGACTGCCTCGACATTGTCTTCAGTCAAAAGCATTATAAGCAAACATAAATTCTGGCTAGCAGTGGAATCCAAGATAGGCGTTTCGTCTTATGTTACCAATCAGTTATTTCCATGAATACGTCACGTTACAAAACAACACGTTTAAAATTGTCGATAAATATGATAATTATAACTATAGTATATCTAAGTCGATTGAGTATCATTACTCTTTGTGATATGTTAATCAATAACATTCTTCGAGATTAAAGTTATGTATTAATAAGATATATCTGTTCATAACACTAATTTTCATATCTTGTATTTCAAGAAATACTTAAATAATTTATTAGTTGAATTCATGATTCGATTAAGACTAGACCATCATGAAAAATCTGGAAGCACTTGACCACCGTTTCGTCGAAACACATGACTCCTTGGCAGTGTGCGTCCACGATCTCGCGAGTGGAATTCAAAAGCAAAACCTATCAGTCTCATGCGTGAACACTTAACCTCTAAACTACTAAGCTAGTATCCAACGGTGTTAATCTCTAACTTCATCCAATCCATATGACTTATTTCCCTTTTTCAACTATAATAATTTTAAAATAAATTATATTAATTAAAAAAAACGAATTCACGTGAAATAAAAATTAAATTTATTCTTAGAAGTATCTTTCGAAATTGTTTCTACTTATTTTGTTTAGAAAAAGAAAAAAAGAGAAGAAAAACAGAGAAGAAAAAAGAGAAGAGAAAAATAAGACAAAACAAAATAAATAAAAAGTAGAGATGAACTCTCAACGGGTTTTTTTTGTTTGTTTGTGTTTTTTTTTCATGAAAACAAAGAAGGAAACTGTTGAATATTTTATTCCTACTTCAAGTATAGTGACAAATTTGAATAAGTTTTACTGTATATACAAATTTATATTAAAGAGTTTGAAATAAGAAAGAAATGAAAAATACATGAAATGAATTTCATGATTTATTTGAGATTTCAGTGTTTAATTCACTTATCAGTATTTAAGTAGTATGTATATGATGAAATAGTTTATTCTATTAAATTACATTCAAGATTGTTTTCATTCTATTTCGATTGTTTATGAGATTGAAATGAATAAAAATTTAAGTTTCATACAGAGAAGTCCCTTAATTATCTGGAAAAATGAGAGCAGAAAACGTTTGCGCGCGAAACCGATAGGTCTTGTTATGCGGAATCGCGCGAGACGGGATTGTGGATGCGTACTGATGAGGAGTATCACGATAAAACGAAACGGTCGTCCAGTGCTTTCAGATTTACCATGATGGCCCAACTTCAATTGATTCTTGACATCAACCATTGAAATTATTATAATATTCACAAAACCCTTCTGATACTAATCAACATATGCTCATTAGTGACTGGCTTCAAGAGGTATTTCCTGCAGTTCTAGTGAGAAGTAGTGACCAGTGGATTTCAACCGGGTCTGTTGTGAGATAGTAACTGACTGGAGACAATGGTGGATGTGTTGTCGCTCAATTTGTTGAATTGATTGAAGTTAGACATTAATACCGTCGGATGTCGGCCGGCTCAGTGGTCTAGTGGTTAGGCGCTGGTAGGCGAGACTGGTAGGTCTTGTGTTGGAATCTCGCAATGTGCGATCATGGATGCGCACTGCTGAGTAGTCCGAAATTAGGAGGAAATGGGCGTCAAACAGCGCTTCCAGGTTTTCCACGATGGTCTAACTTCAATTGACTCATGATATCAACTATTAAAAAATTATTATAATATCCATAAAACCCCTTCTGATACTAAAAAAACGAATGAATGATGAATAGTAATATGAATTCATTTTTAATTTCGTTACGTTCTCATCAGCTACTTACAACTTGTATAATATTTAAAATTAAATTTATTACAGATAATGACATACTTATAATAAATACACGGGTGATTAGAGATGAATATATATATCATGATGTTCCGAGCATTTCAATGGAGTCGTGAAACTCTTTTTTGTTTCCGATAAAATAAATAAGGTTTGAGAGAAAAAGTTCCAGAACATTGAACTAGTGATCAGAACTCATAGACTTAATCAGTAGAATAGTGATTGAAATGATTAATTATCTATGTGAATTTATTCTATCTCTGATGGTAAATAAAAGCTTCATATATAGAATATGGTTCATTCAGTTAAAGGTATTTCTTGTAAAAATTGCATTAGAATAGAGTTCAAATAAACAATACATTCAAAGCAGATAGTGTGCTGCATGCTACTTATATTGATATAAGTAGTATATAACGCGGGTCAGGAATAAAATATCTGGCGGTAGAAGATGAGGAAGATCAAGAAAGGAAGAGCGGGCATAGAAAGCAATTAGTAGGGAAATGCAAGAACAATGAAGTTCGAGAGAATTATTGAACATTTTGCGAATCGAGTATTATAGTATGGTTTTTCTATTTTACCAAGTAACTGTTTATAAACCAGTGTTAGGAATTAGGATCAACATTTACAGTTGATAGTTATAGTTACGAGTTGCATATAGAGTTTTCATTACGAACTGACATCAACTATAATGCCAAAACTCTATTTAGCTAAATGAATGGATGAATTTCGCGCGAAAATTCAAGACCTGTTATCGTAAATCTGATTGGTCGGTCCATAAATTATAGTCTCACTGCAAATATATATATACCAAGTTCATACTCAAGAATCTCCAGAAATATTTCAAACTCTTGATAACTACTTGTTCTTTAGAGATTTGTGGCTTTGAACAGAATCATATGAATTTTTCCTAAAAAAATGTTTACCTTTTTTTTAATAAGAGAAGCACATAATTTTTGACTTCTTAAATAATATTTGAAACAGTTCAAATGTAGAATTTTTAGAATCTTAGTGGTCACTTATCACTAATTGTTAGTAACAACGGTTTTGTGACTAATCTTTGATAACCATTTTCTTAATTGAAGCACAAAGTTGATGAAACCCATTCATAATAAACAATTGTTTCATCTTACCTTGAAACGTTTTTTAGCAACGTACAGTAACAGCTCTTCCAGGAAATCCATTTAAAGAGAACTTGACTTTAATAAAAATATTATATTGATTATCACTTTTCCTACTGTTTGTTCGTTTGTTTTTCTTCACCCCCACCCCTCTTTTTTTCCCAAAATACACTTTATTGTCCAACTATTTCAGGATGAAGGACTGCGTAGACGCCCAACTTCGAGACCAACAGGCAGGATTCCGTAAGGATTGATAGTGTACAGACCAAATCGCAACTCTGCGGATCATTGTGGAACAATCAATAGAATGGAATTCATCACTCTACATCAACTTCATTGACTACGAAAAGGCATTTGATAGCGTGGAAAGAACAACACTATGGAAACTTCTTCGACACTACGGCGTGCCTCAGAAGATAGTCAATATCATACAGAGTTCATATGATGGATTAGGCTGCAAAATAGTGCATGGAGGACAGTTCACAAAGTCGTTCGAGGTAAAGACCGGTGTCAGACAAGGTTGCTTACTCTCACCCTTTCTCTTTCTCCTGGTGATCGACTGCATCATGAAGACGTAGAAATCTGAAGAGAAGCACGGGATACAATGGACATCTAGGATGCAGTTGAACGATCTAGACTTCGCAGATGATCTGGACCTTCTATCCCAAACGCAACAGCAAATGCAGGGGAAGACGATCAATGCAGCAGCAGCCTCAACAGCAGTAGGTCTCAATATACACAAAAGGAAAAGCAAGATTCTCCCATACAACACACCATGCACCAATCCAATCACAATTGACGGAGAAGATTTGGAATATGTAAAAACCTCCACATATCTATGCAGCATCATTGATGAACATGGTGGATCCGATACAGGTGTGAAGGCGCGGATCAGTAAAGCAAGAGCAGTATATTTACAATTGAAGAATATCTGGAACTCAAAACAACTGTCAACCAACACCAATGTCAGGATTTTCAACACAAATGTCAATACAGTTCAACTGCATGGGGTGGAAACCTGAAGAACTACGAAAGCCATCATCCAGAACATACGGGTGTTTATTAACAGTCGTCTACGCAAAATACTTCGGATCCGTTGGTCAGACACTATTAGCAACAATCTAGTGTGAGAGAGAACAAACCAGATCCCAGTGGTGGAGGAAGAAATCAGAAATAAGCTCTGGAAGTGTATAGGACACACATTGAGGAAAGCACCCAACTGCGTCACACGGCAAGCCCTCACATGGAATCCTCAATTCCAAAGGAGGAGATGAAGATCAAAGAACACATTACACCGAGAAACGGAGATAGAGATGAGGAGAATGAACAAGAATTGGATGGAACTAGAAAAGAAGGCCCAGGACGGAGTAGGTTGGAGAATGCTGGTCGGCTGCCTGTGCTCTATTGGAAGTAACAGGCGTAAGTAAGTAAGTAAGTCCAATTATTTGAACACTATTTATTACGTAATCTTGGGGATTTGATGAATGATATTTCATCATTTATGTTTTTCATGTCATTGATTTATGTCCCATTATAAGACATGGATTCAAGCCTTTTTTATTTTTATCACAACTAGTACACTTTACATCGTACTATCAATTTGTACTTTTCACTTATTATGCTTAGTTATATATAGTCTATTCCACTGTGATCATCGATTCATATACTGCCTTGACTGGTTTAATAATTTCATATATATATATTACAGTATATTAATGTAAAGCCTAACCAAGATCTAATTGGATATGATATTGCTCGATTATTGTTATGACTAGTGGTAGACTGTTATGACTGCATTGTCATTTGTTATATCTGGTCGTTGCTAATTGTTATGTTGGAACCACTTAAAACTTATACTTGTAAAACGAGGAATCACTTCAATTCCCACGATGTGAAAGTAAGAACGTGAAAGACTGGTGCAAATGAAGATTTATTAACCCAAAAGCACGATTACGAACCTAGTCGAAAATACACTCGATATATATATAATGATTGTACGCTCATTTTCATTAGTAATTAAGATGAAGTCACATGCCTCATGCCAGGATGAGTATGGTTCATGACGACTTGATACAAGACTGTTGTATGTTATGCAGAATAAAGTTTCATACAGGAAAACTAAACAAACACTACACAAAGTAATTGTCATATTGAATTGCAACGGAAGTTGAACAAAAAAAACACAATGAGTAGAAGAATGTAATTTTATCTTTTCATCACTTATATATGTTTTGTTCTAAAATTTAATTCCCCCGTTAATTAGTATTTAGTAAACTCTTACTCTGTACCAAACATGTATTATATTATATTATTGCGGTTGTAATGCCTTAACATCAATTCTAGAATGGAGGTACATCCAACTGACGAGTCTTAAATAGAACGACATACGTGTTCTGAATTCGATTGCTAGTTACCATCCATTTTTGATTATAATACTTGTGACTTAAGGCAATATCAATACAATACTCACATATACCAACTAGAGATTGATCAATTACATTCCTAGACATCAATGGGAAGATTACAGTAAACAATAAAAAAAAACGAATTATTAGCACTAATGTTGTTTTTATCTTATTTTCTTTTGGATGACATTATTGTCAGATTATTGTCCTCGACACTAGTCTACGAACCATTATAATCTTATTACATCATTGTGTTCACTGAATGTTCATTTGCCCTCATGGGATTAATACTTAAGTTTGAAATGTGTTCAACATAAAGTAAAAACACATGAGAATATGTAGCGGAACGATCAAGTTATCTTACGTGAAATTTGCGTTTCGCACAAACCTAAAAACAAGCACTCATCAGTCACTCACAATCATCCCTTAAATCCAAGTCTCATTGTGTATTTGTGAAGTTTTCTTTTGATTGCATTGTTATGAAAATTACTGCTATCTAGAGTTCATTCAAATAGTAAATAGTAATTTATTCCCAAATCGTTTGGAATAGGAATATTCTTCATAGGATTTTACTTAAAATACTCGTCACTGAACTGAATGATAATAATAAAAATTGCCTGCCAGAAGTTCTTTATCATTAAATCTTACAGTTTTAAACCTGTAATTATTATGTAATTACTCCTAACCTTCGGTATGGAGTAGGTTTCTCGTAATATCACAAATTATATGACCTGTATGGTGCGCTTTCATTAATAAAATCTGTCAGTTCCTTCATCTTAATCACATTCAAATTACTTTAAATTTCTAGATGGTATTCACCATAGTCTAATTTTGTGTAGAGTAGGGTTAGACGATTGCAATGGATAGCTTTCTCCAACTTGTATTTGACTCCTCAGAACTGTACACCCACGAACCTGTCATATATAAGAACCATAGCCTATATGTCTGGCTGTTGGCCTAGTGATGTGTATTTCCTAATTAAATTATTCCTGTCAATGGTAACAACTATTTCGCCTAACTTGATATAATATTTTTGATTTCTTTAGAGTTACGAGCTTATGGCCATTATGGGTAAGTAAAGAATATTTGAGTCTATTAGATCCAACAAAACAATTGTAGACTTAAACCTCAATGTGAAGATACAAGCAAAACAATACCAAGTGAATTTAAATTCACCCCATTGCACAAGCAAGTGTCTATCAGGAATCAGTAGTTGAGTGGATAACGCGATGGCGTTTGAAGCGAATGGTACTGGGTTCGAGTCCTAGAGTGAACATCAACTCTCTGAGATGCAGGTACATCCAGCTGACAAGTCCCAAATAGGATGGAACGCGCGTCGTGGATTCCACTGTTAACCAATATCCATCATTGCATATACAATTATTGTTTTGCATACAAGAATCGCACACATACACACATACATACATTCCTCCACTTACTACAATTTGAATGGATTTCATATCAGAAAGCTCACTTCTTAGTCAGAAACACATTAACATAATGAAATAATTGTTAAGAGTAAAGCTGTTTTAGGAATTCGCTATTTTAATCACTGAAATTTTTTACATATATATATATATATTTCTTTCTAGCAACACAATATAAGTTTAAAAAAAGCAGATGAATAACGATAATCATCAATTGGAAACAAAGCCATTAGAACAGAATAGATTGAGACTTGTGAAATAGTGTTTGAAATCATTAGTCACATCTCAACTAATGCTAATTATATTGAATAAATAAAACCCCACAAAATCTCCAAGTTGGTAGCAAATACTAATGGCTTAAGCCTTATAAACTAAGACAAAACAATTGTCCATAACTTCATAGTTTCTGGTGATTGTTTAATCAAGATCACTCAGTGATATGTAACATAAATCATTTGATTAATTTGTGTTTTTCTTTTGCTTTGAACATTTGAACCATAAATTGACATTGATTTTATGATTGGATTCATTAAATTTCCCTTTTTCCCTATGTCTTATTAGTTTTTAAATATTGAAATTAATGAAAAAGAAATTTGTCATTTTTTTAATTGATTTATTTTAATAACTTGTAAAAAGTATGAGATCAATTCATAATTGAATTTATCATCTACAAATTGGATCTGATCTTTATGCTCCATTAATTATGATGACATGCAATGAATATCTAAGTGAAGTTATGTTTTCTTACTTATTCATCTTCTTAATTTATAGGGTGTGTGTATGTGTATGGGTGAGGGGTGGTTGTTGTTGTCAATAATGACCGTAAATGATCATTGTTTAAAAATGAACAATTAAGGAAATTAACAGAAGGGGTTTTGTGGAGATTTTTAGTAATTTCAATAGTAGAAATCATGAGTCGATTGAGGCTAGACCACTATGGAAAACCTGGAAGCACTGGACGGCAGTTCGGTTCTAGTATGGAACTCCTCAGCAGTGCGCATCCACGATCCCTGACCCTACGAGATTCGAACCGAGAATCTATCACTTTCGCGCTTGAGCGCTTAACAATTAGACCACTGAGCCGGCATCAGCTCTTTGAAGACAATGGTGTACGGCGGCGCAATTTCACGGATTGGTTGAAGTTAGACGTTGACACCGTAGGATGCCGGCCGGCTCAGTGGTCTAATGGTTAAGCACTCGAGCGCAAGACTGACAGGTTCTTGGTTCGAATCTCGCAGTGGGCGGGATCATGGATGCGCACTGTTGAGGAGTCCCATACTAGGACCGAACTGCCGTCCAGTGCTTCCAGGTTTTCCATGGTGATTTAGCTTCAATTGACTCATGATTTAAACTATTGAAATTAAGGAAATTGTAACAAACAGCTAGATAAATTCACTTAGTATTGTTTTACCTGTATCTACCCATTATTATTTAGGACTGTAATTGATCAGTCTCTTATTTGCATATGTTTATCCTGTGCGGACTGTCTCGATATAGCCCTAAGTCACAAGCTTTTTTAAGCAAAGATGGACAGTTTATGTTTTGAGAAATAAGAACCAACATAAAGTAACTGCTAAGGAAAGACTTTAATGTAAAATGACTATTTTTTATATATTAAAGTAAATAATTACATACTTATCGAGGAATTGTACGCAAAAACGCAATAATGTATTCATGATAATCTGAAAAGTAATAATAACGGGGCTGATTTGTGTGCATATAACATGCAAGTCTCTTTGAACGTAGCACACAACAATATCATATATGGTCAAGAGGTTAAGCGTTCATGTGCAAGACAGAAGGTCCTGAATTCACGTCCCATGTGTGGGATGATGATGTTTACTGATAAGGAGTCCCATACTAGTGTAGTGAACAAGAATACAAGTGGAGAAAATCGAATGTAATTGAACACAAAACTACAAAATGCCTTAGTAAAATCTGAGAACCATATACTAAATACTTCATTTGTAAAATGTCAATCAATTGTTTTAAACTTGATTGTTTTTCCGTTTCCACATCAATCATTCTCTGTTCTCGTTCTCTTCTCTTCGAATTTCACAACCTTTCTTTGTTAAACACTTTTGATTGATAATACATAGTACTTACATCTGTCGACATCTGTAGCACATACTACACAATGTCTGATTCATAATGTTGTAAATGAGCTACTGATTTGAAATCGTTTATTGTAAGATATTTTCATTGTGATTCACTTTCCATTTTATAATGATAATTACAAAATACATTTTCGAAACTTACAGAATCTTAAAGAAAATTCTCTTTCATTCTATTTAATATCAGAAAACTCATTCAGTTATATTCTGATAAGTGAATTCATATCCTCATTTTACGAGGTTTTCTATTTATTTCGGTTACAAGAAGTGTTTTAACAATAAACATATATTTATATATATTTAAGTTGTAGTCAGGATCTGCTTTTCATACGAATATATGAACATATTACAGAGTGTTTTACAAGGATGACAGGGAAACGATTATGTGCTCTACCCTAAGTACTCAATTATTGAACATATAAGTTTCAAGGTTTGTCAAGATCCCTTGATATCCATCTTTTCAAAATGACAGAACAGCTATCCGACCATGACATGAGGCGTTTTTTTCATTGAGACAATTTAGTAAACGGTTATATGTAAACATATCTAGTAGTATTGTGGTATGTGCTACAGATGTTGGCAGGTATAAGTAATATGTATCACCAATGGAAGGTGGGATATATAACAGCGGAAGGTTGTGAAAATCGAAGAATAAAGAATGAGAATAGAGAGTGATTGGTATAGAAACGAAGGAACAACAAAGTTTGAGACAGTTGGTGGATACTTTGCAAACGAAATATTTACTGTATAGTTCTCAGATTTTACCAAAATATTCTGTAATGTTGTATTCAGGTGCATTTAGTTGTCTCCGCCTATATTCTCGTTCACTACAGGATCAAGTAATTAACAAAGTTTTTAAAATTACCATGTAAGAAAAACATAATTAATAAGAATCTCAAATAATACTGAAAATATGATGAAATAAACATACCGAGTAAATGGGCTATTTTAATTAATGAATATAAAATAATATTTTGTAGAGATAACCATTAGTAAGAAAAATTTTCTTTACAAAGGAGGTAGTTTGAAATACAGTCCAGTAAAGGTTTTAACAAGTTGCTTTTACATATAGATTTCAAGAATGTCTAGATGACGGGATTGACGAAATACCTTATTTGTTCTATTATATTCAAATGTAATCTCATTGAGTGGGATGCTTGTAGACAACAGTATCATTTTTGTCAGCAATGATGGATAGTGTCTAGCAGTGGAATCCACAACGCGCGTTTCGTCCTATTCGGGACTCGTCAGCTGGATGTACCTGCATCTCAGAGTTGATGTTCACTCTAGGACTCGAATTCAGTGCCATTTGCTTCAAACGCCATCGCGTTATCCACTCAACTACTGATTCCTGATAGACACTTGCTTGTGCAATGGGGTGAATTTAAATTCACTTGGTATTGTTTTGCTTGTATCTTCCCATTGAGGTTTAAAACTGCAATTGATCAGTCTGTTATTGGCATATATGCATACTGTGCGTATGCCTCGATATTGCCTTAGCTGAGTGGATAACGCGATGGCGTTTGAAGCGAATGGTACTGGGTTCGAGTCCCAGAGTGAACATCAACTCTGTGAGATGCAGGTACATCCAGCTGACGAGTTCCAAATAGGACGGAACGCGCGTCCTGAATTCCACTGCTAGACACTATCCATCATTACTTACAAAAAGCTTGTGATTTCAGGCAATATCGAGGCAATGCGCACAATATGCACATATGCCAATAACAGACTGATCAATTGTAGTCTTAAACCTCAATGGGAAGATACAAGTCAAACAATAACAAGTGAACAGTATCATTTGTTTCACGTTTACAGTCTTAATGTATGTGTTAAAACATATTCGTTTAATCTATCGAATAAATATTAAACAAATTCTATAGTGAAGTCAGTGGTCATTTCTTTGTTAAGATTCAACGCCCTGGTGGTAAGTGATGTTTTTCTTCCGTCATAAAAGCAGTTGTCTATTGTTAGAATTCTGAATAAAAGTGAATAAGTTTTTGTTGTAACTCATAAATTTATTCTCTTTGCTCAAGAAAAAAGTAAACTTACTTAGTTACCTGCGCCTGTTACCCCCATTGGAGCATAGGCCATCGACCAGTAATCTCTAACCCAAATCATACTATTCTAATGTTTGTTATTTTAGATAAAATTTCATAAAACCCTCAATAGTTATTATTATTATTTTTAGATTCATTTAATATTAAATTTTTGGTACAATATAGCATTCTCAGCGCAAAGTATTTCAACAAGTCTTCGTTTCTTATTTCTTGATCGATCCTAACGATAACATATTGTGTGGTCGTTAATTAGAAGTTAGCAGTCCAGGAATCGACATATAAATAATGTATATTCTTTTCGATACATAATGCCAGCAACCACAATGTCTTGTGCTTTTTCCTAACTTATACAGAGAGAGGTAGTGTGCTTTTCACAAATGCACCTGACTAGGTTGTGCAATTAATTAATATAATGATCTGTTGAAACAAACAAAAGACAAATATCTAGTTGGCAGGAACAGGTAGCCTAGATATTCAAGCAGGTCATCAATAAGTTAATTATTTTGATTTATAGAGAAAAATGATACTCAATTTTCTAACTGCTAGTACAGATATTTAAAACAGGAAGATACACTGTGATATACACGACACAAAGAGAAAGATAAAATTGATCCGAAATACAATTTTTATTCACCCTCTAAAGAGTATGATAAACACTCATCAACCGAATATATTATGGATAACTTGTTAAGTGAATGAAATGATGATTACTTGGGTGTAGGTAAATGCAGCTAATATGTCCTAAACGGGATCTCATACACCCGTTCATGATACCGCTCTTAGCTACTTTCTAACTTTGCTTGAAAATACACTCATTTATGCAAAAATTGTACTGACAATTGATAATTAATTCAACGAATATCATAAATATCACTGGTTGAAATCATGAGTCAATTGAAGCCAGACCACTATGGAAAACCTGGAAGCACTGGAAGGCTGTTTCGTACTAGTGTATGGGACTCCTCAGCAGTGCGCATCCACGATCTCGCCCCCCATGAGATTCGAACCAAGAACCTATCATTCTCGCTCCAGGTGCCTAACCAACTAGACCACTGAGCAGGGTTTTCCATAGTGACCTAGCTTCAGTTGACTCATGATTTCAACCAGTGAAATTTCTAAAATCTCCACAAAACCCATTTTGAGAATATCATACATAACTGGAATGGAGAAGATTTAGAAGTGGATAAATCAGTATGTTGAATGTTGTATGTTCTATGGAACAATTGTCACACTGAATGAAAAAAAATTGAATAAGAATCACTGAATTAAAGAGTGACCATGCATTTTTATCTTATACTATGCAACGTATTGGATGTTTGTCGTTAATGCCTTCAATCTCTCCCCTGATCCAAATTACATAATTATAAAAAAGAAACGCATGTAAAACTAATTACATTCAGATAACCAGTTTTTTTTCCAATGACATGTCTAGAGCTCTACTTGAAAAACAAAAAAAATCACACTTGATTATATGAGCAACAAATTTGAAGTGCAGTCACATGTATAGTAATTAATATTCCTTATAAGTGGTAAACGTTTAACTGACTTATATGGAAACCTCAAACCAATTATCATTAAAAGTACTTGACAAAATCTTCATTTTTATACTGTTAATCGAGACAACATTAAGTATGCAATAAAGTAATCGCCTGAAAATATAAACATTATTTTTACTTGTTCTTTCTAATGTTCATCGACTGGATCATGAAGACATCAACATCTGAGGGGAAGCATGGGATACAGTGGACAGCTAGGATGCAGCTGGACAATCTGCACCTCGCAGATAATCTGGCCCTTCTATCGAACACGCAACAACAAATGTAGGAGAAGACGACTAGTGTAGCAGCAGCCTCAACAGCAGTAGGTCTCAATATACACAAAAGGAAAAGCAAGATTCTCCCATACAAAACACCATGCACCAATCCAATCACAATTGACGGAGAAGATTTGGAATATGTAAAAACCTCCACATATCTATGCAGCATCATTGATGAACATGGTGGATCCGATACAGGTGTGAAGGCGCGGATCAGTAAAGCAAGAGCAGTGTATTTACAATTGAAGAATATCTGGAACTCAAAACAACTGTCAACCAACATCAATGTCAGAATTTTCAACACAAATGTCAATACAGTTCTACTGTATGAGTCGGAAACTTGGACAACTACGAAAGTCATCATCCAGAATATACAAGTGTTTATTAACAGTTGTCTATGCAAAATACTTCAAATTCATTGGCCGGACACTATTAGCAACAACCTACTGTGAGAGAGAACAAACCAGATCCCAGTGGTGGAGGAAGAAATCAGAAATAAGCTCTGGAAGTGTATAGGACACATATTGAGGAAAGCACCGGACTACGTCACAACGCAAGCCCTCACATGGAATCCTCAGGTCCAACGGAGAAGAGGAAGACCGAAGAACACAATATACCGAGAAATGGAGGCAGTCATGAGAAGAATGAACAAGAATTGGATAGTACTGGAAAGAAAGGTCCAGAACAGAGTGGGTTGGAGAATGTTGGTTGGCGGCCTATGCTTGCTTGGTGGTAACAGGCGTAAGTAAGTGATTTTTACTTGTGCACAATGGTTAGCTGGGATGCATAATGCCAACTATGGTTTGCATTCGTTATAGTTCAAAAGGAAATTTGTCCATGATAAATATTTACATTCCATTGGAACATTATTTAATTTTATAACATTTTTCATTTGGAAACAACACAATCATAAGATCAATCTTGATTGGCATATGTATATCCTACGTGAGGATGCCACGATATAGTCATTATTTCACAGGGTTTGTACAGAATAGATGACGAATCCTAAATAGAAAGAAACGCTCATCCTGAATTCCACTGCCAGCCACAATCCATCACTTTTATAAAAGTGATAAAGGGATTTATTCATTTAATGTTCTTCAATTGTAGGAATTTGTCCCTTGCTTCGCCAATCCTCGCCTTTACATCTGCCTCCGATCCTCCTTGTTCATCGATGATGCCGACCTGGTTCGTGAAAGATTCCACATCATCCAGAGTTTCTCTATCAAATGTGAGTTGAGTTGGTGTTCTCGCTGTTGCATTTGAGTATCTAAATTTTTCCCTTGCGTATATTGAGGCCTACTAATGCAGGGGCCACTGCTATACTAGTTGTCGTTATCTGCATTTATTCGTGTGTATGGGATAGATAGCCATATCATCTAAGAGGTTTAAATCGTCTAGTTGATTCCGAGCTGTTCATTGTAATCTAGTCAACCACGAGAAGAAAGAGAATGGTAGAGAGTAAGCAGCCTTGTCTTACCCCGGTGCTCACTTGCAATGCATCTGTCAGCTGTCCTCCATGTACGACGTTTTATTGTAGTTACTTACTTACTTACGCCTGTTACTCTCAATGGAGCATAGGCCGCTGGCCATCATTCTACAACCTACTCTGTCCTGGGCCTCCCTTTTAATGTAGTGCATCGTGTCGATTCCGTATGATACTGACTATCTTCTCACGTACACCATGGTGTCGAAGAGGTTTCCACAAAATCCTCCTATCTACACTGTCGAATGCTTTCTTATAATCAATGAAATTGATGTATAGTGATGAGTTCCACTCAACTGATTGTTCGACGATGATCCGTATATGAGATTAAAAAATTAGAATAAATACAGATAACAAATTATGTTCACCTTTTGATTGTGATGTAAGTTCGTTTGTTTATCAGTTATTCTTTTAAATTTACACATCATTTGAGATTTTTCCGAGTTGATGAAATTCAATTCATTATCCTGATCATATTTAACATAATATTTAGAATTAAAGTTTGTTTCTAAATTGAACAAATAAGAATCGGTTTATTTAATTTGTTTTATAAATTTAGTAGGATAACAGCATTTTGATATAGATGATGGAAAAGATTTGAAGCTCAGGTGGATGAATTTGTTCTCTGAGCTGAATGGTTTGGTCGTGGAGCTTTCGTCGTTCTTCTAAATGACATCATCAGCACAAACTTCAGATAGAAGTCTGTTCGTAGAACATGCTGGTGAGAAAATACAATTGTTCTCGAGTGGAAACCTGTCATTTGGAGAAATTCTCCCATTTTTGAACATTGAGAAGTATATTACACAGTGCCTGAAGTTTGTGCTGATGATGTCGTCCAGAATAACGATGAAAACTCCATGACTAAGCCATTCAGCTCACAGAACAAAACTCCATCAAGATGAAGATGTACACAAACATATTTTACACTCTAAGTCTATCATGCTTCATTCTATCATGTAAATAAATATGATTAGTTTAAGCTACCATTATCTGTTAATAGCTTGATCCACTCATGGAAACTATAAAACTAACTATATATCAAGAAATATCAGATCTTCTTTAAAGAAATTTCTAAGTGTTCATCTTAATTTAAACTTTTGACCATATTTTGGTAATTGATTTATATTTATGTACATTTATGAGGATGACAGTTGAGATCATCATTTTAATCTATAATACATTTACAGTTAGCTATCTAATTCAGAATACACATTATACCATTTTGTTCCTGTTGAAGTCATCTACTGATTGGATTAATGCCTTTTTTTATTATCTAATTAACCTCAATAAAAAATAATTAGAAATGACAAAAATTATCATATACACATATATATGTATCGAAGTAGGTCAATGTATTCATCGATAAATCTTCTTCTTTCTCAATGGATTCTTTCCATAAACCAACGTATTTTAGTTAGTTCTATAAATAATCTCAATGGAATACTAAAAAAATAAAAAAAAATTTATGGAAGGTCAATCTCCTTTCAATCGGTACACATTAAAGTTAACCAATCTAAGTGAATTATTATACAATAAACGAATTTATGAAAAATCATTTTATGTATGTGTAATATGTACGATTAATTTATGATATGGAAATTGTTATAATGAGCTTATGAGTTATGTACATTTCAGAAAAATAGACTTACATCGATCTATTCCAAGAAGTACCAATAGTGATCGATTCATGTATTTAGATATTTTTTATTATATTACATACTTACGCCTGTTACTCCTCGTGAAGGAGCATAGGCCGCTCACCAGCATTCTCCATCCAACCCTGTCCTCGGCAATCCTTTCCAGCTCCTTCCATTTCCTATTCATCTTTTTCATATCTGCTCCTATTTTCCGACGTAATGTGTTCTTTGGCCTTCCTTTTTCCCGCTTCTCTTCAGGATTTCAAGTTGGGGCTTGCCTCGTGATGCAGTTTGGCGATTTGCGTAATGTATGTCCTATCCATTTCCATCGTCTTTCCCTAATTTCTTTTTCAGCTGGAAAGTGGTTTGTTCTTCCCCACAGAAGGCTGTTGCTGATGATTTTTATTATATAATATGATGGAAATTAAAAATGACGGTAGTAAAACTGTCGTAGATTTATATTAGTAAGTTGTTGACAAACACACAAGTAAATAATTCATAATCTTCTATTCTCAGTCAATTTATATGAAGCCTATATTGATAAAATCAATAAATCAATGGTAGATCACCATTGAAAACCTAGAAGCATTTGAAGTGCGAGACTGAAGGTCCTGAGTCCGAGTCGCTTTAGTGTGGGATCGTGAATGTGCATCACTGAGGAGCCCTATACTAGTACGAAACGGCCGTTCAACACTCCCAGAATCTAATGGTAGTCTAACATTGATCCATTCATGATATCAGTCTAAACTCAACAATCTCCACAACCCTATACTGATTATATGAAGCCACCGTATCATATGAATATATTTTTTCATAATATTTCATTTCAGAAGAATATTCATAAAATTATCATGACACTTTGATATAAACGTTATTCTTAGCATACATAACCATTAGTCACATATAATCTTTAAAACTCAATGTTTGGCTTATAATTCGAAATCAATACAAAATTATATGACACTGATAATATTAAGTTTATCATGACAACAACGTATGTGTTACTGATAACGACTGATATAAGTAGTATGTATCACCAATCGAAAATGGTATATATTAGCGGAAGGTTGTGAAAATCGAAGAATAAAGAATTAGAATAGAGAGTGATTGGTATAGAAACGAAAGAACAATAAAGTATGAGACAGTTGGTGGATACTTTGCAAACGAAATATTTACTGTATAGTTCTCAGATTTTACTAAAATATTCTGTAATGTTGTATTCAGGTGCATTCGGTTGCCCCCACTTGTTTGTTCTCGATCACGACAACATCACCTAGTGTTTACCATCTGCAATTTTAAAATATCAAAGTTTACATTTAAAGCTTAGTAACAATAAACTTAAAGTGTATACAACTGTTTGTCCTTTTTATAGCCAAGGTAAATTGAAAGTAGTCTAATGTTAATGTAATCTTTTTCATGGTTTTCAAAAGTAACTGAATAATAATTTCAATAGTCGAGAACATGAATCAACTGAAGTTGAACCATCGTGAAAAATCTGGAAGCACTAGGAGGCCGTTTCGTCCTATTGTTGGACTCCCCAAAAGTGCGTATCCACGATCCCACCTCTCGAGATTCGAACCCAGGATCTATCGGCAAACGCTTAACCTCTATACTTACAATCTATCTAACATTAATATTGATTCACTGTAAATATGTTAATCTAATTTTTAAAATTTTAGTTGTCTATTTCAATAGATATTTCACTATACTAACAATTTGTTCTCAATTGAATTACATAGAAACTAGGGCACAACTATTTATTATATACCAATTGACCTTATATTGTTTTATATCTTTTTTTCTCTTTTCTTCTAAAATTCAATTTCTTACATACAATTGATAATACTTTTAGCAAATCTATCCAAGACAATGGTTACTATATTTGTTGTTTATATATATACATATAGGTTATAATGATTATTGAATAGTTAAATAATTGGATTTGATCTTAATGATTATAATGTGGTGCGTGCTACTTATATTGATATAAGTAGTATATGACGTGAGTCAGCAGTGTAATGTTTGGCGGCAGAGGATAGGGAAGATCAAGAAAGGAAGAGCGGCAATAGAAAGCAATTAGTATGGAAATACAAGAACAGTGAAGTTCGAGAGAATTATTGTACATTTTGCAAATTGAATATCATAGTATGGTTTTTTGTTTTACCAAGTAACTCTGTGATGTTGTGCTAAATGTAAATCGATTGTCTCCACCCGTTTTTTGTTCACTACAATAATACTACAGACCATATTATTATTGTTAAAATGTTTGATTACATCAACACAGTTCTTTCTTTTTCATTCTACTTATTTTCTATCTTCTCTTGAACCTACAGTCAGTAGATTAATAAAACTTATGTATTTATACAAGATTAATTAACAACAGTACTTCCAGGTTTTACATGATGGTCTAGCTTCAATTGATTCATAATCTCAACCAGTGAAATTACTATAATATCCACAAAATCCATCTTATTCTAACCATCGTATGCTCACTAGTGACTGACTTCAAGAGGTATATCCTGCAGTTCTAGTAAGAAGTAGTGACCAGTGGAGTTCAACCGGGTCTGTTGTGAGATAGTAACTGACTGAAAACAATGGTTGATGTGTTGTCGCTCAATTTCATGAATTGGTTGAAGTTAGACGTTGACACGATTAGATGCAGGCCGGCTCAGTGATTTAGATGTTAAGCGTTCGCGTGCGAGACCGATAGGTCTTGGGTTCGAAACTTGCGAGATGGGATCGTGGATATGCGCTTTTGAGGAGTCGCACAATAGGACGACACGGCCATCCAGTGTTTCCAGGTTTTCCATGGTGATCTAGTTTCAATTGACTCATGATCTCAACTATTAAAATTACTATAATGTTCACAAAACCTCTTCTGATATTAAATAACAATGCGCTTAAGGTCGAAGGTGTATAATAATAATAATAATAATAATAATAACAAAAGAATATTTGTAGACATCACAGTGAAAAGTACAGGATTATCAGAACTGTGCAATGATATTAAAGCAGTAAATGTGAAAAATATTCTGATCTCATATTGATCTGTGATGTTGTTACTTATCTGAATTGTTTCCATTCCATTCATACATCAATGTAAAGTAGTAAATAATTTTTAAAATCTTTAAAATCTTATGCGCTGTGTACGAAAGTTACAGATGTCAAAAATGAAATTAACAAAAGTATTAAGCTCGTTTCAGATAAAGAAGACCAAAAAGTTGAATTGAATAAAGTTTTATGTACACTCTGAGATAACAACTAACCAAAGAGATTTTAAAATCATTAGAAATGAAAGGAATAAATAAAATAGAATGTATACTGAAAGATTGAAAGTCCACCATGGTCATCCCATACCGTAGTAAAACATGGGAAGAAATCAATAGGGTTCTATTTTGATGGAGTTTTGTTCTCTAAGCTAAATGGTTTATTCGTGGAGCTTTCATCGTTATTCTGAACAAAATCATTCGCACAAACTTCAGGTAGAAATGAAGTGATCGAATTTCTACACATGTGGTTCACAGCTCCTACCTAAATTTTGTGCTGATGATGTCGTTCAGAAGAACAATGAAAGCTCCATGAACAAACCATCCAGCTCGGAGATCAAAATCATCCACCTGAGCTACAAATCTTCTCCATCATCTCAAGAGAATTCTAAACAAACATAATATAAAAGTGTATTTTCGGGTGTGTGATACCATAAGGTCGGCATTAGTGTTAGTTAAGGATACGCTGCCAAAGGAAGAGCAGCAAACTGTTGCCAATGAGATTAACTGTCATGGTTGTAGTGCAGCTTATGTGAGAGAAACATCCAGACAATTGAATGTAAGGTTGTAAGAACACAAACAGTGTTTGAAAAATGTCTGAAGATCCTCGGTTGACCTAAGGAAACTTGAGAATAAGTCTGCGATAGCGTTATATGCGTTGGAAACAGGACAAAAGATTAATTTAGAAGGGACCAAAAATACTTCAGAAAGGTCTTAACACTCATAAAGAAAGATTGATAACAGAAGCGCTGTATGTATGGGCGAACAAGACCAGCCTGAACTGAAAGGATGGTATTCAACCAGTAACTACTTAGCAAATATTCGTTGACAAGTAATTGGATCATTTCTTTATTCAACCTGTTTATTTCATATGTATCGTTATTTTGACTGGTTATTAATGTGAGTTATTTTTATCATTACAGTTATATATTTGATGATTCGCTTTTGTACTTGCGCTTCAATGATTCAGAAACGACTTTTTTAACCTTCAAGTTGCCTTTTTATTTTTTGCTTCAAATAAAACAAATTAACACCGATTATCAAAAATTAATAACTCAATCTTACCCATACATACATACACACACACACACATTTCCTCCAGTTATTGATTTTCACATCGTGAATTTTTCACATGATTTACATTCAACTGACTCATGTTATTTTTTGCCAAAACTTATCAGACTTAATGTTCTTAAGACTGCTAAATCAGTAGCTATCGGGATGAAGAAACTGGAGGTATGAATACGGAAGAAATATCTTCAACCGCTTCTTCTTCTTCCTTGGTCAAAATCAAGGCCAATTAATCAATAGTAATCTTAGCTATTGAATGATCAACATCCAAATATAATTGGATTAACACAGTATAGGTTTGATCCGATTTGATTGTTAAAACGCTATATCCTCATTCTTTGATGATTATGATTATTACCCTGAAGAAGTTCAGACAAGTTTGATGGACGAAACGTTGGAATTATTTTAAATTTCAATCGCTGAGATTATTTCAAATATATAATTTTCACATATAATCCTTAAAATAACTTGAGAATCTACTCATTATGATTTTTTTTCCATTTAGATCATGAATCAATCGACGTTAGATCACCATAGAAAACTGGAAAGCATTGAACGGCTGTTTTATCCCAGTGTGGGACTCATCCCACATGCAGGATTCGAACCTAGGACACTAAGGTCTCGCGCATGAACTCTTAACCTCTAGATCATTGAGTCAACATTCAACAGTGTTCATATATAACTTCAATCAATCCATGATCTATTGCCTGGTTATGGCTTCTCATTAGAGTATTTTTCATGAAATAAAACTAAACTAATTTAAGAACATTGGTCATTTGTATGAAATATTTTCTTATTAATTAATGATATTGTCATTTCTATGTTACAAGTAAGATTATTATGAAGAAAAAACAAGAAAAATACACGAATGATCATAAAAGACAGCTGTTTTAAAAAGAATCGGAAAAATTGTAAAAACAAAAAAACTGAATATTTGTCACTATGTACACATTTCATTGATTATTTACTTTTCTAAATTTGCATTTTTTTTAAAAAATATTTTGTTGTCATGAAGTATTTAATCACTAACTGATTGATTTATTTACTTTGATCTTATTAAATGTTAGGTGATATGGTTACGATGGATAGGGCACACATTGAGGAAAGCACACAACTGCGTCACATGGCAAGCCCTCACATGGAATCCTCAAGGCCAAAGGAAAAGAGGTAGACCAAAGAACATATTACGCCGAGAAATGGAGATAGACATGAGAAGAATGAACAGGAATTGGATGGAACTAGAAAAGAAGGCCCAGGACAGAGTGGGTTGGAGAATGCTGGTCTTCGGCCTATTCTCCATTAGGAGTAACTGGCGTAAGTAGGTAAGTAAGATCTGGTTACAAAGAAGTTCTATCATTAATTGAGGATAAATATATTATTAAGAGCCTAATATATTAAACGAAGTATATTCTTTTCGATGAATTCTCTTCAGGTTATGCATATATCTTACATCCAAATTAATAATCCGAAAAATGGTCAAACTGCTCATAGTGTCAGTATGAACTAATAATTTTCAGTTATTCATATGGTCAGTAATTTTTTTTGCCAAAACTTATCAGACTTAATGTTCTTCAGACGGCTGAATCAGTAGCTATCGGGATGAAGAAACTGGAGATATGAATACGGAAGAAATATCTTCAACCGCTTCTCCTTCCTTGGTCAAAATCAAGGCCAATTAATCAATAGTAATCTTAGCTATTGAATGATCTGATTTGACTATTGTACTTACGACCACTCGTAATCAAATGTAATTGTCTCTGATATCTTTATTCATAAATCTTTGTATTCTTGTCATTGTTATTATTATTACTATTGGTTGAACATCATTATTAATCTCCCTGATATATGATTTATTTACTTCTCATTCATCCCACCTTATTATTTCTTCTACACAATATAATCTTCCATTAAACGTTTGATTGAATTGTAATTGCACTATTATTTCTCTCACTCTATCTGGGTCCATCGCAATTGATTGATCACTGGGTGGTGATCAATGCCATGCTTGTCTAGTCCTTATTAGTGCAGATCGAATGCTATCGATCATGTTGCAATGTGGCCACCATTCTAGGTGACTCGACACTGCGGGCACTATGTATTGAGATTTAGATGGTGGTAATGTCTCTGACTGTGAAGCTGGGTGACACGAAATCGAATCCGCCAGGGAGCACCAGTTCCCTCAAGATTACAGGTACACCTTGCTGACGAGTGCCAAGTAGCACGAAACCCGGGTCCAGGGTTTCCTGTTGACTACCTCCAACCACCATCTATATCTGGATCCATATTTATTCGGATCATGGATCTTAAATTTTCACTTAACATATAAGCTGATTCGAATTATTATTCTATATGAATCTATATGAATTCTATATGAATCTATTTTGTTTAATAATCCTAAATTCACATGCTTTAACTCTAAACGATGTACTTTGCCTTTAACCTGGACTATTTTCGGATTATTCATTTGGATATGAGATAATTGTAGAACCTGAAGAGGATCTATCGAAATGAGTATTCTTTGTTCAAATATTAGTCTTTTAATATGACGAGGATCTTTAGACGATTAAATATATTATTTTTAACGAAAGAGTAATACACATATACAATAATCAGTATATATTTATTATCAAAAGGGGTCTTGTGGAGATTTTAGTAATTTCAATAGTTGAAATCATGAGTCAGTTGAAGCTAGACCATCATGGAAAACTTGGAAACACTGGACGGCCGTTCGGTTCTAGTATGGGACTTCTCAGCAGTGTGCAACCATGATCCGACCACCCGAAAGATTCGAACCCAGAACTTATCAGTCTCGCGCTTGAGCGCTTAACCATTAGACCACTGAGCCGACCGGCATCCAATGATGTTAATGTCTAACTCCAACTATATTTATTCAAATATATTTATTCACTTCATGCTTTATATTACTAAGGTGAATTTACATTGAAAACTATGTAAAATCTATGATACGTGTAATTTGACTTCGAAATTTATAGCTTATTATATGATTGAAGAGTGAACAATATTATTACTTCAAAAGCTTAGTCAGGTAATATGTGCTTTGATCTACTCACCTACTTTATGTCACTTTATAAAATGATTTAAATACAAAGTAATCTATGAGATAATAGTATCTATAAGGGTTTTCCTGTATGAACAATTTGAGCTACGAATTAATATAAGATAGAACAATACTAGATTTATGGTCATTACCTTATAGATAAAGTGCTAACTTGAGAAGCAGTTCGCACGCGAGACTGACAGTTCCTGGGTTCGAGAGGTGGGATCGTGGATGCGTACTGCTGAAAAGTTTCATATTAAGATGAGACGGCCATTCAGTGCTTTCAGGTTTTCTATGGTGATCTAACATCGATCAATTCATGATCTCAATTGAAAAAAATTGTAATCAATAAATTTTCAAGTTAAAGATTGTGTACTACTCTTCATTGACGCATAAATGAAAATTAAACATATCAGATAAGTTAGAAAATCACAGAACAAGATAAGATAAGATTACTTTTCAAATTTATTGTACTTCCAGGTTTCCCATGGTAGTCTAGGCTTAATTGACTCATAAATTCATTTATTAAATTAATAAGATCTCTACAAAATTTCTCTGATTATAATCATGATATGATCATTAGTGACTGTTTCCAAGAGTTATTTCCTGGAGTTCCAATGAGAAACCGCAACGCACTTATCTTAATCTAGTTACTTTTTATGTTGTATCTATTAAACTAAGTTTCATCTCCTTGATTCATGTTTCATATATGTCATCAATCCGGTCTTTATCCAAGTCAAAAAAGTATAAATACTATAATTATCGAAGGAGTTGTTTACCAACTAACTCTTAGTCTTTTTTAGGCATTAGATGTGTTTTAGATAAGTGTTAACTTTAGAATAAATAGTAGTTTTTTAAAAGTTGATCTTATTACAATAAAACAAGAATTTATTTTCATTTTTATTGTATATTTGAATCCTCTCACTGATTTTTGCGACTACAATCCATCAGCCACTGATTGCTAATATAATCCTATGTGGATTGCCTCAATATTGTCTTATATCATATGCATTATAAGCAAAGATGGTTGGTGACTTGCAGTAGAATCATGGAAGCGCGTTTCGTCCTATTTGAGACTCGTCAGCTAGATTTACCTAGAGACTGATCAATTGAAGTTCTAAATATCAATCGGAAAATTCAAATAAACAATACCAAATAATTTAAACTCCACCCCATTGCACAGGAAAGTGGCTATCAGGAATCAGTAGCTAAGTGGATAACGCAATAGTGATTGAAGTGAATGGTATCAGGTTCGAGTCCCAGGGTGAACTTCAATTCTGGGATGCAAGTACATCCAACTGATGGGTCTCAAAAATAGGACGAGACACGCATCCTGAATTTAACTGCTAGCCACCATCCACTTTTGCAAACTATAGTTTTGTTCGTAAGCAATGTTCCCAAAATCTTCAAAAAGCAAAACATACAATTTACTAGTACCGATCCAATCACAATTGACGGAGAAGATTTGGAATATGTAAAAACTTTCACATATCTGGGCAGCGTCACTGATGAACATGGTGGATCTGATACAGATGTGAAGGCGCGGATCGGCAAAGCAAGAGCAGCATATTTACAACAGAGGAACATCCAGAACTCAAAGCAACTGTCAACCAACATCAATGTCAGAATTTTCAATACAAATGTCAACACAGTTCTACTGTATGAGTCGGAAACTTGGACAACTACGAAAGCCATCATCCAGAATATACAAGTGTTTATTAACAGTTGTCTACGCAAAATACTTCGGATCCGTTGGCCAGACACTATTAGCAACAACCTACTGTGAAAGAGAATAAACCAGATCCCAGTGGTGGAGGAAGAAATAAGGAAGAATTGCTGGAAGTGGATAAGGCACACATTGAGGAAAGCACCCAACTGTATCACAACTCAAGCCCTCACATGGAATCCTCAAGGTCGAAGGAGAAGCGAAAGACTAAAGAACACATTAGGCTGGAAAATGGAGATAGACATGAGAAGAATGAACAAGAATTGGATAGAACTAGAAAAGAAGGCCCAGGACATAGTGGATTGGAGAACGCTGGTCGGCTGCCTATGCTCCATTGGGAGTAACAGGCGTAAGTAAGTAAGTAAGTAAGTAATAAAACTATTCCCTTATATCAGCTTCATGAACATTTATACATAAGTTGTAAATAACAATGAATTTCTCTCTTGTTTACTCGTCAAAGAAGTAAATAAAAGTTACAAAAATATAAAAACGTCACATAAATTACTGAAAAACAAAACAACAGCAACAACAACAGTTGAGTACACATTAATTTGTATTTGATTTAAATAGTAATACGTTATGTAAAAAATAATTCCCAGAAGAATTATGAATTAGTTAATTAGTAACTAACTAAATTTGTTTCCAAGAATATATTGGATTATAATTAGATTTATGAGAAGTTAGTTTTTGTATTCTCAGATGACCTAACTCACCTAACTTATACACACGAATAAATGCAGATGAAGATAGCTATTGTAGCAACAGCCTCTTCATTAGTAGGCCTCAATATACACAAGGGGAAAACTAAGGTCCTAAAATACAACACAGAGAACACAAACTCAACTCACATTTGATGAAGAAACTCTGGATGATGTAGAATCTTTCACGTATCTGGTCGGCAACATCAATGAACAAGGATTGAAAAATCAAAGGCCAAATTCCTACAGTTGAACAAAATATAGAACTCAAAACAATTGTCTGTCAATCAATATCAAACTCACAATCCTTAATACGAACGTCAAGACAGTTCTAATGTACAGAGCTGAAACTGAGAACTACTACAACCATCATCAAGAAGGTACAAGTATTAATAAATAGTTGTCTACACAAAATAATCAACACCCATTGTCCGGTTACCATTCACAACAGTTTACTGTGGGAGAGAACAAACTAGGTTCCAATTGAAGAGGAAATTATGAAGAGACGATGAAAATAAATAGGACATAAATTACAGAAATCACTAAACTGCATTACGAGGCACGCCCTAACATGGAATCGTGAGGGGGAACGGAAAAGAGGGAGGCTAAAGAACACATTACGTTGGGAAATAGAATCGGATATGAATCCAGGACGCCTGTTTCTTCGTATTTGGGACTCGTCAGCTAAATGTACCTGCATCTTAGAATTGATGCTCACTCTGGAACTCAAAATCAGTACTGTTCGCTTCAAACGCCATCGCGTTATTCACTTAGTTACTGAGTCCTGATAGCCACTTGCTTGTGCAATGGGGTGAATTTGAAATTCACTTGGTATAGTTTACTTGAATCTTCTCATTGATGAATTAAGACTGCAACTGATCAGTCTTTTATTGGCATATGTACATCCTGTGTGTATTGCCTTGATATTGTCTTAATTCACAAGCATTATAAGCAAAGTCAGATAGCGGCTAGCAATGGAATCCAGGACAAGTGTTACGTCCTATTTGAGACTTGTTAGCTAGGTGTACCTGCATCTTAGAGTTAATATTCACTCTAGAACTTAAACCCAATACCATTCGCTTCAAATTCCATCGCATTATCCACTTAGCTACTGAGTACTGATTCACATATACCAATGAGAAGATTCATATAAACAATACCAAAGGAATTTTAAAAAAAGTGGTTAGATTTAATAAAGTGGTGAATATCAATCCTATACAAATAATGACATACTTCAAATTTAAGGAATCAAACTAAACCATAACTATGATCAATCATTAGTGAATAAAAATAATGGAAAAATACTAAAAATGAGAAATGAAAGATCATTGACCCTGATAATTGATTGTTTCTTAATAAAAGAAAACAACGGATTAGTATAAATTAAGAACAACAACAACAACAACAACCATGTCAATTAATTTAAACATGTAAATAAATGTTATTTCAATTTTCTTTTTTAACAAAGTAATTTACTTTGAAAAACAGGAAATTAGATTTTTGTACAGAAAAAACGATTGATTAATTACTATGTTATCAGAAGGGGTTTTGTGAAGATTTTAATAAGTTCAATAGTTGAAATCATGAGTCAATTGAAGCTAGATCACTATGGAAAACCTGGAAGCACTGGAACGCTGTTTAGTACTAATATGAAACTCCTCAGCCGTGCGCAACCATGATCCCGCCCCCACCCGCGAGATTTGAACCCAGGACCTATCGAAATCGCGCTTGAGCGCTTAACCATTAGACCACTGAGCTTGCACTCAAGGGTGTTAATGTCTAATCATTATGTCACAAAGAAATGAAATGATTACCATTTGATAACGTGATAGATATTGAGTAGAAAGAAAAAACGATTTCGAGTGCTATTTATATCATGTAATGTCATGCAGTAACTTGCATTAATAAAACTGTAATGTGGTTGTGTTATGTACTAACCTTTAAGATCATCGCGATATACAATTGCTAATTTAGATATGATGACTTATATGACTAGACTAATGACGTATATACTTGTGTAAGCAGCTTAGGGTACTTATTGGCTCTTCTTCTGCCTAACCCTGGCCTGTTGATTACAAAACGTCAATCTCAGTTTCCGCGAGAGGAATCATATATTTCAAACATACTGGGTTTATATACGAACAAATCAGACCACATTATACCATAAAATAGGAAATAACATTTGTACAAGTTCAAGGCAAATGTGGCTGTGATTGTCAGAAACTGTGACAAATAGATTGAGAATAAGTTGAGAATAGTAAATCGTATAACAGTAACCAGTAGGTCAAATAAAAGCTGATAATGAAAGGAATGTGAATATACATACAATGTATACAATAGGAATATCCGTATCATATTAGTCCATGAGTAATTCATAATCGTTACCATTCATTTATTCCCGTTCAGATATGACAGGTTGAAGATATTCGGCACCGTACTCTGAATCCAGTTTCCATCTTAATTGACATCGTTTAACTGAAAATACCTACAATACCGAGGAAACTGATGTTTATCACTATATTCAAACCTAACTTCTTAGTTCAAGACGTCACTACTGATTTAGATTGTTGTAGCCAGGTTGTAAGTCTGTAAGACTAAAATATTTACACTGATTGATTACTGAATGGTGACCAGGGTTATTTTTATCGAGTCCATAGTGCCAAATACCTTAACCAAATACATCCGGTCACCAAATATCAAAGCACAGTGCAGTCGATGTTAAGTCATTTAGACTACAGGCCAAATTTTAAATTAATATACAAAAGTATATTAGCGCTTCAATGACTTCTGAGTGCAATATGTAGTACTTTATAGCTTAATGTCCCACTAAGCTTAATAGTCGCATAACAAGTTTAATAGTAAGAATTTGATGTGCCTTACAAGTTAAGTAATACAATATGGTTTGGTATATAGTAAACTAAACATTATTCACAAAAGTTACTAGTCTCAGAGTAGTCCACATGTCAAACTCAAAGTGAAGCACTAACCAACCAAAAGAACTATGGTCAAATTTTATTTTCGGAATGTTTGTGTCCAAAAACAACACGAACTGAATTTACTGCATAGATTTTAAACTACATAGCTCTACATTCACGAAACGTGTCATGATAACTTTAATCTTCTATGATAGAAATGTCAAAACTTCATTTATTAGAAACAGTTATCGAAAATTCCAAAAAATACTATTGAGTGAAGTACTTGTTCAGAAGTATCTACAATTTTTCGTACGTCCATTTCGCCCAATTCATATCATCAACCTAGTCTTCAAATTGAAACAGTATGACTTATTGTGATGTTTGAATGAACTAATGGTACCTTTGTACTTGTTGAATGCATGATTTCGAATTCCAAATACAATGCATTCGTTTGTGCTTGTGTCTTACTTCTTAATTCAGTTGCGTTATTTCTGGGATTCTTAGTTCGTACGATAATTCAAATAATTCAAATATTATACTTATGTTACATAAATCTAATCGTTTATTGCTTATCATATCATACTGATCGATTTAGCATATGACTAATAGTAGTAGCACGGTGGTTACTTCTTAAACTATGAAGTTGTTTAATACAGGTTTTAATCCAGCTAAGAACAACGGTGCCTTCAATATGGCAGTGATGCATTGATTACAAGTGTCAATTAAGATAAAACCTGGTTCTAAGGTTTCCTGTCGATTACCGTAAACTAACTAATATGATAACATACCATATATCATTTCCTTCAACAAAATCTAGCTAATTTACGTTCAGATATTGACTGTTTTTTATTGACATTTCTAGCTTTAGATACTGATTGATTCAATAGATAATAATTCTTAAAGCTGACTTATATAAAATACAAAGATCATGATTTGACCAAAGTATTTGTAGTGCACAATTCGTAACGGTATTTGTCGGCACACGAATTGTCCATCAATATAAAGTTGGTTATATATATAGAGAGATAAATGTCAGTGTAGACTGCTTTATCTAAAATGACTCCGTTAAGTTTTTTTACTTAATAAACACCAAGACAAGTAATGATAAAGTGAATAACTGTGTACTATTACTGAATACTGTTTTGTTCTAACAGCAGAACAAAATTAAACGGAAGAATAACTAATAAATTCAAAGAAAGACGAATGGATCAAAATGAACTATTTCTATTTAGAATTACATATCATTATGAATCTAAACTACTTATGTATATAGGTAAACGTAGAATATACTTATTCAGTAACTTTGCATTACGTTCTACAGTTGAATTATTTTTCTGGTTAGCGTTTTTTTAGCGAGTTAGTTTTCTACGGGATAGGGTCGCTAACCGCATACCCAATCCTCCTCCTTTATCCGGACTTGAGACCGGGAGTAACTCTAGAAGAGCTACAGGCGGAGTTCTGCAGTGATACATGTAAATTGATGTACCATATGGATAGTCTCGTTTAAGGTAAATACTACTTTTAAAGAAAAAAGAAATTCATTGCATGAACTTAAGGTTGTAAATGGTCAAATAACTACTTGTTAATTTTAACTTAAATAAGTCCAATGTTAAATAAAATTCTTTGAATAAAAATCAGAATCTAAGATTATTCCTGTAAAATATTCAATATATCATCTATGATCTAATAAGCTTATTTATTTAATTAGGCCTGTGACTCCCAATGGAACATAGGCCGCTGACCAGCATTCTCCAACCCAATCTGTCCTAGACCTTCCTTCCTAGTTCTATTCAATTGTTGGTTCTTCTTCTCATGTCTGTCTCCATTTCTCAGCACAATGTGTTCTTTGATTTTCATCTCCTCCTTTGGAACTGAGGATTACTGGTGGAGGCTTGCGTTGTGACACAGTTGTATGGTTTACTCAATGTGTGTCCTATCAACTTTCAGCACTTCTTCCTGATTTCTTCCTCCACCACTGGGATCTGGTTTGTTCTCTTTCACAGTAGGTTGTTGCTGATAGTGTCTGGTTAACAGATCCGAAGTGTTTTGCGTGAGCAACTGTTAATAAACACTTGTATCTTCTGGATGATGGCTTTTGTAGTTCTCCAAGACAATCTAATAAGCAAAAACATTTAATTATAACAAATGTAGCTCTGTGTCAAAGTGAAAATATCTGATTCTAAACCTTTCCACATGAAATATATTTGCAAGAAAAGTTTCGAGACAGTAGTAATTTGCCTCAATCAGTTCGTGAAATAAGATCACTATCACCATCTTATTCACCAAGACGACAAATACCTCACTTCTAAAACTGCATTACAAATGCTATTCTAGTTTCTGGACAGACCAATCTATTCATTCTTCATGAACTACATTTTGACCTTGTTAATTATACGCTTAGCCTTGCCTCGCTTCGCTTCGATTTCATTTCACTATAAATATTGAGTAATACTTGATTAAAGTGAGATGGCTCACATATCTTCTTCATCGCGCATCATTATATTTCCCTTCGTTACTTTGATCGTCTTCCTTGATCAATTACTGTATTCGAAATCGTTTCTCGTATTTGAGTTATTTTAGTTTCTTTATTTACTAACTTGACTTAAGTCGATGGTTATATACAAGGATGGCTGGAATGTATGTTTCAATAACGATCATAATACGATTTAAATGGAGTCAGATATAGAGTCACTAAACCTTATTCAACTAGTGAGATTATGTGGACATTAAATGTTTGATTATGGTTATGACAGTGAGTATTTTTTAACTTCTCTTCTTGCAGATATTTTACACTTGAACTATCGCTGGTTAATTCAATTAACTTATAGAATATTCATTTAAACCAGTAAATTACAAAATAACCGAACCTTAAATAATGACTATTGATATTCTCTGTTTCTGATTTTCTTTCTCTAGTTGTAAACAATTGTAAATAGTCTATACTGGCTCTGAAAATGCTCTTCGATACACTAGTCATAGTGGATTTCAACGGCTATCTCACAGTATTGTTTTCCATAGGACAGACGTCTTAACCAAATAGTTTACGCGTAACACTTCTTTCTGTATTAACAATAATCATGCGCGTAAAATGACACTCATATTTGGAATATAATAATTCCTTTATTTAATCCATATAATATTAAAGAAATAGCAATGGAATTACAAATCGAATAAAAGTGTTTGATTGAAGACTACTTAAATGAATTAAGTAAGGTTTTGTAATGTATGGCGGGTTTTAATCGGATTATTCATATGTTTACAGGATTAATAACAATAATAGTAATTATATGAGGATATATGGATTAAAAAATCAATAAAAAAGACACTTGTACAAGGTAATTTTAGGTTACAAGAATAAAATAAGAGAAGTTACATGTACATTAGTCAAATTGTATCACCTTAAAATCAACTTATTAAATCGAATGTTGATCCGATCTGTATTGAACAGGTTTTTTCTTTTAATTCAATTCACTATTTTCTCTGCCGCCTTAAGAACACTTGATGTGAATAATTTTAGCAAATGGTGGCAATATGGTGAATTTCTGTAAAAGATCGATTTATGCTGCTTATTTGACTCATTTGAACTGTATGCGCTAAGATAGATTTTGTAAGAACTTACATTCCCATATCGTGAAAATTCCCATTTTGCCATTAGGTAAATAAAGAAGGAACGAATTGAGCGAAGAAATTTCTTTACAGTTAGTTTTTCATCATGGCTCTACACTAATATATATATATGATTTACAATAATGATATAATACTCATCGAGTGGATACGTTACGTAATAATTACATGATGACATTTAAATTAACATTGAGTAATTTGAAGAAAGAGGATTATTAATATTCAAAGTAATTATTAAATCAAAACGTTGCTACGTTGTGTAATATAAGAAACAGAGAAGGAACAGAATTTTAACGGATGGTCAATAGGATAGTAGTTACGTAAAAATCAAGAGATGAATGTTGAGAAGTTATAAGGCTCAAAAGCAACAGAAACAAAATTACAAAAGTTAAAAAAACAAGTGGAAGAAGTATGAAAAATAGTTCTTTTGAAGGAAATCTTATACTGATGGCCAGGGCAGAGAAAGTGGTTGTACGAATCTCGTTTGAATGAAAAGGTCAGGTTTGTGAACATGGATTGCGATGGCTTCCGCAATGTGCAAGAGTCGCACTCATCCATGCAAAAATCTTTCACTATTCAAAACAGTGAAAAATTCAGTGTTTGCTTTTATAATTGATAGATGATTTCTTCTCGAATTGTTATCAAATACACTTCCAAATCAATCCAAATTACTTCAGAAATGATGTACTTTACTCTCTAATTTTTAACGACTTCCTAACGGATGTCTTTATTACATGAATAAAAACAGTTCATCATTCTAAATATTAATGAATCTAAATGAACATCAAAGACGTATTACATGTTCCGAACGTTAATACTTCGTATTTATGGCATCATTTTATTGACATTAACATATATATTTATAATTTGATGTAAAGTGCAAATTAAATATGTTTATTATTATCAGAAATGGTGGGGGGTTTATTGAGATGGTAGTAATTTAATAGTTGAATTCATGAGTCAGTTAAAGCTAGACCACCATCATATACTTATTAGTAATTGGCTTCAATATGTATTTCCTGGGATTCTAGTAAAAATCTGTGACTAGTGAAGTTAAACCGTATCTGGAGTGAGACTATTACTAACTAAAGACAACGGTAGACGATTTTGATGGAGTTTTGTTCTATGAGCTGGATGGTTTGGTCGTGGAGCTTTTATCGTTCTTCTGAACAACATCGTCAGTACAAACTTCAGATAGAAGACTTCTCCACCATCTCATAATGGTGAACGGTCGCGCAATATCATGGATTGGTTGAAGTTAAACACTAATAGTGTTTGGATGTTGGCCGGCTGAACGGTCTGATGGTTAAGCGTTCATGCACGAGGCCTGTAGGTCTTGGGTTCGAATTCCTCGGGCGAGATCCTACGTACTCACCGCTGAAGAGTCTCATATTAGGATGAAATAGCCATCCACTGTTTTCAGGTTTTTCATGGTGATCTAGCTTCAATTGACTCATGAATTCAACTATTCAAAATTATTATATAATATCCACAAAACCCCTTTCTGATAAGAATTTAATTAGCTTCCATAAAAACTATTATTGATGAAATAACTCTTTACTTTAAGTAAAAATTTAAGTCAGAAATAGAAAATTCAAAATTTCTTTATATCTTCATGAAAAGAAACTGACAGGAAACTGATAGTCAGTAAATGAATCATGTCATGAAGGTAGACTTTTAATTTGAATACAGATTAGATTGATTCAATGTATACATGTATCTATGTATGCATGTACATAGATTTGCATTAATCAAGAAGAGTTCTCATTTTACATCATTCAGACAAAGATTAAAGGACTAACCATTCTGGATTATCCATAGGTTTACCTACATACCTATTAAAAATACAAATACTTACAAATAACAAAATCATAGGCTTTTTTCCTTTTTTATATTATAAACTTAGAATATGCATAATTAGGTATTCAGTATTTGGTTATCAACAAATCACCGATTATTTTATAAAGCACAAAAACGAATTCATCATTTACTACTTAATACTTAAAAAGCATCCATTAAGTAGCAAATCATTTACCATAAAAATTCATAACAAAGACATTAAGGAAGTTAAATGAATTATTTTTTATGATGATTTAAGTCATTCAACATTCGAGGTCATCATCATCAAGGTCAACGCTCACCGTTTGCTAATAAATGATAATGATCCCCTTGAATATGGAAACCCTAAAAGGGTTTATTCCATCTTGCTTCTTTCTTTTTTTGAATTACAATTGATTTTTACTCAAAAAAAACTGAAAGATATTGTTTAGAATTAGTCGATGAATGTATAAATATTCGGAATTACATATTTCTTGACTATACTGGCATAATGTATTGAATAAAGTATCATTATCATCTTGCAAAACATATTGCTTTCAGTTGTCCATTGAAAATCATTTTGTAAATTCTAGTGAATTAACTTTTTGATGTTAACGAAAGAAACTCCGTCTTGAGCCCTTCTTGGGCTACTGCCGGTCCCAAGCCTGGATAAAGGAGGAGGGTTGGGTATGGGGTTAGCGACCCCATCCTGTGGAAAACTAACTCGCTAAAAAAACGCTAACCAGAAAAAAATAATTCAAACTATTTAAACTCTAGCCTGGCAGTTGGAAAGTCATCATTTAGAAGATTTATGACACCTCATGGTGACAGCCGAGTTCCTTCGGAAGTCATGAAGCTGATGTCCTTTCTGACAACCTGAGAAACCATTAATTTTGTTACATGGAATGCTTGTACAATGTTGGTAGACCAGGAGAGTCTTCCAAATCTCTACAGAATAATGAAATAGATCGTTACATGTAGCAGAGAATCGTAAATCAATGTTTTAGTCAATGAAACGTACTACTTAATAAAGTGTATTTTTGTTTACACTAGTTAAATGATTAACTATAAGTAAGTCGCTAATCAGAGCAAAGTGATTTATTAAATTTTCAACAAACTTAGTGATACTATTACATACTAAGGTTAAATAGTAATTTACAATCTTCATACATAAACGTTTATAACAATGTTAACTTATAATCATCACTTACCAGGATATAGAAGAAATCTTTTAAAACTTATCCAGTTGACTGACGGATTAAGAAACCACATAACAGGAAACTCTTCTTCATTAATTATTTAATGACCAAATGACCTATTTTCTTAGAAATGTCTTTTTTATAATCATTCGCATATATTCCCTTATCGAAAGAAATTAACATCAATCTCTATTAACGAAAAAAACAACTGAAAACTACTACTTATATATATATAAAGATGGCTCTATGAGCTTTCCCTTGTAGTATGCAAGGTTATGTATCCTGATGGTTTTCCATGAAGAAATAAAGTTCAATGTTCAATAACGTACATCAATTAAACGTGTAAACTATGGATTATTTAATTGATCTCCTATGGATAACATTATTCTATTGGGAAATATTTATATTGATAATGATAAATGGTGATTTTGTAGGAAAAAAAGTATTTCTTCTCCCTATCCTTATTTTTATTGGATATCTCGATGGGAGTCATAATCATCCGATGTTGATTATGAGTTAGCTTTCATGTTGATCATTGGGAAAAAGTGGATCTAACTACAGTATTCCAGAATGAAATGACTGTTCTGGATTTCACTGTTAGTCACAAATTCACTATTACATATACATATTCTGAAAATAATAATTATAGAATTCAAGCCAGTTTACAGGTATTATCAGTTTGGTATAAATAGTACCATTAGATCTAAAGAACAAATATGTGATATGAGATGGTTTTAAGTATATTAATTCAGTAATTGTTTAGGTAATACATGTATTACAGGAATCTTAAGTGAACAGCCTGTTAATTTATGAACGGTGTATTTAGGATCATTTCCTGTGACAGAATGAATTATTGATAATTATCTACAACTGGAGAAAGTAAAACGAAAACAGAGAGCACGGAACAACAAGGCAATAATTACCAAAATATGTCAATCAAGTCTACCATAATGCATTTGTCATGTGACACAGTGATATACTGTTAATGTTAGATATTATTCAAATTAATTAAGGGTGCTAGAGACAGTGTTAACGTAAAGTGACATCAGGTAGGTGGTTTTACTGAAAGAATTCAGTAAGAAGAATGGCTAAACATTTAAAGTTCCTATAATCTCACTTGTGGAACAAGATAAACTTACAGGTACTAGAACATTTAATGCATTTTCAGAGGAACAGTATACATTGATGCAACGAACAAATAATGGGAGTGATTTTATCGTACCGATAGATTGTGATAGATTATTCCAGAGTCTAGAAAATTTACAGGCGGAGTAATTCATATGGAGAGATGATTTAGAATAAATTTGTTTCACTAGTGACAAGGAGTTACGAATTTCGTAGTGAGAAGTTTCTGCACATTGAATTACTTGATTGGATGTAAACGATAGTTTATTAAGTATTTTGAAGAAAACGATAAGACTTACTTTGAGTCTCCTCTTCCATAAAGGGTCGAGCCCAAGTTTACTACATCTGAAGTTATAAGTCAAGGTACAATCAGTTCAAAAATACTAAGTGTAACTCGTCTCTGTACTGATTCTAGCCTTAATTTATCCTTTATGAGCGCACTGCTAAGAATAAACGTGCAATATTCTAGAGGAGGTCGAGCACAAACTTTGTACATTAGAATACGTGACTGATTGTTATAAAGCTTTCGAGACTTGAAAATCTGTTTCAATATCTGTTCTGTAGACGACAAATCGTAGGAGTACCTAAGTTCTAATGTAGTGAACAAGAACACGAGTTGGGACAATCGAATGTATTTGGCACGAAATTGCAGAGCATCTCACTAAAATCTGAGAACCATATATTAAATAGTTAATTTGCAAAATATCAATCCGTCGTCTCAAACTTGATCGTTACTTTTCCAAATATATCAGTCCATTGTCTCAGATTTCATTGTTCATGCATTTTCATACCAATTGAGTTCCGTTCCCGTTCTTTCCTTATCAATCTTCTACTGAAATACATTCTATGCCTGACCACTGTTATATATGGATAACGTCATATGTGGATATAAGGAACCCACATCACACTAAGTCTACCACTACTGTATGTAACCTAGATAACACTTCACTATTTATGGCATAATTGAAGTTGAGTGATCTATCACCGAAGCATATCCATTCACATTTAGCTATGTTAATCTCCAACGATCATTTAAAACTTGTTATTCACTTACTATTTTGAAACAGGAAGTTTTTTTGTTTTGTTATTAAGTGAATAACAAGTGTATTTCTATTGAAGATAACCTACTAAAAAAAGTATTGTTGTTTATCAAAATTTATTTAAACATTCAATTATATTCGATAAGAAACAATTTCTTTGTTGGCATGTACTTTTTAATTGAATAAATGGTAATAATCACAATATCTATCTTGTTAACTGGAATATACTTTCAGAGTAAAATGAACATTACATTTTTTCCCTCAACCATTCACTATGAAGAATTGAATAAGAGGGGGGAATGGATGATTTTGATTATTTTCTGGTTTTTTGAAAGTCCTCTGATTGACTGAATAATCAATTTTCATGTTAAAATGATTCTTCAGAATGATAACGTATTTCTTTAAAAAAATGACTTCAAACCTTCATTAAAAAAGATCCTCAAATATAACACAGATAACACCAACACAATCACATTTGATGGAGAAATTCTGAAACAGACGGAAACTTTCACGTACCTGGAAAGCATCATCAATGAACGAGGAAGATCAGGCGCAGTTGTAAAGAAGAGCATTAAGTAAAAACAAGGAAAGTATTCCTACAGTTGAACAACATGTGCAACTCGAAACAACTGTCTGTCAACCAATATCAAACTCACAATCTTCAATACGAACGTTTAGACAATTCTATTGTACGAAACTGAAACCAGGAGATCTATTACAACCATCATCAAAATGGTACAAATATCTATAAACAAATGTCTACGCAAGATACTCAATGTCCGTTGGACGGATATCATCAACAACAGCCTTTTGTGGGAGAGAATAAACCAGCTTTCAACTGAAGAGGTAATAAAGAAAAGACGGTGGAAAAGGATAAGACACACATTGATAAAATCATCAAACTACATCACAAGGCAAGCCCTAACTTGGAATCCTGAAGGGAAACTGTAAAGAGGAAGGACGGAGAATACACTGTGTCGAAAACTGGAAGCAGACCTGAGAAGGAAACAACTGGAAAGGGTTTCTTAGGACAGAGCTGGATGGAGAGTGCTGGTGGGCGGCCTATGCTGATCCACAAGGAGTAACAGGCGTAAGTAAGTAACTTCTTAAAACACATTATCAACACCCTCATACTGAAGATATTTTTGTATGTAAATGACATAGACAATCTCAAAACTGACGATCATAATACCTTAAAACAAGAATATGCTCAATAGACAACAGAATGATTTGGATCATTATATATTTCTGAAATTTAATATACGTAACAGATATTTTTCCAATTCAAATGTTTTACAAGAATGATTCCATTATAATCAGAGAGGGGTTTTGTGTATATTATAGTATTTTAATGGTTGAATTTATGAGTCAATTGAAGCTAGACTACAATGAAAAATCTGGAAGCACTGGACGACCGTTTCGTCCTGGTATAGGACTCCTCAGCAGTGCTCACCCACCATCATGCCTCTCGAGATCCCAATCTCGTGCTCAAACGCTTAACCTCTAGACCACTGAGACGGCTGGCATCTAACGGTGTTAATGTCTCACTTCAATCAATCCACAAAATTACCCATTAACTACATGATATTTTTTCTTAAACTAATCTCATTATCAACATAAATCACAGTTTAGATAATGTTTTTTTCTTTTTCTATCCTTATTAAAAATTACCAAACTACTGGTAAACAATCAAAATCTATTTCAAAACCCAATCATTATTGGGTTATTACTTCATTATTTATGGGGAAAAAATGATCCAAGAAATGTCTTGTTAGTAATAATCCCGTTTCTTTTTCTTATTTTTTTTTCTTTTCTCTTAGAGATTACGGTAATTTCTGTTTTACTGAAACTCACACTGATATTTATCAATACCTATTTACGTGAAAAGGTTTCTTCAAAATAAAAACAAACAAACAACCAACAACAAAAAAACAAGAAAAACAAAACAACAAGCGGTTACAAATAAACAAAATTGATTTTTTTTGTTTCTTGAATTAGCAACAAATAATAACCCGTTACAACTAAATAAAATCAACATTGAATGACATAATTCGAACTAATATTCCATTGGCTATGATTGTAAAATTATCGGGAGAAACAAAACAAAACAAAATAAAAACTTGAACCCAGGGTAATAAGTGAAATCACTAGTTAACACATGTATACAAATATATATATATATATATATATATATATATATATATATCGGCGTTTATCTGTATGGATCTGAGTAACATTCAATAGGGATAGAAACATTCGGTTTACAACTATTCTTTTTTAGTAACCAAAAAAAGAGAAACAAAAAAAAGAACAAAACATGAAACAAACTTTGTATTAGTGATTATTTTACACTTTTAAATGACATGAATTGAAGTGTTTAAATAAAATTGAGTAGATTGTTAGAGTTACAAAATTTGTGTTTTCTCTGTAATGAAAGGTTATATATTTGTGCATTTTGTTGTTGGGGTTGGGGTTGGGGTTGTTGGGGGTGTTGATTTTCTACAATCATTCTTTATTAATCATGAGACATTTAGACCTGTATTGGATGAAAAGTAGAACTTTGACTATTTTTGTGTAAATGTGTTATTGATCCGTGAACCTATCAAGGTTAAAATAAATAATTTATTTAAAGATTGTATAAAACTACAATTTTAAGAAAAAACTGTAAATTTTATATATTTTTGAAAAATAAATCATTTCAGTTTATTATCTAAGTTATCAGTATCGGGTTGTGGAAATTAATAGGTTTTTGATTGACATTATGAACCGATTGGTGTTAGACAACCGTTGAAAACCTGGAAGTACTGGACGGCCTATTGTGGGACTCCTCAATGATATGCATCCAAGATCCTGCCTCCCGAGAATCGAGCCCAGGGTCTTCAGTCTCGCGCGAACGCTTAACCTCTGGACCACTGAGCCGACTGGCATCCAAAGATGTTAATCTTCAACCTCAACCAATTCACGAAACTGCGCTACCATCTTCCATTGTACTGAGGTAGATATCTGTCTCTACCCGACATGGATTAGCTCCGTTTTGTCACGGTTTCTCACTAGAACTCCGAGAATTCCCTCATAAAGCTAGTCACTAGTGAGCCTAGACACGAATATCTAAACAATATCATCACCGATAATGATAATTAATAATTTAATTTCCTATTGTACAAATAGAAATGATCCTTTCAAGTTTATAGATACTCCTTGTTTACAAGTACCGATCTGTATGAAACACAAATATAAGATTTTCTACAAACTATCCGAAATCACCATTAATGCATTTTGTAATCATTATCTTAATTTTATCATCCATTTATATTGTATTTTATCAGAAATAATGGAGAAATCTGATTGTCATCACATTCGCTGTTTCACGTACTAAGTGATCACTTGTCGAAGATGGAATTTAGGACTGTAATTTAAATTTTTTAGTTTATTTATTTTTCTAAACATTGTCAAAAGTACAGAAATGTAAAGGTATGACGAATGGACACTCTTTACTCACAAACATTTAGGCGGTTCTTTAGTTTAGTAATGAATAATAATTTCTTAATGTTTTCTACCTATAGTTATATATAGATATAGATATACGAATATTTCATGATATCTTTTTCCACTTTTACCGTCACATGTCTACGAGGAAGCAAGGATGAAGCCCTCTGAATAGTTGGATTCGCCCATCCATATGGAGACCATCATAGGTAATCTATCCTTCATTTGTTGTGTAAGTACTGGTTTAGTTGAGAGGATCATATGCAACTTGGCGTAGTGAAATGTCCTTCAATAAGTCTTTCAAGTAGATGCGTTCAAATGTTGCAGGTAATATCCTGTCTAAAATCTAATTTCAGATAAAGAGTTTCCTTGCTGATAGGGTCACGGTTTTTCCAATTTTTCATATTCTGATAAATATATTTTGACAAATTTTTCATGATAACCGTCATGTTATAATATATTCTATTTCAACCACATTATCTTTTGCTACGTTTAAAGAGATTACGAGTCCAACTAATCTGAGAACGGAACAAAGACTCAGTGACACAATGTCAGATAAGTTAGTTATTCCGACTCGTCAAAGCCTCGCTAACTAGGGAATGAAGTTCAAGTTCAGGAGAGGAGAAGCAGCCAGAGGCACGAACAACAATAACAACAACAAGCACAAATCAAGCATATATATACAACATAAAAAGGTCCTTGGGAAGCTTTACAAAACAGCATATCAAATTATACAATAAACGAATAGCATTTAAGATACTCCTAAGTGAGAAATACAACTTGAAGGCAAAAATCAGCACCTTTGGAGCGAAACCAATAAATTCAAATTTTTAAAATAGAATTAGAAAAACAAGATATTTACTAATGAGTTCTGTGAATTTAACATTCCCAACATCTTCAAAGAAGAATAGTCTAATTTTATGACTAACACTTTCAATCAGATGATCTACACGAGTCCAGTTATTTGAGGTAACGCTTCTTTTTTTAGAAAAAAAATGTGATCATTTGAATAGACAAGTTCTTTCATAATCATTTCATACCCATATGGATAAAAGAAAAAGTTGTTAAGTCTTACATAACTAATTTACAAACTATTTCTGTGCAATACAATCATAATATTGTTATTCTTGTTTCGTTAGGTTAAAATCACTTTAATTTTATCATGGTTACTATACTTTTGAGATGGTGGAGAAGATTTGTAGCTCAGGTGGATGATTTTGATGGAGTTTTGTTCTGTGAGCTGGATGGTTTAGTCGTGGAGCTTTCATCATTCTTTCGAACGACATCATCGGCACAAACTTCACAAACTTCTATCTGACGTTTTTTGCTAATGTTGTCGTTCAGAAGAATGATGAAAGCTCAACGACTAAACCATCCAGCTCAGAGAACAAAACTCCATCGAAATGGTTACTATACATTATACATTACTGATGATGGTAAGTTGTTGATCTTGTTTTTTTACTTTTCCATAGGTTTCTACGTCACTAAAACACAAATGTACCAAAGGGGATATTCGCCTATATATATATATATATATATATATATATATATATATATATATATATAATATTATATATATATATATATTATATATTCTTTGTTAGATGGCTAGTTTGTTTCAACATATGGCATTATTTATCCTCTTTTTTTCTTTTTCTTTGAATTATTCACGACAACATTTTTCGTCGTTGGTTTTTTTTATGGCTTTTGACAAGTTTATCAAAGATAAGAATATTTAGTAACATGTTTGTTTGTTTTTTTAATTTATAGAATTGATAAATAAAGCTACAATTAGATATGAGTTATGACAGGATTCGAACGTAAAACAACGTGAACTCTAGTAATTAGGTTACAATATTATTCATAGTAAACTTTGAATAAGTTTGCAGGTTAGAACTTGGTATACACAGACCATATGAAAAATAATGTAATTCAAATAAAATCATTATTTAGACTGTAGTGTCGGTTATTATATTAAGCCCATATACCTTATTGTAGCTTTCGAACAGGTCAATCAATTCATTCCAGTTGAGTCACATTTTGATCTTGTTAATTATTCGCTTATTAATCTTGACTGTTTTTATATGAGTTCATATATGTGTGCTCTTCTTATCCATTATTCATCACATATTTGTAGTTTAATTTTGCGTGACTATAAATAGTTACTGATTAACGCTTGACTGAATGGAGTTGCTCACATGCCTTGTCCACTGTGCATTATTTGGTTTCACTCTCTTCTCTTCGCTTCTCCGATATTTTGTCTGGATCAAAGATTGTATGAAATATATGTATTCGAAATTCATTCTCGTATTTGGCTTATTTAATTCCGTTATTGACTAACGCGATTTAAGTCGATGATTATATACGAGGTTAGGCGACATACATATTTCGATAGGAATCATTCAATAAAGATCATTTATAAGATCTAATTGGATTCGGATCGCAGGCCACTAAAGAGTACTATTTTTTATTACCTTGAACAATATCATTTTGTTAACAAAATCTTATTTATGTTGAAAGGAATCAGTATATGTTTGTGTCTGTTGTCATGCCAACAGTATATTTATAAAGATCTTTTTCTTTCTGACATATTAACGAGATAAAGCTCTGAGATAATTTCTTAAGAGTATTGTATATGGAATTCTTAAGAAAGGGTTTTTTTGGACTAGAATTTCCTATTGTTCAGTATGTTAAATAATAAACTCATTTGATTAGGAATGAAATTCTAAATAAAGGGGAAAATAATCCCCATCAAAAGAGACAAAGAGTTAGTGTCATTTTCCTTTCATACAACCTCATTGTTATCAGTTCAAATCGTCAATAACTTTTTTCTACAAAACTCTGTACCAAATAAATGCGCATTGACATTTTGTGAGTTTGATGCTGTAAGAAAATCTAAAAGTCTCATTCATGATTGTGAATAACTAGGAGATTGTTATAGAGTAGATTTTTGATCATTCAATGAGTCAACGGTTTTTTACTGTCAAAATCAGTGAATAGAATGTTAATTGATAAGTGAAGTTAATGATATGATGTACCCGAGTGATATATAATTGTTGGGATGGTCCGGAAAACTTCTCGCAAAAGTCAAGAAATACTCAGGAAGCATTTTATCCAAACAGCGTTCAGTAGAAGTTTAGCCAGAAACATCAAGAAAGTGACAAGTTACATGTAGAATTTCTGATTGGCTGGTTACTATACTGCTACTATGTTTAGTAGAATCCTAGAATTTTCGAGAAACCCAAGGACATCGAAAATACTATACTTTCTATAATAAAATGAACCTTTGTAGTAAAGTGATCCACGCATATTTTGCACCTTTTCTCTCGTGTTCAGGTGGCTGTGTAGTTCTAGCTTGAGGGTTACTAGAAGAGCTTAGGAACTGAATATAACGTTCAATTAGCAAGACTTATCAGTAATCACGAGCTTATATTATTGGCTTAAGCCCTCAAAAGATTAGAAACAAAAGATAACGCCAATAGTACGATGAATAGATTTACTATGTATCAAGATAATATGTTGATACGCAAAGTATGAGTACAAATAAACATAGATAATTAGCGGAGATTAGCTCGTAGGTCACTTATAATTTAATTAACTGTGACTTAACTGTTTGTGTTCCGTTTCAAGTATTATGATCAATGATTCACCTGAAAACATACATTTACTTCCGCTAAATTCAAAGGATATTAATTATATATAAATATATATGAGAATATCTATCTAGCAATATTAATAGAAACTTACATTACTTTGATCCGTATTCTGTTCTGTTGTAATAACTTGATCAATTCTTCTCTGGAACATACTATAATATAATCAATATATAATAAATGAAATAAATCAATAATTAATATTGATCTACAAATTGATGATAAATAGTTTCATAAACTTTCTACAATCATGCTAATTATGTCAATTGTTATGAACATTATAGCTGAAGACTATACATCAAGTATCATCAATAGAATAATGCATTTTAATGCTGACTATAATCAAAGATACATTTCTGCTCAACGACCATTGTTTACTTCTATGTTTATCTTTTTTAAGACGAATCATTCTTTGTAATCAATATTGTTCTATTTTGTTTTTAATCATAATAAATTATACTAATTTAATAGTATAAAATGATTATTGATTTAAATCTAGAGACAATACAAATTACAGTATTGAGATGATGGAGAAGATTTGTAGCCAAATGAATGATTTTGATGGAGTTTTGTTCTGTGAGCTGGATGGTTTGATCATATAGTTTTGATAGTTTTCTGAAAGACATCATCAGCACAAACTTAAGATAGAAGTCTGTTGGTAGAACATGCTGGGTAGAAAATACAGTTATTCTCGCGTGGAAGCCTGCCATTTTGGTGAAATTCTCCCATTTTCGAACAATCAGAAGCATATTACGCTCTCTCTGAAATTTGTGCTGATTATGTCGTTCAGAAGAACGATGAAAGCTCCACGATCAAACCATCTAGCTCACTGAACAAAACTTTATCAAAAACAAATTACAGTCATTTATTTAATTTGGAAATCAAGACAAAAAATTTTTTGCTGTCAAAGGTTTTCATTGTTCTTTATGCCTTCATCAAACTTTGATGACCTTATCTATCATTCGTTTTTCTTTTTTACTAAATGAAATGTAAGACAGTATTGACAGATAAACCATTGGGAATTATCAAGTTTTGAAAGGAAGTATCAACTATATATATCATTTATTTCAATTCATGATACAACCATGATAAGAGTGGAAACAATCACATTGTTCATATACCATTGATATAATAGAAGGATTGATCTCATTTCATAGGGTACATAAACAAACAAATGTTCATTAGTTGATTGATGAAACAAATATTTGAAGTCATACTGAATTGATAGATTCATATGACCGAATATTTACTCAAAATGTTAGGTCGTCTAAATGAAACAGGATCTGTAATAAGTATCGCTTAAATTAAAGGTAAACTCATAGTGTTTAAAGATTTAGATATTTACAACAGACAGTTGAATGGGAAAACTTCTCATTTATTTATTAAACTGTAATACGTAATACCTACTGGATTATAAAAAGAAATACCGACTAATATGGTTTATTTACTCTATAATATTCAGTGGATTTTGACAAATATGTATTAACCTCATGACCAAATGTTCTAGATTCAATCCTAGGTGGGATATTGTGTATGGGCCACTTAGTGGTTCATACCAGAACGAAACAGTTTTATTTGGTTAACGATAAAGTACAACTTGACAAGGGTGTAGAACAACTAGTTGACGAATTTGTATTCAATCAATCACAATAGAAATACAATGTTGAGATTGTAGGATATAAAATTAACGTTCACTAGATATTGCTTACTTGAATATTCCCATTGATGTCTCTTATTGGCATATGTGCATAATGTGCGTATTGCCTCGATACTGCTTTAATTCACAAGCATTATAAGCAAAGATGGATAGTGGCTAGCAGAGGAATCTATTGCACAAGCAAATGTCTATCAGGGTTCAGTAGCTAAGTAGATAACGCGATATCATTTGACACGGACTATTCTAGTTTCGAGTCTCAGAGTGAACATCAACTTTGAGATGCAGGTATATTCAGCTAACAAGTCCTAAATAGGACGAAACGCGCGTCCTGGATTCCACTGCTAGCCATTATCCATCTTCGCTTATAATATCACAGGTTTAATTCCCATTTTTGTTCGGCATAGTTATCCATATAAATAGTACAGATTTATTTTACATCAAACTGAATTTTAAATATACTTGACTTTTATTTATTATAAACTTTAATCCACTACTTATGCTTCCAGCTACAAAATAAAATTACGTACGTACTCCACAGTATTCAATAAAATGTAAATGATGGCTAACTGACAAAATTTAATAGAACAATGAAGTTATATAGTGTACAAATAGCCACTACTTGATATAATGAGTTTAAGTAAACACAGTCCACATTGTTAGTTAGAAAATTTTTTCATGACTAGACATTTTGCCAAAGGCAGTCAGTCAACGTTTGATAAAGTTATCTATTATGAATGATTGTGTATTTTCTTCAGCAATGTTCAACATTCAATAGTACTATTTAGGCGTATTGTTTATTTTCCCGTATTTATTAGTTTACTCTTCTTAATAAAATCAAGTTACATTGGTATCAATAACTTGGAAGTAGTTGATGGAGGCTGGCTCTAGTATCTAGGCTACATGTTCCTAGATATTTCAACAATTTATCTATTATGGTTTGTTTTAACAAATCATTATGTGAGTTTATTAAACGTTTATGACCTTTCTCTGTACAATTTACAAAAAATAAATCCAAAAACACAGACAGCGTGGCTGCTAATAGTATACATCGAAAAGAATTTACATCATTCAGAAATCGATTTCTGAACTGCTAACATCTAACTGGTAACCATTAAATGTTTATCGTTAGGATCGATCAAGAAATAAGAAATGGAAACACGTTGAAATACTTTACACTGAGAATTCTAAATTGAACAGAGTTAACTTAAGAAATATTGTAATTCATTCGGTTTATTGAAGACAAACATTTGTGACGAATTGGCAATAATCACAGATCTTATATAACATGGTATTATGTAATGTACAATACCGAAAGATAATATAAATTTGAAAATCGATCAGCTACATTCAACGTAGAAATTAATAGAATAATAATTTTTCATTATTTTCTAATATATAATGACATTAGTTATGTTAGCATTAAAAATGAGAGACCACTGGAAAACTACTTTTTCTAAACATAGGAAACAGCTGAGCTCACCCACAACTCCATCTGAATGATAGAACCTAAGAGCTTCAGATGTCATGTTGAAAACATCTTGTGTTTAGGTCGATGAATTAAAATTCAGTGGTTCTTAATTTTAAATGTAGATCGATCACATACATACTGTAAAGTTGTATATAGGACTAATGGCAATCTACTTTCTCTGGAAACAAGTTCATTCCATAAATTGTGACTTCTTACTAGAATTTTAGAAACTTTACTGAAAGCAAATCACTAGCGTGAATATATAAACGTTTTTGGATTCAATTAAACACTGGAAGATATTTTTTATACGTAAAATCACCTGAGGAGACATTTTCGTTTTTTCCTATTAGAAGTACATTTATTCGTAACTGTATTTTTAAAAATGTCCTATGTATAATTGAGGTTTATAGTCAAAAGATATTTCCCTTACATGACGGAAGAGTAAATTTTACTGTAAACAATAATCTGGAATTAAAATCATTTCTTCGAAAAATCTGACAAATCTATACACGAGATGGATTCCAAATGTGAGATCTTTATATTTTTGAGTAGGAAACCATTTGACCGATAAGTTACTTAGTTCCTACATACTTACTTACGCCTGCTACCCCTCGTGTAGGAGCATAGCCACTCACCGGCATTCTCCATCCAACTCTGTCCTGGGCAATCCTTTCCAATTCTTATCAGTTGCTATTCATCCTTTTCTCGCTTGCTTCCAATTCTCGACAAAGCGTGTTCTTCGGCCTTCCTCTTTACAGTTTTCCCTCACGATTCCAAGTTAAGGCTTGCATCGTCATGGAATTCGATCACTTCCTCAATGTGCAGACAACTGTTTATGAATACTTGTGTTTTTTTTATGGTTGTTGTGGTAGTTCTCTACATTTCAGCCCTGTAGTTCACATTTATCATATTTAGCCACGAATATTATGACTTTATAATGCAATACTTAATGATCAAAAGAGCATGTTAGAATTAGCTTAATTAAATACGTTTTAAAATCTAGAAGTTCAAATTTAATGTTCTATTTTGATACATCTGTAACATTCTTATTTGTTGTTTAAATGTCATATGCGATATCGATAACATGGGTAGTTACAATTTATTATTGATTTTATTTTTTTGAACACATAGATATTGGTACAAAAGGGCACCAGATACATATGTGCCACACAAATCTCGTTTGATATGTGTGAGGGATATGATACTGGCCGGGTGCCCAAACCGATGCAGGTGGTTTTCTTAGGTGGCCACACACAGAGTCTTCGACTTGAAGGTCAGATCCACAAGGAAGTGAAGCACCGTAAAGAGATGCAGTCCCATATTAGCCGGTGACCAACGATTGGTTCATAAGCCATTTGTTTCTTCAGAACATTCACTTATCGTCCTCTCAATTTCATAAATAACAGTAATGCCAAGAGAAGGCAGTGAGTAGGACTTCCCTGACAGAGGCTATATATGCGTGGTCATGTGAGAGCATTTGGAGAGTGAGAGCAGACTCTCCCAACTCTCGGCCGTACCGGGACATTTGAGGGCCAATCGCCTTATTCATAAGCAGTGATTCACTGCAAAATCCTTAATATACTTCAAAGTTTATCCGCTAGTTTATTTGATAGTTAGGAGCAGATAGTAATCTCAGCACAGAAACCGGGCTCGATAAACACATCTTCAAGCATTAATTTGGCTTACTGTTTTATTCCTAAATACTTAGTCAGTATTGATCGGGTTACGTTATCAGCAGTGTATTTCAAGATTACCCTAAATGTTGAGTGTATACTTTAACTCTTTTTTTTAGAGCAATGAACCTAACACTTCTAATATTATAATAAGTTGTCTTTATCACTTGTTTATCTGTTTTTGACCAATGAGAAAACTTATTTTCATATTTCCCATAGTTTCTTGTTTCCCTTTTTTTTCACACCCTTGTACTATGACGTAGATTTTCTTTGATACTTGAAATTTCCGAGTATTTTGTTAATGACGTAACACCTATAGTATATGTTTAATTGCCGAAAATAAGATTATACAACTTTAGTAACTATTCTCATTGAATACTAATACATATCTCATAACCATAATAAGTTTCTTTCATTATATGGAAAATGATAAAAGATATTAAAATATTGAAAACTGATTATTCATTTTTAAATAAGACAGTAACAAGTTATATATGTTTCGTTGTCATGTATAAAAACTGAAAAGTCAGATCATTTCGATGGATAAGTTCTATGAATATTAGATAGTTATTGTCGTATATTGACAACAGTTTAAAGTATTATTTGATAAAAGAGAAAGAAATAGTACTGATGAATCAAATGTCTTAGGTTTAACTAGTGTATACTATAGAAGAGTTTTATATTCCGAAGAAACAATTGTTAAAAGATACCTGATCCCTTTCCTAATGATACTCTAATTGATATGATTCATTAGTAAATGAACTAACATGAAACATAAACTCAACAAAATGATTTATTTCACTTAAGGAATAGGTTAGATTAGCGGTTGAATGTTCAAATTATTAATGAACAATTGAATGAATAAAAAGATTTTAATGTTTTAAATATCAAAAGATTCAAGTGTCCTTACACAATTCACGTAGTTTAAACATTGTGATTGAGATAATCTTATCAAACTTATAATTTAGAAATATCCCATGAGTATTGGGTACTACTACAACTTATATTATGTATATTATCAGGTCATCTATTTAAAAAGTGTTTTAAAGAATGTATTCATCTTAAAGAAGGAGCATAAAACTAAGGAGAATTCAATCAGGAAGATTTTCTTTTGAATATATCATTTACTTCCAATCTATGAACCATAGATAAATATAGAGCCAAAAATCAGATGAAAAGGAGATACAATTAAAATAAAGAGGTAGACATTGATAAGTTAAAAGTTAACAATAACCAGCCAAGATCTAGGTCGACAGAACAAATGTGTAGAAATTTCAACACTTCTCTTCAACCTGAAGTTTTGTCCTTTTGATATTGTTCAAAAGAACAATGAAAACTCTACAATCAAACTATCCAGCTAAAAGAAAAAAAACTCCACCTAAATCATTTCTTGAACTCTACATTCGTATTTATAGTTAATTAATAAATATATGGGTTTATAGAAGAATAGACCCAGATTATAAAATAAAAGTGACCCGAGATTTTTAAAAAAAATCAAAAGAAAAGTTGGAGAAGACGATTGTTGAGTGGTTCAATGCTTTCAGATTTCTAATTGATAGTTTAGCTAAGAATAGTTTGTGATTTAAAACTATCAAGATTCTAAATAAGAACTTTCGTCTAAATTTGAACGAACAGTTTCACAATATTTGGGCGCCGAGTTAATGTGAATCATTAAAGAGGAAGAATGCATTTGTAAAATTTCATCGAAAGAATTTGAAGTAAATCCAACGTCTCGCCTGGTAATCTGGTTCAAGCTTTTTCAAGGAAAATATCATCAACCATCAAAATTATCGAATATAAATAGATACATGGTTCTCCGGTTTACTGTATACTGAATAAGTCATTCAATCAACGTGAACAATGTTTAAGTTAGGTATTTCCATTAGTGTGTAAGAGACATGTGGTGTGAAACGAAAAGTGTTAAGATAACAGATTGTGTGTAAGTGATGTGAGAAGAAATTTCATTCAATTATATATTGTCTTCGGTCTGTGAATATTAAGAAAAACCATATCAAAATGACACAGTATGCATTAAATGAAGATAAATAAATAAGTAAACAAGATAAAAGACTGAATTCAAAGAGGAATGTATTTGCAATTGAAAGATTGTGTTATTTTAATGTTCAGATAAGCTAACTGATTTGAAACCGTTGATTAGTTAATATGATATAGACAGATCAAATGAAATAAGGAGTTCAGGTTTACTTATTAATTATTAGCTGCCATGGGACAACTAGTTGTATTCCATCTCTATCAATTAATACTGTTTGGATTAGCCCATATATGTAGGGTTTCGGCTGTTATACGTTCTTTGTAAGAATTAAAGCCTATTTGAATGATTCTTGCGCCATTAAAATCATACCACCTGTCTCTTACATACTAATGGAAATACCTAACTTAAACATTCTTAACGTTGATTGGATGACTTATTCAGTATACAATAAACCAGAGAACCATGTACCCGTAAGCTACCAGTATTTGACCACAGATGCCTTAGAAATATTGCTGGCGTCTGCTGGGATCACCGGCTAAGTAATAGTGAGCTTAGACGCAGGGTATTAGGGAATGATGGTAAATCAGTTGATGAGTTTGTTAATCTTCATCGACTGAGATGGTTGGGTCACGTGTTACGTATGCCCGAACACCGATTACCACAACGTGCAATGCTAACCGGTGATGGAGATGGTTGTAAGAAAGTTAGGGACGGCCAAACCAAAACGTGGCATCAGTGCTTGAAGTCACTAACTTCTAGTCTGAGTCATGTTGGTAGATGTTGGTGTCCTCGTTACTATCGTAACCAATGGTTGGAGACTCTTGGTGACATGGCTCAGAATCGATCACAATGGCGTCGGTGTATACACCCTCTGTCTTCTCTTAAACTAAGAGATTAAAATCGGCTCATATCTTTCTTTCTATGAACTAATTCTTTCTTCCTGTACTATATCCTTATTGCAATCTTTCTTTTATATATTACCACCTCTGACCTAACCACTGCTATGAATCCGGTGTTCATCTTGTTGTGCTGATGCGGTATGGCAAACTGGACCGATGCATATATGTGCCTGGTCCTACGTTGTAACTGACTGACTGACTTATATTCAATAATTTTTTTGTTTGATTATATTTTCCTTGAAAAAGCTTGAACCAGATTACCAGGCAAAACGTTGAATTCACTTCATAATTCATTCGCTGAAATTTTGCAAATACATTCTTCTTCTATAAAGATTCTATAATCCCTAAAAATCTTTATATACTAAAAGTTTATCCAATTGTTTTGAACGTTTTTATTTTCCTTTCATATTTGTTCATTGAACAGTTATCATTCGAATTTCTGACCTGTAAATTATTCTTACCTTCCAATTTTTCTTCTTCTTCTTCAAACACTTGATTATAATACAACTTACTTAAATATTTAAAATAACAGATCACTTCATGATGTAATCTAATTTAATTCATTAAATGACCATAAATACAATGATATAGTGAAGTGATTTTATCGAAAAGAAAATATGATTCGCTTTTTTATTTTTATTCAGAAATACAATTAGTTACTTATATGATGAGCATTTTTTTTGTGTGTTAAATCATGATCCATGGAAGTACCATCACCACCTGTAACTCTTCTAGGGTTAAGCCCGGTTAAAAGAGGAGAGTTGAGCATTGGGTCATAACTTCATCCTGTAGAAGATAACCTTGCCAAAAAGAGCATTGACCAGAATAAACAATTTTAAAAAAATCTTAAGATTAGAGTAAATGCTTATAAAACATTTTTCTGGTTGTAGTTCATTTAATAGATAGAAAATCATACACTTTATTAAAGTGACCTTAGAAAAAATGATCTGATTTTTTTTTAAACTGAATAGTTACTATATCTATAGCATATTTACTTACTGTCCTGATCGGAGGCTTATGCTCACACAAGTGGCAATAGGTGTAAGTAAGTAAGCAAAAAGTATGGATGTTTACCATATCTAAAGCGGAAAATTTAAAATACATACTTAACAGTATACTTGAACGTTTATCTAATCAAAATAAAAACACTAACAGAATAAAGACTGATGATTACAACAAGGAAACTTATTCATCATAAACTGATTTAAGTCGTTGTATTAATTCTAGACATGAATACTTATCTATTTTAGAGGATAGTGTATTTTTAAAAAGGTAGAAAATGTAAACTTGAAATCAAATAGAGTGATGTATTCGAATAATTCAATAGTTGAATTCATGAATCAATTGAAACTAGACCATCATGGAAAACCTGGAAGCACTAAATAGTCGTATCATCCTAGTATGGGACTCCTCAGCAGTGCGCATCCACGACCCGTCCCGCAAAGTTCGAACCCAAGACTTATCGGCCTTGCGCGCGAACACCGTTCAGTGCTTCTACGTTTTCCATGGTGGTATAGCTTCATTTGACTCATGAATTCAACTATTAAATTACTACAACTTCCGTAAAATATTAAATCATTGATCTATCATGGTGATTTTATGATTCTTATCTAAACTGAAATTCATTTTGAAAAAAAAGGAAAAAAGAAACGTATCTAAAATTAGTAAAAAGATGAAGTTAAGTGAAGGGATCTCTTTTCAACGAATTTGTTATCAAACTGTACAATCGTATATCTATCTATGAACTTTTTTGTTAAAGTACTAATTGCGTGAGCAAATGTAAACAGGGAACAACCAAGATGACGTAACAGAAGAATTATAATACTAAATTACGTATTACGAATAATAACAATAGACTTAATAAGTTAGTATCAGATGGGTTTTGTGGATATTATAGTAATTTTAATGGTTAAGATCATGAGTCGGTTGAAGCTAGACCACCATGGAAAACCTGGAAACATTGGACGGTCGTCTCGTCCTACTATGGGGCTCCTCAGAGGTGCGCATCCACGATCTCGCCCCCTGAGAGATTCGAACCCAGGACCTACTGGTTTCGCACGCGAGCACTTAACCATTAGACCACTGAGCCAGCCGGCATCCGACGGTGTTAATTTCTAACTTCAACTAATCTACGAAATTGAGCGACACATCCACCATTGTCTTCAGTGAGTTACTATCTCACAACAGACCCGGTTGAACTGCACTGGTCACTACTTCTCACTAGAACTCCAGGATATACCTCGTGAAGTCAGTCACTAGTGAGCATATGTTGATTAATATCAGATGGGTTTTGTGGATATTATAATAATTTCAATGGTTAAGATCATGTGTCAGTTAGTAACAAATTATAAAGTGGATGTAGTGGGATGATCAAAATATTTTTGTTACAATAAGTAAAGGTCATTAAAGGTCATAGAGGTATGAAGAATAAATGAAGTGATATCATGAGCAACTATGAATAAAATAATGAGAATATGAGATGTAAGTAAAGGGGGAAATGTAATAATAATAATAATAATAATAATAAACGACATTATAGACTTCTCAACAGTTAGCCGGATAACACGATGGTGTTTGAGGCGAGCGGTATTGGGTTTGAGTTGCAGAATGAATATTAACTCTAAGGTGCAGGTATATTCAGCTGACGAGTACTAAATAGGACGAAACGCGTGTATTAGATTCAACTGCTAGCCTCTATCCATCTTTACTTATAAGTTAAGTATTATTATTAGATTAGGAGTGATATATGGAGATTGTTTAATTTAAAGATTGTTATACGTTACGAACTAACTTTACTTAAATGTTCATTAGAGATTAACCAATTACAAGTTGTAGGCATCAATTATTTCAAATGTGAGATCATTAAAGATAGATGATAATTAAGTATTATTACTAATTTAAATAAAGTAGATAATATTAACCTTTGAATGGTAGTTCATTTGTTTAAATGGTAAAATACCGATAGAAAGATGTAAATATTCAAAGTTCCATTCTTGTATAAGATCGTAAATGTTTACTAGTTGTCCAATAAGTTTTACTTTTTAATTAATATTTAACGAACATCAATTTATGTTTCAAACTATCTTCTCAGTAAGGTTATATAGCAGCTCACACGCAATTGAGTTTGTTCACATTTAATTCGGTTAAGTCATTTTGTTAACTTATTAACGAACATGTATGCTTGAGCATTGCTTACTGCCTATGCATTTATTCACGCTGCTGGCCTTACTACTAACCGCTTCTTTCATTCGATGATTCATTCATTTCACTATATATATGTCCATGTTATTCACGTTCATTGCTCTATCTTGCTTAATTGTACTCGCTTACTCGTACTCATATTTGCTGACTCACTCGCTCGCTCGCTTGCCTGATAGTCTTTTGGCACAACTCTTTCATGCTTGTTTAACGCAACTGTAATTTGGATATCTGTGTGTGAGTGGTCCCATAATAAACATAATCAACACTTCGTATTCACCTTCTGATTAATATACCGTTGGGGCGTTATCTAGTGACGGTTATCAAGACGAACTGTATACGAAATTTGAGGATTATATTTTTGCGGTACAAAATTAACTTACCTAGATAACATTTAACCTGAGCATAAATGTAATGATAATAGCCAGAACTAAATTCATTATCTAAAAATTATGATTAGTTACATTTAAAAGGAAATGGTAATTGATAGATGATACACGATTTCTATTATGTTAGAATATGACATTATTTGTATTTTGATAGAATAATAAGAAGACGGAGTTGATTTCAAAAATATGATGTATTTGTACTATGCATTCGAACAATCTGGTTACTCATATACTTGTCAAGGCCTTTGATATGGAAATTAATAAAAATCAATTACAATAGTGGAGATCATGAATCAATTGAAGTTAGGCTACCATGAAAAACCTGGAAACACTGGGACTCTTCAGTAGTGAGCATCCACGACCCTGCTTTGCGCGATTCGACCCAGATCAATTAAACGAAAGTTCAAGTAAAAAGTAACCAAGGCGAGAGAAACAATTTTACATCGTATAGGAAAAAAATAAGAAATTGTCGCGTTATCCTAGGCTATAGAATTATTTAAAGATTACCAGGGTAAATTCAAGGTTACGGCGAATATTTAGTTGGTAAAATGTAATGGGTGTATTCCGTTTACTAAAAAAAATTCCAAGGACTTATCGACAATCGAGGAACTTAATGAGTTTCTGAATTATTCTGTCAAACTTATTGAAGTGAATATGACTGTTATCTTTCTCATGGATTGTGTTCACATAAATATTCAACATTTAGTAAGATATAAAGTTATAAAAATGCTAAATGAATGAAAACTTGAAATGAAAATATAAAAAACTGTGTATAAAACGTATTTAGTTATACAATGCTTAAGATAATTTACAGCCCTTTATTTATTTAAACAACATAAACATTAGTACAAGGATGCACCGAATAGATATGCACCACATAAATTATTCGATTTATGTCATAGCTGGGATGCCACTCGGGTGTCCAAACCGAAGCACGTTGTGTTCTTAGAAGCCACACCTGAAGCCTTTGACCTGTAGGTTTAATTCACAAAGTAGTGAAGCAACATCAGGAGATGCAGTTCTATGGTAACTGGTGATCAACAATAGGTTCATACACCAGTTGTTTCCTTAGGATACTGAAGCCCATGTACATCCTTGGTTTGGAATCAAGGTTTTTCTACTTCCCTAAATGGACTCCACTTGTCCACCAACCCACTTAAAGTGCCGGATATTCGCTTTTTGTCCTCTCAATTTCGTAAACAACGCCCTCGACGCGAGAAGACGGTGAGTAGGACTTCTTTTGCAGTGGTTGTATGCATGTGGCCATTTGAGAGCATTTCGAGGGAGGGAGGGAGAGAGAGAGTTGATTCTCCCCACTCTCGATTGCACCAGGGCATTTGGGGGTAATTTCCAGTATAGTTGAATTATTTTGTTATTATTCATTTCTTAGAGTAAAATATTGAATAAAATACTGAAGAATTTCTACAAACATGTCATTCAAATCATTCAAGGATTAATAAACACATCGATTAATATTTAATCTGTCAAAATGGATGAAAAAAATTTCAATTTGAGGTCAATTGAATAACTCAGATAAACCAAAAATATGAAGTATACAAAGACTAATAATCACAAACAAAGCCTGTGGAATGATAAATAAATATTTCATTTCTGTATTAAGTATATTCTAATGAAATCGTCTAGAGAGATCATGAAACCTCTGTAATAGAACTCATTAGCTTGGAGAATTCGGCAAAAACCAAAATGTGCCCAGTTAAGTTATTAAACTGTGGTGTGTATGTAGAATCATATCATATTTGCTAACAATAATACAATTCTCGTATCTTAACAATCTCGTTTAAACTAAATTACTTATTTGACATCCAGTAACAAAGTATTGGTGAAATGAAAAACTATTTTCAATAATTCACCTGGTTTTATTTGCTTGTATCTTCCATTGTTGTTTAGAACTGCGATTGATCAGTCTCTTGTTGGCATATGTTCATCCTGTGCGGACTAACTCGATATAGCCTTGAGTCACAAGCGTTATAATAATATTTAAGAATTATTAGTGAAGAAGATAGTATCGGCGTGTATACATAGAAGTAATCATGATTTTTTAATTACATATTTTAGAACAAACTACAAACTATTTCAAATAGATCAACAAAATTATTTTACACAAGCCACTTCATTCTCTTCATCCTGGTGATCGACTGGATCATGAAGACGACAACATCTGAAAGAAAGCACGGGATACAGTGGACAGCTAAGATGCTCTTCTATCACACACGCAACAACAAACGCAGGAGAAGACAACCAGTGTAGCAGCAGTCTCAGCAACAGTAGGTCTCATGATACACAGAGGGAAAAGCAAGATTCTCCCATACAACACACCATGCAACAATCAAATCACAATTGACGGAGAAGATTTGGAAGATGTAAAAACCTCCACATATCTATGCAGGATCATTGATGAACATGGTAGATCTGATGCAAATGTGAAGGCGCGGATCGGAAAAGCAAGAGCAGCATGGTCACAACTGAAGAATATCTGGAACTCAGAACAACTGTATGTCAAGCAACACAAAGGTCAGAATTTTCAATACACATGTCAAGACAGTTCTACTGTATGTGTCGGAAACTTGGACAACTACGAATGCCATCATCCAGAATATACAAGTTTTTATTAACAGATGACTATGCAAAATACTTCGGATCCGTTGACCAGACACTATTAACAACAACCTACTATGGGAGAGAGCCAACAATATCTCAGTGGAGGAAGAAATCAGGAAGAAGTGCTGGAAGTGGATAGGACGCACATTGAGGAAAGCACACAACTGCATCACAAGACAAGCTCTCACATGGAATCCTCAATTCCAAAGAAGAAGATGAAGACCAAAGAAACCATTACGCCGAGAAATGGAGATAGACATGAGAAGAATGAACAAGAATTGGATGGAACTAGAAAAGAAGGCCCAGAACAGAGTGGGTTGGAGAACGCTGGTCATCAGACTATGCTCCATTGACAGTAACCGGAATAAGTAAGTAAGTGAAGTAACTTCATTCAACAGACTATTATATTCATAATATTGAAATGAATATGTAACAAGTACATAGGATGGTTCTTTTTATCTCAAATCAATTGCATAATTGATGTTTGAATGTTGTAGAAAATTGAAGAAGGAAATGTTCTTTTTTTCTTTTGTTAAATGTCTATTATGTACAATTTAAATATGAACAATTTCTTTCGAATGAATATTCATATTCAGTTTCAAAATTCATAATTTCTGGATTTTTGAAATTTATAAATGTATTTATCGACTATCGATGGTAAGTATTTTGTGACGATCAGCAACGAGATATGAACTTTTTGATTTCTTGTCATCAAGGTATATAACAAAATCTTCGATAAATTAATGCATGCTATGAAATTTGGACTATTGTGTATCTACTTCACTCCAAGAGACTGATATAAAGGAAGAGTTTATACATTTTCTCTTCTCCACGATATATTTCTATACGACAATAATATGATTACTGAATGAGTATATACTACTGCTGGATTGGATACTTGAACAATACGTTATGCATAGACTAGATCATGTTATATAAAATGCCTGATTCACGAACAAAAATAAAGAACCAGAGTAAGCCTAGACAATACGTTGTTGCACAGAGTCACTATCAGTCACTGGTCGTTCTGGTTTACGGGAATTTCCAGACAGTTTCTTTGTTGTCCCATACAGTTCTCGCATGTTTCCTTCTATTTCAGCCTTTTCCGCCGTCATTGCTAAATCTTCCACATATTTACGTTTGTCAGTTCTGATGCTCCTCTTCACTTTTTTGTTTACTTCTGTGTATTCAGCTTGTGCCTTGGCTTTCTCTGCTCTTGTTCGACTGGTATTGATTGCTGCCTTCTTGTTCCTTCTTTCTTGAATCTTATCCAGTGTATCAACAGTGATCCATTCCTTGTGGCCCAGAACCTCATGGCATATTGAAGTGATTGCCTCTTTTGTTCCCTTCCAGTTTCTCCCCATAGTAGTTTGTTCTTCATTGAGTAGATCATGATAGGTCTGGAACCTATTGCTGAGGACTAACTTGAATTTGTTGAGTTTGTCAGTATCCTGAAGAAAAGCTGTATTTAACTTTTGTGATATTGTCTGCCCATTGTCCAGTGCTTTTGAGTTTCAGTTTCATCTTAGCGACCAAAAAGTGGTGATCTGGTGCTATATCAGTTCCTCTCTTGGTTCTCACGTCCTTCATCGTCCTCCTTAACGTTTTGTTGATGCAGATATGGTCGATTTGATTTTGCGTAGTGTAATCCGGTGAAGTCCATGTGGTTTTGTGAACGCGTTTATGTGGGAATATAGTGCCGCCTATGACCAGTTTATTGAAGGCACATAGGTTTGCAAATCTCTCACCATCTTCTTTCCTTTCTTCCAGTCCGTGTCGTCCCATGATGTCTTCATATCCAGTGTTGTCCATTCCAACCTTGGTATTTAAACCTCCCATCAAAATGGTCGGGTCCTTTTTTGGGCACTTCTTGATGATTGACTACAGCCTGTCGTAGAACTGATCTTTAGCGTCTTCATTGTAGTCGTTGGTAGGCGCATAGCATTGGATGATGTTCATCGAAATGAACTCTTTCTTTGTTTTGAAGGAGGCTCTGATGATCCTTGGTTCATGAGATTCCCATCCTATAAGTGCATTTTGTGCTTGTTTGGAAGGCATCAATGCAACTCCTTGTGTATGTGGGGCATTTTATTCTTCATGGCCAGAGTTTGAAGTAGAAATTAATAATAGGAGAGGAAATCACATACTTAACAATCAGTAAGCTCAGTAAATATTTGCCTGCTCTTTGTGCCTAACTGCTTTTACTTTCACACCACACATCAGGGAACATACTGCAGGACTATTGAGATCACTCTTTCCCTACTTAAACAGGTCAGCTTCATCTTAAGAATATAACAATGAATTCAATAATAATACACAGAATTAAAAGCATTAATAATTCATATGACGAAATAGTATGTAGGACTAATGCTCCATGTAACTGTACTGTGAACCTCAGAAAGCAATTTTCCTCTTAGCTCTATTATACTTGATACTTTAGAATAAGTATTTTTGCTTTCTTCTTCTACTTTTTCTCGTTGTTGGCAATGATTCTTCACTGAAAATCTCTTGTGATCTTCCAGAAATCTTCAGAATAATAAAGCAAGGCCACTAGACATAAGGTTTTTCACAAAACCTAGGACTGAAAGTTGTAAAAACATTGGTTGTTATAGAAGAATGGTGTTGGATAGAAGTCAATTGATATGACCAACACTGAATTGGTCGATTATAATGGTAACGACACAAGAAATTGATTTTCCCCACTCATCAATGACATGTAATCACATATTGACTTAGTCAGATGTCCTAGTATGGGACTCCTCAACAGTGCGCACCCACGATCCTGCACTCCGCGAGCTTCGAACCCAGGACCTACCAGTCTCGCATCAGGCGCTTAACCAACTAGACCACTGAGCCGGAATCCAATGGTCAGATGTGTTGATTATAGACATCTTATTGAATGATATCATAATGCATTCAAAGAGTTAGCTAATGACTATTTGATTTTAAATACAAATTACACTAATTTGACTGTTAATAAATTACATAAAAAGTTGTGTATGCAGATATCATTTCAACTTCTTTACGAGATCAAATAAATCTATATCGGCTGTATTTATGTTTCGAGGTTTCCATTACTGGCACAAGTCAGTTAAGCATTCGCCGATATAACAGTGATAGACATAACCACTTGTCTCACGACTCAACTAAATTTGGAAATACCGATTCCTAGAAAAATTTGAGGCGTATTAAACTATGCTAAAATAGCTGCCCATTACCTTCTATTTTATTTTAACACATAGATATTGGTATAAAAGAGCACCAGATACATATGTGATACACAAATCTCATTTGATTTCTGTCAGGGCCGTGATACTGCTCGGGTGCCCAAACCGATGCAGGTGGTTTTATTAGGTGGCCACACACAGAGTCTTCGACCTGAAGGTCTAATCCACAAGGCAGTGGAGTACCGTGAGGAGATGCAGTCTCATGGTAACCGGTGACCAACGATTGGTTCATACGACATTTGTTCCTTCAGGATACTGAAGCCCATGTGCACCATTGATATGGGATCAGGGTTCTCCAACTCCCCTAGATGGACTCTCTATATCCACCAACCCAGTTGAAGCGCCAGACATTCGATTTTCGCCCTCTCAATTTCGTAACCAACAGTAATACCGAGAGAAAGCATTGAGTAGGACTTCATTGGCAGAGGCTATATACGCGTGGTCATGTGAGAGCATTTTGAGAGGGAGAGCGGATTCTCCCCACTGTCAGCCGTACTAGGGCATTTGGGGACACAACCTTATCATGAAAGTATAAGATTTTTGGATGAAGATTGGTAAGGAGATCTATACGTAGACAATACAGTTATTCTGTAATTCCTTGTGTCTAATAGTTGTCCATACTGGGATTCAATGAATCGGATTAATTACCTACAAATTCAATAAATTTCATAGAGAGTTCATTTGAAAAAAACCTTCTTGTTTAATGGATCAAATAGAGAGTTTTGTCAACCTAATATAGAGATAACTAAATAAGTAGAGATGAAAAATAACCAACCATTATTGTTTGATATCAGATTACTTTTGACAACTACTACCTAATTCGTACAATAAATAGAATTTAGAAAAGAGCAAGAACAAAGATTCTAGTAGAATAGCATGAATTCATTTTATTTCGTAGGTTCTCGTCAGCTGCTTACAACCTGTGATATTTAAAAATCATAATTACATAATGGGTTTTAATTGCTAACTGAATATTGTAAATATATACCTAATGTGAAAGAATATTCTACAACATTAATTGTGACAACAGTTCAAAAGTGGGTTAGAAACAATCGATTACATAATGAATAACATTGAAGGAATGTAGTGAGTAGAGTTCAGTTGAAAGATTATTAATTTGAAAGACTTTCAATGATGTAATAAATGCAAAAGAGAAAAAATTTATGGTGTATTGAAGGAATATTTGTCACCAGGGCAAGGAAAGATTAACCACCGTCTCCTTTTGAATACATAGGTCAGGTTTTTGACGCCTGATGGCAATGGCTTCAGAAGACTGGAGTTTGGCTGCTTACTAATCACCCTAAAGGATTGTAAGGTATCTACCTGATGTCCTGTATCAAGAGATGTTTGGTGATTGCACTGTTCAGAGTCTTCCTTTCCCTTGTTCTAAGACTTTTTGAACATGTTCAAAGAATCTAAGTCACTGAATCACCTTGTGACAGTACGTTGCAGAATATCAAGAGAAGTGACAAGGGTCAAGTTTTATGGTGAATGTCTCACGTCAGGCTGTTTCCCACGTCAGTTTGTAAAATCCTTACGTTCATGTAAACTTCCACCATTTAAAACAGGTTACCGCCAACTGTATTTATAAATTCACGTGTACCTGCCAAAGCAGCTACATCGGCCGAACTGAAAGGAGAGCATATCTTAGATTCTTTGAACATGTTCCAAAAAGTCTTAGAACAAGGGAAAGGAAGACTCTGAACAGTGCAATCACCAAACATCTCCATGATACAGGACATCAGGTAGATACCTTACAATCCTTTAGGGTGATTAGTAAGCAGCCAAACTCCAGTCTTCTGAAGTTTGCTGAAGCCATTGCCATCAGGCGTCAAAAACCTGACCTATGTATTCAAAAGGAGACGGTGGTTAATCTTTCCTTGCCCTGGTGACAAATATTCCTTCAATACACCATAAAATTTCATTTTATTTTATTTTTTTCTCTTTTGCATTTATTACATCATTGACTCTATTTTATTTTTTCAACCGTCTTTCAAATTAATAATCTTTCAACTGAACTCTACTCACTACATTCCTTCAATGTTATTCATTATGTAATCGATTGTTTCTAACCCACTTTTGAACTGTTGTCACAATTAATGTTGTAGAATATTCTTTCACATTAGGTATATATTTACAATATTCAGTTAGCAATTAAAACCCATTATGTAATTATGATTTTTAAATATCACAGGTTGTAAGCAGCTGACGAGAACCTACGAAATAAAATGAATTCATGCTATTCTACTAGAATCTTTGTTCTTGCTCTTTTCAAAATGATAAAGGGAACTATGTGTATGAAATAGAATTTAGGTCAATATTTAGTTAGGTTTTTTGAAGGATTAAAATGATGATACTGGTTAGATGTTAAGTTATAAACGGACGATGAAGAGTAGTTAGATAATACTAAGAAGCAATTCCATGAGGTATCATAGATGAGATGACCCGGTTAAGGAGTCTCCAGCGATCCAGTATTACTTGGCTTAAAAATTGGTCTTACAAAGGTTTGGCGCCCGTAGGTACACTTTATAACTTGTAGACTACACGAATCTGAGATGAAGCTGATTGATCTCATTATCTTCTTGATTTCTTTTAATATTTGATTAGACAGAACTATCATATACAACCAGATGGCATATAAATTTATTTTCTGAAATGCATTTTGGGTAAAGGAGATAACCACGAAATATTATATTTCCTGTTTGGGACTTGTTTAAAACACTATTTCAGAGGCTGCCAACATGACAAGTATATGTTAATGTTTCTACTGATTGGAAGAAGATAAGAAACGAGTAATTTGAGCTGAGATATAGAAAGTTGGTATATTATCTGTATATTCATTAAATATCAGATAATCAAACCTCTGGTACATGTCAATATTCTTCAATAAGGCCTATTGTCCAATTTGTCAAAATCTATTCTTCCTAAGTAATTCAAAGCGATTTTGATTGAGAAGGTATCCACTGATTAATTTAATCAATTTCATTGATAATTCCTATTCATGATTGTTAACAATACTGAAAACTGTACTCAAATTAATTGAATGACTAGATCCAACTACTCAAAGTATACAACGCTACCGTATTACTTAGTCAACTGACTTTATATTTAATCTGTTTCATGAAACAGAAGCAACAGTTTAAATTAGACATCACAATTATTTTTACTCAGTGTATACATGTTCTTTATTAATTCATTTTATTTTTTCACAAGTAAGCAATATTTACCATTCTTTCAATAAACTTATTTTAAATACATACCCTCAGCAACAGCCTACAGTGGGAGAGAACAAACTAGCTTCCAACTAAAGAGGAAATTAGGAAACGATGTTGGAAGTGGATATGATATACATTACGGTATTCATCAAACTGCATCACGAGGCAAGCGCGAACTTGCAATTGTGAAGGAAAACTGTTATATCCTAGTGAAGATTAAATTACGGGTAACTTCTGAGAACTTTTAATGGACTAATGTTATATATATATATATATATATATATATTCTTATTGTGTGCGTTTTCAATATCCTAATAATGTATATCTACTCCTCTTATTATAAGGTTCATTTTGACCAATACACTATTATTATACGATTTAATGTTCTTACATTATACTGAGTTCATTGATTACAGTCTCCCACGTTCAGGGCCACTTTGTGGGTTTGATCCTGTATTTTTGCTATTTCTTATTTTATGGTCTGATGCGGTCTGTCTGACTAATATACAAACGAATTATGTTTGAAATAAATGATTCGCATAGTGGAAGCTCTCATTGGTGTTCTGGACCTAACTGAACGGGCTAGGCGAACAAATGACCAACAAAGACGCTAGGCTGCTCATACCAGTTGAACATCATTGGTTTAGCACAATACTAAGATTGAATAAATCGTGTTTCGATTGGCGAACAAATCAGTTAATAATTAGTCAGTCTTGAAGTCATAACAGAAACTGTAAAGAGGAAGGCCGAAGAACACATTACTTCAGGAATTGGAAGCAGACATAAAAAGAATAACTAGCAACTGGAAAGGATTGCGTAGGGCAGAATTGATTGGAGAATATTAGTGAGCAGCCTACGTTCCTCGATTTGGGGATAAAAGACGTAAGAGAGAGAGAGAGAGAGAAAGAAAGAAAATACAATAGTTTATACAGTAATTACAATGAAATATTCAACTTACTAGTTGTAGTTTCACTATAGATACATTCTTCTTCTTTTTCGTCTTCATTATTATTATTATCTAATGAATTTGTTAATCGTTTTGAATGATTTGATGAAATCTGGAAAGATTTTATCCTCCTATCATTTTTTCTGTCTTTAATTATATGTAATGGTATATTTGTACTTAACCATATAGGTAATATATATACATGATTTGATTCACTTATTTCATCCAAATTATGCTCATATTGATTAGATAAAGAGAGTGTATGCTCTTGGGTATTACTGTCATTATTATTATTATTATTATCAGTATGATTACAGCTATATAAATGTTCTAATGCAATAGACTGTTCAATAGGATAATTATTTTTATAGGATGATAAATGAGAATCATTGATTGATTGATCCGTAGTTTGTAACTCATGATTATCATTATTATGATTAGTATCTATATGACTATTCATAAAATGTAAATTTTCCTCTATCAATTGTACATCTTTATCTAAATATTCTTCCATTGAATTATTATTTACAGAGGAAATATTAGCTTTCATTGTATTTTCAATATAATCGAATTTATTTGTTTTATTATGATCATGATTATTATTCTCACTACTGATATCATTATAAATATTAGTAGTAGTAATTGTAGTTATCGTTGAATTAATCATACTATTTATATTATTATTATTATTATTTGGTATGATATCAGTTGTATGTTTATTAGCTTGGATAAATGGTGTAGTTATCGATTTCTGATTATTGATTTTATGAATATCTGATTGAGTACTATTACTATTATTATTATTATTGTTTGTATTCAATTGTATAGATTGTTTGAATGTTTTCTTAGGATAATACATAACAATAAGCGCTTCTAATAATTCAAATAAAAATATACAACTAAATCCAATAAATAATGAACATAAACCACCAACTTCTGAAAATAATTTAGCTAATGAAAAAATTTCTTCTTCCATAGCAACTTGTACACTTTCACTACGTACTAATTTTAAACGACTTGTTAATATTGGTAAACCATCTTCAAATCCAGGTAAACGTACTTCACTATGTTTTATAAATTTAGTTTGTATACATGGTAATGGACATGTTTCATAAGGAATTTGTTCATCTTGACATTGTGTACGTTCACATAAAAAATTAGTTTGTGTTGATGTACGATTAATTGATAATAAATCTAATGTACATGTACAATTACAATTATATGCTACTTTTGTACAACATTCAATCCAACCGCATGCTTCACGACTATATAAAAATTCTGTACCAAATAAACTAACTGTATTTAATTTATTAAGACGTTGTTCATTAGTTTTTTGTTTTAATTTAATTTTAGCATATTGTAAATAATTTGTTGTTTCACTAGCAAATGTTTGTTGTTTATTTTTCATTCGAATTGTATCCAAATAATCTAAATACCATTGATGATGATTATGATGATCATGATGATCAGGATCAGGATCAGGATCAGGATCAGGATCATTTTCATGATTATTATTTCTAGCATTAGGAATTGTATTAAGATCATAATCATTCATTTCATTAAGTATTGTTGAATTATGTGATGTTATCCTTGTTAAACTATGTTGTTCTTTATTATTATTATTATTATATTCTTCATTAATATCCATTGTTAATTCAGATGCAATAAATTTTGCATCAGCACCAACATGACATGGATTTCTTCCTGTATTTAAACGTGTTGTTACAGATTTTGAAAAATATAATGAAACAGATGTATCCGGTGGTAAATTTGTATGAATATGACGATCATATGCACTAAATGGTAATTCACCACGTTCATGTGTTATTAATATAAATGTAACACGATTAGAATTTTCTAGATTATTTTCTTGTTTAATACGTATTTCTAAATAAGACCATGATTTTTCTACATTATTTGATCGTAATTCAAATGTTGTACATAAAAAATTTCGAATATTTGGTACCTAAATAAATAAAAATCAATAAATATGAACATAGATCTCCTTCTTTGTTTAAAAAAACCAAGTATATAATTGAAACAATTATTAAGATTACTTGCTTACTTATGCCTGTTACTCCGAATGGAGCATAGGCCGACGACCAGCATTCTTCAACCTACTCTGTTCTGGGCCTTCTTTTCCAGTTCCATCCAATTCTTGTTCATTTTTCTCATATCTTTCTCCATTTCCCAGCGTAATGTATTATTTAGTCTTCCTCTTTTCCTTTGGTCTTGGGGATTCCATGTGAGAGCTTGCCTTATGACGTAGTTGGCTGCACTTATTAATATTAATACTGTTTTATTCATCTTATATTGATTGTTTGAATCGTTTCATTAATGTTTTGGACTGCAATCAATCAGTCTCATATTTGACATGTATGTATATCGTTTAGATTGCTTCGATATTGTTTGTAGTTATAAGTATTATACATAGAGATGAATTACGGCTAGCATTGGAATTCAGAATGCATGTTTTGTTTGTATTTGGGACTTGACAGTTGAATGTACCTATATTCGAGAGTTGATATTGATTCCGAGACTCAAACTCAGTACCAGTGCTAAGTGGATAGTTCGATGACGTTTTTAAGCGAACGGTACTGGGTTTGAGTCTCAGAGTGGACATCAAATCTCCGATACAGATACCTTCAGCTGGCGAATCCCAAATAAGACAAAACACGCGTTGTGTATTCCACTTCTAGCCACCACCCATCTTAGTTTATAACACTGTTTTATGTTCTCATTTTTAATACGGCAGGTATTTTCAAAATTATTACCTGCTGTGTTCTTAGTTTAAGGAAGTGTTAAGTGAGAGATGTCAATGGATATACAGTATTGGGCGAGATTTAGCTCAAATACTCAACGGATATATATATCGATGAGTTTGTAAATGTTTGATTCTGGTTTGATAATAAACTTTCTTAACCAGTTTTATTTTTCTCACTCAAGTAACACGGTTGGGCTTGTATACAGAAAGCATGTAAACCAATATTAAAATGGGACAACCACCCAAGTTAGAATTGCATTGTCACTTTTATTCTCTCTTAATAATTCATGGTTCATTTCACTGTCAAATAAGAAGTTATGCTCATTATTTTCTTGCCTCATATCATTCTTTCCATTTTTAACTGTATGAAACTACAACATTGATGTATATGGACATTCTTCATTTAGAAAAGTTTTATCATTTCCAATAAAACATGAAATTTAGATAAAAGATTTCTTTTCAATTAATTTCCTATTAACCTGTACATTTGTACATACCAATATTGAGATGGTAGAGTAGATTTATAGCTCATGTTGATGGTTTTGATGGATTTTTGTTCTTTGACCTGGATAGTTTAGTCGTGGAGTTTTCATCGTTCTTCTGAACGACATCATCAGCATCACATTTTATTGTTCTATCAAAGTTTATATTATTTTTATTAAAGTATAGTTTCATATTACAAAGACCTCAAAAAGTACATAGACTAGTTAATCTTTCGAAATATCAAGATTTTCATAATCTATACTCAATTATTATACAATATGTATGCCTAATCAGACATTTTGAAATGGTGGAGAAAATTATACACAAACATAGGAACAAAATCAAACCAATGGGAGATACAACTAAAACAATGAAGTAAACAATGACAAGTTTAACGTCAACAAGAATCAATCAACATCGGGGTCTAAAGGAAAAGTTATGAACCACATATGGAGAAATTCGAACACTTCACTTCTATCTGAAGTTTGTACTGATGATGTTGTTCAGAAGAACAATGAAAGCTCCATGACCAAACCATCAAGCTCAGAGAAAAAAACTCCATCAAAATAATGAAACATTCTCAAGTTGCATAACTTAACATCCTGACTTTATGACTATTGCTAAGCTAGAACACTAACAAATAAATGTAGAATTGTTTATTTGTAATAGTTCAGTATACTATACCTTCATAGATGGAATCGCTTATTTATTCAATAAAGTTATCTTTTAACAAAACTAAATTTTAAAAAAATAATAACAGAATGATAAGCTACCTCAGGGAATACTCTTATATTCTCATCATTCTGTTAACACCTTATGATTCAATATTTCACCATTTAATTAATTTAATATAATCTCTGTATCTAAGTAAAGGAAAAACTCTATGCCTTTTAATATAATATCATAAAAAGGGTGATTCAATATTCAATCATCACAACTCATCACAATAACACCTTAATCTATCCTCTTCTATATGCTACATCAATATTAAATCTCAACTCAATGGTTATTTAATTAAAATGTATGGTAATCATATGAAAGAACTATAGTATGTAGAAAAGTACTTAAGCTTGTATAATTTATACATTCTGTACTGAATTCATTTTAAAAGAAATCTCATTTCTTTAAAATAATTTGACAATATTATTCACACAAAAAGAAGAAAAAAAAGAAAAACAAAGAAAGAAAGAAAGAAAGAAAAAAAAGGAATGAAACAACCATGGAAGAAAATGTATTTTAATGGAATGGAATCATTTCAATCATTGACTAAAAGCATTTTTATTTTTATCAGTACATATTATCATAAAATTTCTATTGCCTTAGATACTATTCTCCGTTACATTGTTTCAGTCTTTGTGTATGGGTGTGTGTGTAAGAAAAAAAACACTTTTTTTTCTACAGAATTTTAAAAATTGCGAAATTTTTCAATGATTATGAAAAAAAAGAGGATCCACCGAAATGTAACTCTACTTCGAATCATTTTCTTATCTTGGAAAATGTGGGGAAAAAAAGTGGCTAATGTCTCATGTATCTTTTTATTCTCCTACCTCTTATACTGAAATTTACTCTCAAGGAATAAATATCATAAACTAACTGACTTCAAAGAGAATGATAAATAGAAGACAATAATGATAATAATAATAATGAGGGGAGAATAAAATGAATGGTGCATTGTTAGACCTAAGTAGATTATTGTAGTTAAATAGATGTAATGAATGTAGCCTTAAGGTAGAGTGGAATATGGTGAGAGACAAAAAAAAATGAAATGTGAAAATCAAATAATGGAAACATAGGCGATTAGAAATTCAATAGGAAGATAAAAGACAAATTGAAGAACAAAAAGAACACACACACACACATGAAGAATAAATAAGATCATAATGAAAATATATGTGAGATCATCATCATCATCATCATCATCATTATCAAGCATAGTGATAAATATGTGATACGTTTCTTTTGTCTTTTTACTTTAGGAAAAATAAACCAGATTTGGCATTAAAATTATAGAAATAAATATGTATATTTATTATCTGTTCAAATAGAAGTTAAAACATTCATTTAATGATAATTTAATAGATGAATACATGAATCAATGTAAGCTAGATCAGTATGGAAAAGCGGAAAGCACTGAATAGTCATTTCGTCCTGGATTCGAATCCTGAGTATAGAATCATGGATGCACAATACTGAGGGGTTCCATACTAGGATGAAACAGCTATTTAGTGCTTCCAGATTATCTATGATCGTCTAGCTTACATCAACTTACTACAGTTTCTACAAAAACACTATTCTGATCATAATAATAATTTGTCATACTGTAATTTATTATAATACTAGTTAGTGTGTTATTGATAATGTATTTATTCATTCATGTTGGATAATGAGATTGTCTGTAAATAAATCTAATAAGCATTAGATACCATTTTATATATTTGATGGCACTTGATATTATACGCAGGATTAGATTTACGATTATAAGATTCAGTTTGAATCAAGAGATTCAAATAAAATCATGGATGCGCATTGCTGAGGAGTCCCATAATAGGATGAAACGGCCGTTCAGTGCTTCAGTGTTTTTTCCTGGTGATCTAGCTTCGATTGACTCATGATCTTAACTATTAAAATTACTATAATATTTACAAAAGCTTTTCTCTGATGCAAAATGATCATTTATTCAACAGTCAAACTTTTCTCTAAACTGATAGTCGCAAACGTATCCGACTTATCTACGTTTACAATTCTCCATATAAACAATGAATGATTATTGTTATCTTAAAAGCTGAACTTTTTACAAAAACAATGAGCGTTTCATTATCAAATTAACTTACAATTTGAGCACTTTAACATAATACGGTTTTACCTCAAATACATGAAATCATACAATAACAAAGAACTTTCTGAACAGTGGCTACCAATGCAATCTATGATTCCCATTTCTTTCTGTTTTTAGTTGATCAGTTAGATAAACTGTCAGTCATAGAATTTTAGTGGCCCGTTATTTTGACGCTAATTAGATGGAACGTTGATATTGTTGATGGGTTCACCACTTTTTTAGCCCTTTATCTGACCACAATTTGATCGTATGAATGATTATTATTGAAATATGCATGTCGTCAATCCTCGTATAAAATTATCGACTTAAATCGCGTTAGTGAATAGTGTAATTAAATAAATCAAATACAAGAACGGATTTTTGAATACATATGTTGTGTACACTAAATGATCTGGACAAAAAATCAGAGGGATGAAGCGAAGGAAGCAAAGCGAAAAGAGAGAGAAGCAAAATGATGAGTAGTGGAGAAGGCATGTGAACAAACTCAGTTTAATCAAACGTCTGTCGATATTTATAGCCAGACTAAAATAAGTTACAGACATGTGATAAATAAGATAAGAAGTGCACATACATATGCTCATATGAAAGCAGTCAAGGTTGATAAGCAAATAATTGACAACGTCAAAATGAGGTTTATAACAAGAATGAATAAATTGCCCTGTCCGGAAGCTAAATAAGCTATGTGGGCCTAACATAGCAACCGTCATTACAGTGTCAATATTCCCACTTAAAAATTAATCTTATACGTATAGTGCTGCTTTAGGCTAAGTGAAAATTGCACAACAACATACAAGAATAAGTAGTCTGATTACGTAGGCTTTATTTATCATATTAATGAGATTTAAATCTTTGTAAATTTAGTCTGCATAACTAAATTATTCATCAGACCTTAAGTTGTTAAACCAATTTAACCAGTACAAATCGCAACTTAACAAGTGGCTTAACTACACTTGTTATAAAATGTAAACAGTATTTTTATTTTGTCAAAGACTGCATCAAAGTACAATGGGAACAGTCGTTGGAAAAATTCACCGTATAATATCGTCAAGTACTTAAATAGTTGATGAATAAACGAAGAAAAAACCTTTTACACAGCGAAAAATTTATCATGGTAATAATTAGTTATTCAAACTGTGTGGTGGCTTTGTTTCGTTAATCAATCGCCTCAATAACCTTTACAATATAAATCTTAACGTGTTTGAAATCACAAGGTAATAAAAAGAGGCAACTACAGTTTATGAGCGGATGGCACAGATCACAAAGCTATAAGTACATCAAGTAAATTTTGAAGCAGAGAGGCGAATAAGTATATATGACCAATTACATACGCAAATTTGAGTAATCTTTTTTCCAGTTAGCGTTTTTTAGCGAGTTAGTTTTCTACGGGATGGGGTCGCTAACTCCATGCTCAACCACCCTTCTTTATCCGGACTTGGGACCAACAGAGCCCCAGAGGGGCTCCAGGCGGATCTGCAAAGCAGGAGCAGTATACTTACAACTGAAGAATATCTGGAAATCAAAACAACTGTATGTCAACCAACACCAATGTCAGGATTTTCAATACAAATATCAAGACAGTTCTACTGTATGTGACGGAAACTTGGACAACTACGAAAGCCATCGTCCAGAAGATACAAGTGCTTATTAACAGTTGTCTATGCAGAATACTTCGAATCCGTTGACCGGACGCTATTAACAACAACTTACTGTGAGAGAATACAAACCAGATCCCAGCTGAGTAAGAAATCAGGAATAAGCGCTGAAAGTGAATAGGACACACATTGAGAAAAGCACACAACTGTGTCACACGGCAATCCTGTACTTGAAATCCTCAATTGCAAAGAAGAAGAGGAGGGCCAAAGAACATATTACGTCGAGAAATGTAGACAGAGATGATATGAATGATAAGAAGAAAAATTGGATGGAACTAGAAAAGAAGGTCTGGGACAGTGTGTGTTGAAGAATGCTGGTCGTCGGCCTATGCTCGATCTGTAGTAACAGGCGTAAGTAAGTAACATATGCAAATTTATAGTCAAATTACACAAGGGCTCAACAAGGCAAATCAAAGACTAATAATCGGATTTGAGTACATATATACGTGAGGACGAGGATGAATCATCGTGTGACATTTAAGTGATCAACATTTTAGCTCGAGTCTGTCATACGATCAAGTGATCATAACAGTACAAAGAAACGGACGAATGGTTACTGCTAAAATAATATTGTCTGTTAAGTAAGTTAATAGAAGGGTTTAACCAAAATGTTAACTATTATCGAAATTGGTTGTAAGATAGTTGTATCTATGAAAGACACAATGTCAAAATCTATTCCACTGAACATGTAAAACGAAAACAATTTTTTAGGGCTCAATATAATAACATTTTCTTTCCACACAACTTTTATTCAAAACATAAATTGTATATATTCAGAAAGCATGCAATTTGTCTAGACTTTCCATTTACAACGGAAATAGAGAGAATGAACATTGTTATTCCCTGAACATAGAAAGCCTATAATTAGAATTGAATTCATTGTAATTAAGTTATCTAACTTAAGAAATGACATTTAGTTTAATAGAAGAATGATAGAATAATGCACTTGGTATTGTTTGGCTTGTATCTTCCCATTGAAGTTCAATACTGCAATTGATCAGTCTTTTATTGGCATATGTGCATACTGTGCGTATGCCTCAATAGTTGGTACTGGGTTCGAGTCTCAGAGAGAACACAACTCTGAGATGCAGATACATCCAGCTGGCGAGTCCAAATAGGACGAAACCCGCGTCCTGGATTCCGCTACCAGCCACTATCCATCATTGCTTACAAAAATGATAGAATAAGTCTAAAAATGGAGATAAGTACTATATTTTGTTTTTTTCTTTAAAGATAAGTCATCTGTACTTGCATGATTGTTTTCAATCTTAAGCTCATACCACTGTAACACGTCTACTAACCATTTTTCGGTAGAAAATTAAAAAAGTTAAGAAAAATATAACTCGACTAAAACAACAACAACAGTTTTATTGATGAAATACGCAACTAACTTGAAAGATTAAAGACAGAAAAAGCAGTACGAAAATCTTACAAGTGTAATGTAATTAACCACTCACTTCCATTTTTATTTATTTAACTCTGAGATATTTCTCTCATGTTATAACGGATAGTATCATTAGACTAAACAAAGTGGAATAGATAAAGTACAGTTTATATGTGTAATTAATCTCAATATTGTTAAGATAGGATAGATTGTGATTACTTGTAGTGAATTTCAAAAACAATTATGATTTGAATACTATCATTAAATGTAAGCAAAGATGGATAGTGGCTAGCAGTGGAATCCAGGACGCGCGTTTCGTCCTGTTTGGGACTCGTCATCTTGATGTTCACTCGTGTTGGCGTTTGAAGAGAACGGTACTGAGTTCGAGTCCCAGAGTGAACATCAACTCTGAGATGCAGGTACATCCAGCTGACGAGTCCCAAACAGGACGAAACGCGCTTCCTGGATTCCACTGCTAACCACTATCCATCTTTGCTTATAATGCTTGTAAATTAAGGCAATATCGAGGCATACGCACAGTATGCATATATGCCAATAAGAGACTGATCAATTTCAGTCCTAAAACATCAATGGGAAGATTCAAGTCAAACAATATCAAGTGTATCATTAAATGTGTTTAATTAAACTGAATGACTTTGATAATTTTGCGTATTTTGGATAAATCTCATGAATCAGTAAACAACAATTAATTGGAAAACGGTTATATTTTTAAACAAAAACTATCTCCTTTGTTTTTATGAAAATAGGGTTGTGGAGATTATTAAGATATTGTTTGAGATCATGAAGTGATTGATGTTAGATCACCATGAGAATCCTGGAAGCACTGGACGGCAGTTTCTTCCTACCGTGGGGCTTCTCAATGGTGCGCATAAAAGATCCCGCCTCTCGGGATTCAAAACCAGGGTCTTCAGCCTCGCGTGCGAACGCTTAACCTCTAGACCACTGAGCCGACCGGTATCCAACGGTGTTAATGTATAACCTCAACCAGTCCATGAAATTGTGAGACAATCTTTCATTATACTGATGTAGATACCTGTCTCCTCGACACAGATTAGTCCCATTTGTCACGGCTTCTCACTAGAACTTCGAGAATTCCCTCATGAAGCTAGTCACTAGTGAGCACATAATAATTATCAGTATAAGGTTGTATAGATTATTAAGTTTTTGATTGAGATCATGAGTCGATTGATGTTAGACCACCATTGAAAACCAAGAAGCACTATCTCATTTGTAGAAAATCACTAAAATTGAACTTTTATATCGTTGAAATAATGCCATATGTGAATCAGCAGAAATATTTTAGGTATCTAGAGGTGATGGAGAAGATTTGTAGCTCAAGTGGATACTTTTGATGAATTTTTGTTGTCTGAAATGGATGGTTTGGTCTATGTATCTGAAATTTGTTGATTAAAAATAATTTTAAGCAATGAATAATCAACATTGTCTATTTAAAGTCTGTATGGGTTACTCAACTTGCCAATTAATTAGAGGAAATTTTAAGCTAAGGATATTTTTATGACAGTACAATAGACAAGTCTTTTAACAAATATATGAATAACATTTAGGCATATATTCAACAAAAACAACATTCGGTTTATGGAGAAAAACATCGATGAAAAGTGTGAATTCTTAATAGACGTATCAAGATGATTGTTGTTCTAGACTCTGATTAACTGAAATAAATATGATAGGAGAATTAGCCGACATACTAAAGATTGTAAACAGGTATAACTACAGTTATTCTACATTAAAACATGGCATCAGTCCATGAAGTCGTTGGCATTTGGACTTAACCAAGTCAATACCTACGGACTATCTGGCTGAGGTCCACGTGTTATCGTAACCAATTGTTCACAACCTTGGATGACATGGCTCAAAATCGTTTCCAATGGCGCAGGTATATTCATTCGTTGTCTTCCTCTAAACCCTGAGATCTGAAATTCCTCATAACATTTTTTGTTATTAGTTCCTGTTACCACTGATACTGTTACTACCTGATTTCATCTCTCTCTGCTAATGGAGTATGGCAACTTGAACCGATGAAGTTACCTACAGCTTCTACATGGAAACACAATTGATAAATAGATTTCTGCCGTAGTCACATGCAAATAGAAAATTATTTCGAGCCTTAATTACTCTACATTTCTGTCAACTATCGTGTCCTCTCTTTAACAAAAACAATCTTTAATGATTGTAATGCTATAGCTATCTCGATTTCAAAAATATATATATATATATATATATATATATATATATATTAGTGGACACCGGATTCATATAAGTAGTTAATTCAGTTGTGGTAATATATAAAAGAATACTGCATATAAGGATATAGTACAGGAAAAAAGAATTAATTCGTAGAAAGAAGATATGAAACGATTTTAATCCCTTAGTTTAAGGGAAGACAGAGAGTGTATACACCTACGCCATTGTGATGGATTCTCAGCCATGTCACCAAGAGTCTCTAACCATTGGTTACGATAGTCACGCGGACCCCAACCAAGTAGTCTGCATCTACCAACATGACTCAGACTAGAAGTTAGGGCATTTCTTTCATGTCTTAGCCTCATTTCAATCAAACATCATGTTAATATTATTTATAACATATTCTTCATCACTATAAGAAATCACTCTACGATAACACGAATTCACCAGTCTTCATTGAACCCTGAACACGTAGAACAAGTAATACTCTGCACTGATAATATACGATCATGTCATGTTTATTATTAAGCTATTCAAATTCCATTGATCAGGATACAATATGTCTACTAGTCTAAATCACTCAATATCTCGTGGATTATAATCATAATGTAAGATGGTTGATCAATATTGGTATTGACAGCTTTATGAATTTCAGTCATAAAATTAATTAAAATACACTGAATGCAACCGATATTTTTTTGGTATCTTACCTTCATTTCTGACGACGACCACTATGACATATGAATAAATGACAGTAATTATAAAGAAGTATGAATAGAACCATGTATATATAATGAGTATTGAATAGCTAATATTCACAAAATTAATGACAAATGACAGCTTACTATCTTTTTGATTGAATAAAGCATAATTATGTACTGAAAGAAATAGCGATGGATAGAAATTGGTTTTTACGGAAGTAATTACTGATACAATGTCATTGAGAATCTGTAACTAACCGATAATACTAATTCGCATTAACGGATTTATATATATATTCTCATCAATCTTATGGTATTATTATAATTGAGTTTCCTGAACAAACACTTCGGTTTCTTCTCGTTGTAAATCAAGTCCTGTCGACTAAATATTGAAGAACTAAGGAAAATAGCACATTCTGAATTTAACACCGGAATAAAGATCAAGCAGATGAAAGTAAACCTGATCTATTTAAGCCTGATAATGATAAGCAGTATTTTCATGACAAAAACGATATAAAAGACATTTCTAAGTATTTCATTAAGAATTGCTTACAAACACTTATCGGTTACTTCGTTAATCAGTGATAACTGGAAATTTGAAAAATAATATTAATTTTGACGAATACTAAGACGGTATATGTTACTTATGTTGACAAGTATAAGTAGTATGTAACACCAATCAGAAGAGGAATGCCTGGTATCAAAAGACTGAGAAGATTAAATTAAAGAGAACAGTAATATAAGCAATGAGTAATTTTAATTAAAAAAAACCGAATTAAGGAATGATGTAGCAAGTAAAGGATAACTAATAGAAGATGTGCCAATGATGTATTAAATGTGTGGTTTGCATATTTTACCAAAGCACTCTGTAATTATGAACTAAGAAATAAATTGGCCTTCCTAACCTGAGTTTACTCACAATACAAGTAGTAGTATAATTGCATGATAAGTATCGTATTTTGAATAAATATAACTACAGGATAAAATGGATTCACTTTGTTTCATTGCTCTAAATCTACTAGAGCGGCCTGTTTAAACTTCCGGGCCACCGTATTTCCCGACATCCATTTACTGCTATTAATTTCACTGTCTGAGATTTCATTTAAAAGACTAATTATGTCTGATAAGCTCTTATTTACATAAATATGTACAACCTACCGCGATATAAGTTACTCATGAATTCTGGAAGTATCATCATAGTATTTGTTATATTCCCCATGTCATCCGTTCTTTTGAAGATAAAAGAAGTTATTACTATGGAATTCATACATTAGCTATTTTTAAAATGAAAAGATATGTCATGGAAAGTTTTTATACAGATTTCTTGGTTATTTGATAATTAAATGTATATAAGACCGAAGTTTGTTCCAGACTACATGATATTACCTAATACACTGTTTCAGACGTTTATGATGAAAAGGAAAGAACATGAAATGATAGCACGTTGAATGTTTATGACTTCTGGAGTTTTAACGGATTATTAATGATCAATATCTTGTTTGAAAATACTATGTAGATTTAATCGACTTGTAAATGTTTTTACAATGCCAGGTATTTATGGAATCATTATTGAAAGGGGTATCTTAGTTTGAAATTTTAATTTAAGTAACTTAAACACTCATGTCAACCAGATTACTTACTTACTAACTTACTTACATACAATACAGATCGAGCATAGGCCGACGACCAGCATTCTTCAACACACTCTGACCTATGCCTTCCTTTCCAGTTCTATATAATTTTTTTGTTCTTATCATTCTTATCATGTCAGTCTACATTTCTCGACGCAATATGTTCTTTGGTATTCCTCTTCTTCTTTGGAATTGAGGATTCCATGTGAGAGCTTGTCTTGTGATGCAGTTGTGTGCTTTCCTCAATGTGCGTCCTATCCACTTCCAGCACTTCTTCTGATTTCTTCCTCCACTGGGATCTGGTTTGTTCTCTTTCACACTAGGTTGTTGCTAATAGTGTCTGGTCAACGGATCCGAAGTATTTTGCGTAGAAAACTGTTAATAAGCACTTGTATCTTCTGGATGATGGCTTTCGTAGTTGTCCAAGTTTCCGTTCCATACAGTAGAACTGTCTTGATATTGTATTGAAAATTCTGACCTTTGTGTTGCTTGACATACAGTTGTTCTGAGTTCCAGATATTCTTCAGTTTGACCATGCTGCTCTTGCTTTTCCGATCCGCGCCTTCACATTTGCATCAGATCTACCATGTTCATCAATGATGCTGCATAGATATGTGGAGGTTTTTACATCTTCCAAATCTTCTCCGTCAATTGTGATTGGATTGTTGCATGGTGTGTTGTATGGGAGAATCCTGCTTTTCCCTCTGTGTATAATGAGACCTACTGTTGCTGAGACTGCTGCTACACTGGTTGTCTTCTCCTGCGTTCGTTGTTGCGTGTGCGATAGAAGAGAGCCAGATGATCTGCGAAGTGTAGATCGTCCAGCTGCATCCTAGCTGTCCACTGTATCCCATGCTTCCCTTCAGACGTTTACGTCTTCATGATCCAGTCGATCACCAGGAGAAAGAGTAAGGGTGAGGGTAACCAACCTTGTTTGACATCGGTCAGTACTGAGGACGAAACTGTGAATTGTCCTCTATACATGTCAACCAGATACCACAATTTAAATCTTAAACAATTGTAACCTTATCACATTATCCACCATCTTTTGGGATTATAGACAATTATTTGAAATTGAAATATTTAAGCATGTATTTATCCGTATGATTTCATATGTTCATAGATTTTTCTTAGTAAACCACTAATCATTATAGGTTGATTAATAGATTGTCTAAAAATATTCTGTGTAAAAATCTATCATTACAGAAGACAAACTAATAATCTTAGTAAAATATGATATAAAATCTTGAAATGATTTATATCTCAAGGGAACTGTCATTTATTCTCATTTCTGACAACTACTTTTCACTTACCAATAAAAAAATATATAGTACGATGCAAACAGGTGACAGGAAATCAGAGCACCTATTATTCAATTATATATTTATTATTTATGAAATAGCTTATATTGAATCTGTTCAGTTGTATAATGAAACGGCCTATGCTCCATTAGGAGTAACAGGCGTAGGTAAATAAGTAAGTAAGTAAGTAAGTAAGTGAGTAAGTAAGTGAGTAAGTAAGTAAGTGAGTAAGTGAGTAAGTAGGTGAGTAAGTAAGTGAGTAAGTAGGTGAGTAAGTGAGTGAGTGAGTAAGTAAGTAAGTAAGTAAGGAAGGAAGGAAGGAAGGGAGGAAGGAAGGAAGGAAGGAAGTGTATAATGAAACGACATTCATTAAAATTAGTGCAGTTTTATTGTAGTCCATGGAACTAGATTTCAATCATCAGTTTACAGGTTCGCACCAACCTTGCGAATAGTATTCTCCAGCCGATGATTGTTCACTAATAATTTTAAAGATAAATTATCGCATCTGACCAACTCAATGTGCATTTACCAATTTACCTGCCCATTTGGAGCTAGGTATATAGGTCATTTGATGCGTACTTTATCCAGAAGAATTCAAGAACATTGTCCGGTGTGGCTAAAAAAAGGAGGCGACGGCTCAATAAGAAATTCAATAATCGAACATCTTGTGAACACAGGTCACTCAATCAAGACAAACTCGGTGTTCAAAGTCGTCTACAATGTAAATAGAAGTCTTCCAAAGACAATTAGACTGCATCTTATTTGCATTGCCGAAGCAATAGCCATACATCTGGAAAAACCATAACTGTGTGTTCAAAAGAGACTGGTACAACTTCTACCACGGTCTTAATGTCTTATGATTTTTTTTTCTCTTTCTTCATACTCTTCTTCCCTTACAGTCATCTGCTTCACCTTCCATCTTCTCCTTAAATCCTCTACTCCCAACTGGTTTATTTCTGTTTCTACGATCATCCTGACTACATGTAATCTCAATTTCAACATTTCATTTTATCATGCTGAGCTATCTTTTCCCATTGATAACTTCCCTATCTATCTTTTGATGAATACTTAAGTCATTAACAATCAAACGATTATTAAACTTTCCTTGTTTTAAAAATTTTTTTAATAACTATATATTTTACCTGGTTTTCACCATGTCTAACAGAAGTTTATTATCAGTATTATTATCATCCTGTCAAATAAGTATATATATTTGCATTTGTACAGCTTTGAAAATGAATTCACCGAAAAGGGAAGAACTCTTCGCTGAACTAATCTTTCTTGTTCAGTTTATTGATATTGTTAGCATTTACACTAACAGTGTTGCTCAAAAGCGGACTCGAAAAATTATATATGTTAAGTGATATGGAACCTTCATCTAACTTAAATCAAATTTCAACTAGGCGTTGAAAAGCTTAATGAAACGCTGCAATATATGAAACTACTGATCAATATGAAATTGATAAACTTGGGTTCTAACTTAACGAGGAGTGTTAGTTTTCTCGAGAATGAAGATAGATCTTAAAAGTATGTACCAAATGACACAACACCTAGGTTCAGGCTTCCCTCCTAGTTACTTCCAACGCCTAACATCGAGATATAATTGATGCAATATATTTAAGCATTTAGTTTAGTAACCACATTGTGACTTGATCAATATAATTTTATCAGAGATATTGACTAGATAAACATGAAAAACATCAGTGCTTAACGATCAATCAATATAGGCGTTTAGATAAATAATCATTAGAATGTTCTTCTAACAATTTCTTTTTCAAAAGAGAATCCATCAAATTTAACTTGTAACTTTCATTTTAATCTGTAGTAATTGAGATGAATTCCATTTCACATATTTTTGCAGTGAATGTATCTTTGTAATGTGCCATCTGATATTCATCTGATTCCATTATCTAGGAAAAGAGATATACCCTCTACTTCATGTTTTGTAGTAAAAGCTATATCCTTGTGTGTTTTATTAAACTGATTGATTAGGTTCATGAAGTGCTTGTGATTGTTGCAGACGAAAAATGTGTCATCAATATATCTACAGTAGAATGTAGTTCATCTATTACGTGCTTAAACTTCTGCTGTTCCAGGTTTCCCATAAATATGTTGGCCAGAATTAGACCCAAAGGGCTACCCATGGCTACTCTATCAATTTGGCCGTACAATACATTGTTGAATTGATATTATATATGTTTTTTGATACGCAAAATCAGGAGCTATTTAAATTCATGGATTGGTAAAGTCAGAAGTTCAGGATATTCACATATGATATCTGCCGTTTCTGATATTATTTCAAGGGAATGGTAAGATTTTAAGTTTAATTACGAATAAAAAGTAGATTTTAAACAAGTTTTTCTACTAAAATACATTCAATTTTGTACAAACTCTATCATAACAATGAAAAAATGAGTGAAAGATACTGAGTAGAAATCCAGGCTATTAAGTTTTAATGATTATCTCGAAAGAAACTGTAACCAGTGAAGTTCATTCCGTGTCAAGTGTGAGATAACTATCTACCTCAGACAACGAATGAATGGTTGAGCAAGATCATGAATCGATTAAAGTTAAGCATGAACACTGTTGAATGTTGGCTCAGTGGTCTAAATGTTAAACGTTTGCATGCGAGACTCAAGGTCCTAGGTCCAAGTCCTATGTGTTAGATTTTGGATGCGCACTGTTGAGAAGTATCATACTAGGATAAAATAGCCGTCAAGTGCTTCCAGGTTTTCAATGGTGGTCTAGCTTAGATCAACTCGTGAGTTCAACTGTTAAAATTATCTTAAAATAGTATGTTAGTCAAATCATTTCTTAAATAATCAATCACAACTTAGTAATATGTGGAAATTCATTTTCAGTACGACTAGTAATAATTGTAGTAGTAGAAGTAGAAATAAAAGTAATAACTTTAAAGAGGAAGAATGTCTTTGTAAAACCTCAGCAAAAGAATTCGAATTAAATCCAATGTTTCGCCTAGCAATCTGGTCCAAGCTTTTTCAAGGAAAAAGTAATAACTGTTTAAATTTAAATCTACAACCCTAATCTATGCCTTTAGAACTAATTTATACCACCTCTTTACTTTACTTAGTCTAATAAGGCTTAACAAATGAGTTTACTTACCATAATTATCAATATTTCGATTATTATAACTAACTTCCATAACCTTTGTACGTTAGTTTTTCTTAACACTCTTTTGATAATATAATTATCTGAACACTTCTTATAATGTAATTTTAACAATTTCTAAAGATGAATATTCTAAGTTTTGACTTATCTCCTATTCTGTAACCTTCATTTAAACCTTTATTTCTCTAGCTATTATTAATATACCTATCATCATACTATCAGTTCATGTTATTACATAATGCGTTTTTATTCAAAATAAGAAATTCTCAATAAGAAATATGCAGTATTAAGAGAAATTTTATTCTCACATCAGAAGAGTTTTTGTGGATATTATAGTAATTTCAATAGTTGAGATCATGAATTAATTAAAGCTAGATCACCATGGAAAAACTGGAAGTACTGAACTGCCGTTTCGTCCTAGTATTGGACTCCACAGCAGTGCACATCCACGATGCCGCCTCGCGAGATTTCAACCCAGCAACTATCGATTTCGTGTACGAACGTTTAACCTCTTGACCCATTGAGCAGGTCGTCATCGAATGGTGTTAATGTCTAACTTCAACTAATCCACGAAATTGAGCGACACATCCACCTTAGTCTTCATTGAGTTACTACCTTACAAAAGACCTGATTGAACTCCACTAGTCAGTGCTTCTCATCAGAACTCCAGGAAATACTTTTTGAAGCTAGTCAATAATGAGCATATATTGATTAATATCAGAAGGTGTGTTTCCTGGATTTCTAGTGAAAAGCAGTGACCAGTAGAGTTCAACTAAGTCCATTGTGAAATAGCTTCAATTAATTCGTGATCTCAACTATTAAAAATGAATATAATACAAGAAGACGTTCTCAATAGTTATTCACTGTTATTTATCCTAATTGGTTTTTCTTCTCTTATTCCAGTAATATGTTTAATGAGTTTTCTTCACAACATACTAGACTTCATTTTCTCAGTGCTTATATTCATGATAAACTGTAACAACAAGAACCAGTCAAAATCAAGGTCTACAGGACAATCTTTGAACCACATATGGAGAAATTCGAACACTTCACTTCTATCTAAAATTTGTGCTGATGATGTCGTTCAAAAGAACAATGAAAGCTCCATGACCAAACCATCAAGCTCAGAGAAAAAAACTCCATCAAAATCATCCATCTGAGCTACAAATCTTTACCATCATCTCAAACTGTCAACTACTTATGAGTGAATGTGATTATATTCAATTGATCAATAATCAAAAACATGAAACTCTTTCATTACATAATCAAAATCCCAAACTATTTAATCAGTAAGTTCCAGTAGTTTTCGATCATTCTTACAGATCATAAACAAACAAACAAACAAACAAAAAATTGTTTCTATCCATTCCTTTACAAAAATTGAATATTTACACTGATTCCCAAAAAATCAAAAAAATAATTTATTCAAGATTTAGTTCTTTTTTCTTCTTCTTCTTCTTCTTGTTTTCTTTTTCACTAATTATATAACTTAAACAAATAAACAAACGGAGAAACAAGCGGATAAACATTCAAAACTGAACGACAAATGAATCACTCCTATTCTTATCATTGAATTAAAAAATTATTGAAAGAAAAAGAAAAGAATTTTGATTTGATTCTCTATTTTCATCGTTTCTTTATGATACAAAATGTTTGTTTGTTTTTTTTCCTAATTAGAATTTAAATGAGCGAAGTTGTTTTCTATGGGTTTCATTCGTCAGAATGATGTTACTATAATAACAACAACTTTTTTAGGAGTTATTAACATGAAATGTTATGGATATTACGGATGTATGCCACTAAATGCTCTGGTATGACCGAGGGTGGGGGAGACAGTTTTCTCTATCTCTCTCTCCCTCTCGGTTGAAATGCTTTAAAACGGCCACATGTATACAGCCACTGACAGGGAAGTTCTACTCATTACCTTCTCGTGGCATTACTGTTGTTTACGAAATTGAGAGGACGACGAAAAGTGAATGTCCGGTACTTTAACCGGGTTGGTGGGAAGTTGGAAAACCTTGATTCCAAACCAATGATGTACATGGGCTCTTGGGTCCTGAAGGGATGTGGTGTATGAATCAATCGTTGGTCACCGGCTACCATGAGACTGTATCTCCTGACATTGCTTATGAGTTAGACCGTCAGGTCAAAGGCTCCGTGTATGGCCCCTAAGAAAACCATCTGCTTTGGTTTGGACACTCGGGCAGTATCCCAGCACTAAGAAGGACTTGATCACCACCCAGTGATCAATCAATCCTGATTACATCTCAGTCCTACGAGAGGTCGGTCATGGCCCGGATAGCTTAGTGATAACGTCTCTGAGTGTAAAGCTGGGTTACACGGGATCGAATCTGTTAGGGAGCACCAGTTCCTTCAAGATTACAGGTACACCTTACTGATGAGTGCCAAGTAGCACGAAACCTGGGTCCAGAATTTCCTGTCGACCACCTCCAACCACCATCTAATCTCAATATAGTGCACGTAATGTCGAGTCACCCAGACTAGTGGCCACATTGTAACTTGGTCGATAGCACCACCTAGTGATCAGTCAATTGTGAGTATCCCAGCTCTCACAGAAATCAAGTAACTTGTGTGGCAAGTATGTATTTGGTGCCCCTTTGTACCAATATTTATGTGTTCAAATAAATAAATAAATTACGGTTGTATGTTTGTTTTAGAATTATTGTTTATTCATTCATGCCGAAGAAAATTTACATACATTAAATTCAAACAAGTAGGAGGAATTTAATATCTATTGATGCCAGCTCAGTAGTCTAGAAGCTAAGTGTTCGCGCAAGAAACCAAAGGTTCTGGGTTCGGATCCTGAGAACGAAATCGTGGATAGGCACTACTGAGAAGTCCCATACAAGAACGAAACTGACATCCAGTATTTCCAGGTTTTCCAGGTTGGTCTAGCTTACAATGAAACGTTTTTGTCTGTAATCATTGTATGATTGTCCCTTACTACTTAAAGACTTATTGATAACTAATTACAAACAGAGTTAACCCTACAACTTAAAATACAATTTTCTGCCAACTTTTTTTGTGTATTTTTTTATTATTAAATTATTCAAATTGAATTTTCATGTTGTCATTTCATACTTATTAATTTTAGCATTTCTACTTACCTATTACTGCTAACAATCGTTGAATATTGAAGTTTAAATGATGAATCATTTAAAAACAGTAAACAAATGGACAGTTGATTCCGACTAACTTAGAATAACTAAGCAATTCTCAACTAAAATTTGCTACAACATCTATACGTTTTGTCCCTAACTAAACACTCATCAACGAATAAGTAGGTTAGGCGTTCGCGCGTGAGACTGAAGGCCCTGGGTCCGAATCTCGCTCGCGAGATCGTGGATGCGCACTGCTGAGTAGTCCCGCAATAGGACGAAACGGCCGTCCAGTGCTTCCAGGTTTCCAAAGGTGGCCTAACATCAGTCAGTTCATGATCTTAATCAAAAAAGAATAAGTCGGAGTTCAGTAGTTCATAACTTCAAGTTCAAATAATGTGAAAAGTAGAATGGTCTTCATCTAGAATAATTGGTAGCATCAAACAAAGACTTATTAGGATCCAGATAGCACTAAATAATAACAAATATATACAAGTGTTGTCGTCTAGGCTTCAAACTCGTTGACGTGTTACTGAAATGTCTATAAACACCAGTCAATATTTATTTATAAAACAATAAGGTAGATATTTTTTTACATTAAATAATTCAATCGCTTAAAGTGATGCTATTGATCAATGAAATAAAGAATCAATTTTCACTGAAACTGATATCCGAAAATGTCTTCTGTTACTTAATTCGTCCCAATGTTTTAGACCTGATGAAATCCTAAACCTCCTTTTAAAGAAGTTTGCTGGGTTTCCGTGTTATCCACTCATGAGCATCTTTGACAGATCTTCCCTCAAATAATCTTATACTGAAAATGTCGAGAAAGATAAAGATAACCACAATATTTAAGAAAGTATCAGGCTATAGGAATCTGAAATTTAAACGCATAACAATAACTTCACCTTTTCTCAAAACAATGGAAAAATTATTGTTACTCCTACTTCAGCCTTCATCAAGAGAGTACGCCGATCCATTTCAGTTTGCTTACAAATGCAAAAGAATCACCTTAAATGCTGCCGTTTTTCTGCATCATAATATAGTGTTTAGTATGAGAAAGGGTAAGAAGTATATTCGGTGTGCCTCCTGCCTTTGACTCTATCCCAAAACAACTTCTACTGAACAAGTCAACCGGCGTCAACAATGACAGCTAGATAACCAACTGGCTATGTTCCTATCTCTCTGGAAGAGTATATTACACTGTATTTGGAGGGAACTTTTGGACACCCTTACTGTCTCATGAAGGTGTACCACAAAGAGGTTGTTCATTCCTATCTGCTTTTCTTTGTATTTCTTCATGGTCTGTCATCTTCCATAGAAAACACTTTTATTAAATATGCAGACGATCTCACTGTATGTATGCTGATTTCTACCTTTTCAGACCCCCTTGAAATGAATGAGTTATTGTCTCGTTTTGAATGATGGTCTGATTTTACTGGTCTCACAATAATCTATCAAACTGTTAATTTTAGCCTGAGACATGAACAGCACCTAATCACTTTGTTGGAATCTCATAAAACTTGTACTATTAGAGAAACTTTCGTAAACAGTGTCAAAATTCCTTTATTTCGGTGTAGGTTTTCCGTCTGACTTACTACATAAAAAGGCTGCATGCTTTTGGAATTACTCAACATTTACTCTTAAAGTTTGTTAATTCATGCATATTACTTATTATTCTTTACTGTTCTCTATTATTATTTCCCGGGTTTTTGAGAAACGACTGCTGTATTGAGGAGTGTGCTGAAGGCAATTAACAGGGTGTGTGGTGAATCTTTTGAGGTCATTATTAATATGCCTATGGACTGACATCCGAAATCCTGTAAACCCCAGGCAGTTGTTATCTTCTCAGATACTAATCATCCACTTCAATCATAGCTTTCTTCTATTATACCTTCTGGTTGAACGAAACGTCAATATATTAGAATCCATTCACGAAAGCAGAGGTATAAATGCTCTACATTACCATATTTAGCAAATATACTATAGGATGAACAGGTTGTTAGAGCTGACCTAGTCAACACTTATTCTTAAGCATGTTTCTAATTAAAAAGTTGTACAGATTCAAGTCTTAAAAAAAACGATTTCATTTGGTTCCAGGTAATTTATCTACTTAACTTATGTATATATGTATGCATTTATCAGTTGCTTCCACTTTCTTTCTATTCTTGTAATAAAAACGTGTTCAAATACCTTATGCTGATGATTATATATAGTATCAAGTATATAATATTGGATAAGGTCATTAATAACAATAATGATAATAATTCTATGATCACAAATATCGTTTAGTTGCGTAATCAAACTTTTAGATCCTTACACCAAAAGTGGATTGGAGTTGAACTTGTACACTACCTAATCCCGTCCCAGTGGTCTATAGGTTAGCCGTTCGCATGCAAGACTGAAGGTCCTAGATCCGATTTCCGGTTGAGGGATTGTCAATGCCTACTGCTGAGAAATCTTATACTAGGATGAAACGAATCTCTAGTGCTTTTGTATTTTCAATGGTCTTGCGACTTCCATCTGTTCATCATTTCAATTTAAAAGACAGTCTAAAATCCTTCAGTGGGTTACAACTAATACAGGTATTGTTTTAAAAATTTCCCTACAAAAATATTACCAAAAGAAAATATCGAGTATCAGAAGAGGTTTTGTGGATATTATAATAATTTCAATAGTTGAGATCATGAATTGATTGAAGCTAGATCACCATAGAAAACCTGGAAGTATTGAACGGCCGTTTCGTCCTAATATGTGACTCCTCACAAGTGCATATCCACGATCGCGATATTTCAACCCAGGACCTATCGATTTCGTGTGCGAACGCTTAGCCTCTAAACCGGTCGTCATCGAATGGTGTTAATGTCTAACTTCAACTAATCCACGAAATTGAGTGACATGTCATTTCTTTCTGACAATAAAAATAAACGATTTTAGATCATGTCAAATGAATCATAGTACAAAATGTCATATTTTATTTGTGTGTTGTTTATAATTTAAGCTTGTTGTCAAAAAATTAGTTGTATAGTTTTTCATATTATTTATAATTAAGTAAACACAAATATCTTATTATTGACCAGTTATTTCATTAAAATAGAGAAAGAACTTAGAGGTGGACGTAGAATTTCACTCTCTCCATAATGTTATGCTAAAAAGCTGATGGGACATCACTCTCTACAAAAAGCGATAGATAGGAAACTCAATCTGGAACAAGCAATATATGAATGCCCATATTTAGGTTCCATTAAACTGAAAGAGCAACATAACAATAAAGTTTTTTTCAGTTCTCGAGAGCTAGTAAGAACTGCACAAAAGATATAGTCGACGAATAAATGAATAATTCCAGGTTTATTGATACTTGCCTGGGCTAAAACTTTCAAGTGAAAAAAACATCTGCAGTACCAAAGTAGTTCCGTTTATGAACAATGAATTTAGACGGAATACATCTGCATAGATTTTGATAAACTAATCATCGAAATAGTTGGGACTACGGATTTTATTCATCAATAGATATCAGATTTAAAGACATGTCAAGGATAAACAACAAGTATCAGTTAACTTAATGTATATCTTCTAGTATACTTGATCCTATGGAGTTGCTAAAAGCGTCATTTTTATTAAAATGTATATTTAAAGTTAAATATAAATCAGTCAATAATTCCTCTACTTCTACCAGAATTATTACTCAGAATGATGCATAAAGTTTGATGGATTATATTTATAGGGTATATGTCTAAATCCTTAATTTACCATCATCTTTATATCTCCTGCCCCCCCCTATATTTGATGAACTACTTTTGTCTTGTGTTTGTCTCTACTTTATGTTCATCGACTGAAAACGTATCTTACATATATCACTCTTCTACAAATTGTTTTCATTCATATTAGCCATTATCTATTGTTCCACTGTATTCTAAATTTTAAAGTTTTCGGTACATTTTGATACTTTTGTTAGTCTGGCAATAAATTTTTTACTTTAAGCAACTATGTATAACCATAAATACAATTGTACAGTTTTAATAAACGACATCGTCGAAGAATAGAATTTTCTTCGCCTAACAGTCTCAATCTTATTGTTAAGATGTTACACTGAGGTTAGATAAATGGTCATTGTACAATTGTCCTGTCCTTGAATGGTTACCTACAGGAGTATGAGTTCATAAAGATGTCGAAGATGGAACTCTCACGGTAAGACTTTGACGTTGATGCTATTTAGCCGGCATCGAACACAGTGAGATAAAGAAACCTTTGAAAATACGATTTTTTTTTGATGTAATGCGTTATTTTAAATCTCTTTTATTACAGTTAGCTATATAATAGTTATTGTTTCATGTTTGAAGTATCTGCCAACATCTTATACAGAACAATATTTCTATCCTAATACCTCTTACGTTACTTCAGTTGTACCTCAGTTACTTGACTATATAAGTTAAAAATTCTCAATAAACAATTTTCTTCACAAGATACTGAATGTCCATTCACTGGATACCATCAGTAACAGCCTATTGTGGAAGAGAACAAACCAGTTTCGAGCTGAAGAGGAAATTAGGAAAAGACGTTTGAAGTGGATCAAACACATTGAGGAAGTCATCGAACTGCATTATGGGGCAAGCACTAACTTGAAATCATGAAAAAAAACTGTAAAGAGGAAGACCAAATGAACACTGTGTCGAGAATTAGATGAATAGCAACTGGAAAGGATTTCTCAGGACAGAGTTAGATGGATAAAGCTGATGAGCGGCTTATGCTCATTGATGAGGACTAACAGGCATAAGTAAGTAAGTATTTGTTAATCTGCTGTCAATATACTGTAATAATTTATAGAAATCCTCAATGTTTTGAAACTTTCGGTATTTTTAAAAATATTGTAATTTATAGAAATAAATAATTAGCAAGCCAATACAGTAAATCAAATCTCAGTGGAGGAAGAAATCAGGAAGAAGTGCTAGAAGTGGATAGAACACATATTGAGGAAAGCACCTAACTGCGTCATAAGAAAAGCCCTCACAAGGAATCCTTCAGGTCAAAGGAGAAGAGGAAGACCAACGAACACATTGCACCGAGAAATGGAGACAGACATGAGAAGAATGAATAATGATCGGATAGAACTGGAAAGGAAGGCCCAGCACAGAGTGGGTTGGAGAATGCTGGTTGGCGGCCTATTCTCCATTGAGAGTAACAGACGTAAGTAAGTAAGTTATTATGGTGTAAACGAGATCATAAAATTGCTTCGGTTTTATTTCATTTACTTTTTCCAATATTCTGACTTTTTATTTAGATGATTACAAATGTGACTCCAATCCAGATAAACTATTAGAAACATATAAATGTAAAAACATGACTGAAGATATTCATGATAATAATTTGGTAATGTAATTAAATAAGCTTTCTCAAAGACCAATAACCACATTGTTTAAATAAGTCATTGGTAATATTTTCCAATAAATCATTTAATGATAACGCGTTTACAGTCTTGTAGGGTAAGGCATCAATTCCTACAGTATAAAATCTAGGTTCAACCCATTTATCTGTCGTTTCCAACTTATATTTATCATTAACCATAGGTGAACAATGATGATAACATAACATTTCACTTATTTGTCGCTAAAATTTTCAAATACATGAAATACATTTCAATGTACTACTTTCCTAAATACTGATTCAAATTTTGAACGGATCAATGTCTCTCTAAATTGTACTCAATGCTCATTATAAGATGGGAAATCAGTCAGTCAGTCAGCTACAACGTACGATCAGGCACATAAATGCATCGATCCAAGTTGCCATACCCCATTAGCACAACAAGATGAACACCGGATTCATAAAAGTAGTTCATTCAGAGGTGGCAATATATAAAAGAAAGATTGCATATAAGGATATAGTACAGAGACAAAGAATTAATTCATAGAAAGAAAGATATGAAGTGATTTTAATCTCTTAGTTTAAGGGAAGACAGAGAGGACCAGATGGGAAATACAAGGATTACTATTCTGCTTATATGAAACAATGGTATTTAAAAGGGCTTATTCCACTTCGAATACTTTAGTTTACTGATTATTCATTAAACATACTACTGAATTATAAATCTTTGTTTCTATTCAAAAAAGTGATCAGTATTAGAAGAGGGAAAATGGGTGATGAAAGTTGTAGTTTATTGTACGAAATTCGTAATAGATTTTAGGTAAAATGAAAATCCCTATGGGCTTTTCACTTCACCTTCTTAATTACCGAACTAGATTGTTTATATACTGTCATTGGATTTTATATGTTTTGAAGAGGGATGTTCTAGTCTGATGCTAGTACACAACTCTTCTATATTAAAGACCAAACCGGCGATTAAGTGAGAGGAATAAGTTTGAGAAGGTGGTTTAAAAGGAGAAACTGAATCAAATGCATAAACACTCATATACATATATATATATGCGCCTTAGAAAACGAAGCTATCTTTCAACCAATAACATTCACTTGTCATTAAAGGATTTTTGATTGACATGACTTAGTCTTATTTGATTACTTTTTATTGACATAGGGTTTTACTGTCAGTGGTAAAGTAATTTTAAGGTGATAGATAAAAATTGTAGCTCCGGTGAATGTTTTTGATAGTATTGAGTTCTCTGAGTTAGATGGTTTACTTCTCGAACTTTAATTATCATTCTAGAAAACATCTTCAGCAACTACTTCATGTAGGAGTAAACTTTCCAGTTATTTCACGAGTATTATATTGGTTTATTCTCAAGACCAAGTTTGTAATTGGCTGTTTACATAAGTTTTTGTTCATTTCATTCACCTTTGCATTCAAGTCTACTTTCTTTGTTAGTTTACCCTATGCCTTGTAATTGATTAACCTCTTCCGTATAGGTTCATAGATTTAGTCGATGTCAGTTTATATGTGCGTTGATTGTTAACTAATCTGAACGACGTGTTATTGTAATCCTCTGGTATTCTTAAAGTTCTCCAGATCCGATGTTCGACGTGTTTCTACTCAGATTCAACTATTTTGATTGACTGCATGTATGGAAATGAATAGTAGTATACTTTATTTCTTCACTACTAATCTATTGTAAAGTATTTACTTTGAAAATAAACTGTCAAATTAGTAGAAAGAAACCCAATTAAAACATAAAAGCTTAATTGACTTGAGATTTGAAAAAAATAATAGACAAGTGGTTACCATGGCAATATAATAAAAACGATTGGTTTTATTTGGGTTTTTTTTTAGTGTTCTGTTCTAACCATTTTGATTAATAAACAAACCAGTACAACATGTGAACCATTACATACAAACCATAATTTGTTTACTTTCATTATATTTAAAATTGATTTACATATAGAAAGAAATCCAAATGTTGAATAAGTTCATGACTTTCATAATACATTGAGAGTAAATCTTTATATAATGTAAATATATATTGTATCTGTTATATATTAAGAAATATTTGAAAGTTGAACATAAGAATCAATCTAAACTAGACCACTATTGAAAATTTAGAAGCATTGGATGGCTATTTTGTCCTAGTATAGAATTTTTCAACAGTGATTATCCACAATCAAGCACATTGGACTCGAAACTAGGACCTTTAACCTTGAGCGCGAATGTTTAACCGTTAGACTACTGAGCTGATATTCAACGGTGTTCATGTTTAATTTCAATCGATTCATAATCTTGCGCAACTTTCCATCCATTGTCTGACGTAGATACCTCTTACTACCCGATATAGATTGCACGCTACAGGTCACGATACTTCACTAGAACTCCAGGAAATCCACCTTCAAGCTAGTTTCTAGTGAGCATATGATTATTATGAGGATGAGGATTTGTAAAGATTGTAGTATTTTAACAGTTAAATTCACTAGTTGATCTAAGCTAAATCACCAATGAAAAACTGAATTTACTTGTGAATTCAACTGTTAAAATACTACCATCTCCACAAATCCCCTTACAACTATTCAAAACTAGTTTACATTGATATTAAATTTAAAAGTAGATTATTATACATTCCAAAAGTAGTATGTGAAAGTAGATATAGATATCTTATTTAGACCATACCAATTCATTTCAGTGATTAATATCAGCTGACTAATCTTATTTGTTATACCATTTGTATACACAGTCTAACCATTAAATATGAAAAACACTTTAGTGATCGACATAACTAAAAACGACAAAGACTATCTTCTATATGGTGGTTCTCAAGAGTATTATGAATAGTATGAGTTATGTACAATTAGATTCAATAGTAATTATCAAGTTTCTGGTCCATAACTCAAGAATATGAAGGATCACTCTTGGTATATTTCAAAATTATTCCAAGAATTGATAGGGATATTTAAATGAGACAAAATTATTCGAGTATTTTGAAGAGAATATATATGATGTGTGCACGAGAATGGTAATGATTGTTTGTTTGCTTAGTCAGGCATGTAGATAGTCTGACAAGTGTGTCAGATGAGTTATATATTCCCCTATCCTTATTATTATTATTATTATTATTATTATTATTATTGATTGTTCATTGTTGTTGGATTGTGTCAGGTTTTGGCGTGGAAATATATTTACGTTCTAGTCAGGCTAATCATGTGTTCTTGATTTGAGTTGTGTTGAAGTCCTGTAGAATGGACACTGGGAGAGATTCTAGTGTAGATATTCATCTAAGGTAAATTAAAGTCCCATATATATAGTGAATATCGTTTCATTCAATAAAAACTATACCATTTTACTACTTAAATGAAGTTAAATAAATACTTGATGACCTTTCATTTTCTTAGTGAGTTTAAAGTTATTACTTAATTCAAGGCTTACTTCCAGTATATAAGTTTCCTTCCCCTTAACCCATAAAAAAATAAATATGCATCCGCTGACGCTTTGCATAACTGAAACGGTATTAAGTAGGAGCGAATTAACAATTCCATGTTAACATTTATATTTGTAATTTCAATGGTTAAGATCATGTGTAAGTTAAAGCTAGACCACCATGGAAAACCTGGAAGCACTGGACGGCCGTTTCGTCCTATTGCGGGGCTCCTCAGAAGTGCGCATTCACGACCTCGCCCCTGCGAGATTCGAACCCAGGACCTACTGGTTTCACGCGCGAACACTTAGCCACCAGACCACTGAGTCGGCATCCAACGGTGTTAATTTCTAACTTCAACTAATCCACGAAACTGAGTGACACATCCACCATTGTCTTCAGTGAGTTACTATCTCACAACAAACCCAGCTGAACTGCACTGGCCACTACTTCTCACTAAAACTCACTCAGTCACTAGTGAACATATGTTGAATAATATCAGATGGGTTTTGTGGATATTATAGTAATTTCAATGGTTAAGATCATGAGTCAGTTGAAGCTATGATCTTAACCATTGAAATTACTATAATATCCACAAAACCCATCTGATATTTATATTTGTATTTAAGATCAGGTTCAATTAAAATTCATCATATCATAGATCATCTATACTACAGAACAGCATTCTGATCTATGGAATCACATTTGATTGATCAGTGGGTGTTGATTAATGTCATGTATGCCAAGTCCTTCTTAGTGTAGATCGAATGCTATCGATCAAGTTGCAATGTGGCCACTAGTTTAGGTGACTCAACATTGCGTGCACTATGTTGAGATAATATGGTGGTTGGAGGTGGTAGTCAACATGAAACTCTGGATCTATGGAATCTTTCATAACCTATGAATGATACATATAAATCCAACATGTCATTGTTACCCTTCATATCAGATCACAGTTGTTTTGGCATAATCCATTTAATGAAATTAATGGTGAGTGACATGAACTTATTAATAATTTTAGATATTTAGAAAGTTATTAATAAGCTGACAATAGTATGACATGTAAATCATTTAAAGTAATTAGAAGCTATAAGTATATAAACTTCAATATAAATTTCTTGCTATCTGTCATAATTAACAAGACATATTTGCAAGCTAAACGGAATCAGTTTTTTTACTAGTGAATGAAGGCTACTTCACTTGATGTTTTAATCACAGTTGCTGACATTGAACTACCTTTGTTGAAAGTAACTCTCTACATAGATGAGATGTTCACACTAACTAATTACTAAATAGTATTCAATAGTAAGTAACAAAATAAATCAATTCTGTCAATATCATATTGTTTTCTTCCTAATGCTGACAGAATCCGGTTTAAAATCATTTAGATTAATGTTTAAACTTTAATATGAACGATCCAATTCAATTATCAACAGGCTATGATCACTACTGTAATAAGATTGTGGAACCTGTTCTGCTCAGATTGAAAATATCCGATATAACTGTCTGTTCAATTATATCTAGTGGTCATACCGTGAATTTTATTCTCCATTCCAAAACATTTCGCTATGGAATACTAAAGCTACCTTTTTTGTTAAACATTTTTAAATACAGGGTTCCAAACAGTGCATAGTTCACCAGCATTGGAACTAGGTGTTAAATGCCACGTGTTGGTCAGTATTCGGCATAGTGCTTCAGAACGTAAAATTAGTGTGGAAGATTAAACTTTATTAATTTGTCACTTCACTATGAAATGAGACTAAAGGAACTTTTGACTCAGTACGTCAAGACGTCATCAGAAACGGTTAAGAATAGAAACTATCGTTGATCCTACCGTTCTAATACATTGTACTCCTTATGCAAAAATCTCTCTTCTAACTGTATGAAATGAATCTTCATTATGTCATCACTTTTAATGCATAGTTTGAAAAATGTTATTTTTTCACTAATTTTGTCTCTTTAAATAAAGATTATATTTCTGATAACAATTTTCCGTTAGCTTCTGCTATGATGGATCTTACCCCATTTCATTGTATAGGATTTCACAAAAATAACCTTACTCTTTGTGTTCAAGAAACGTTTTTAATATAAGTTCTTTTTATAGAATTAATCTTAGTAAGATTGTCTTTGAAAACTAAGAAACACCGGAGAACTATTTTGCGCTATGATAAGACTCCTTATAAGCTAGATATATACACCACCAGATCTCGAATCAGTGATATATAAGTCAAACTTATGAGTGTGGGACATAATGTCCTAGGCTCGATACTTGATGGTAAAGTCGTGGAATGAAACAGGTGACTAGTGCTTACAGGTCTTCAGTGATGATCTTTATAAGGTCTTCTTTTTTTCGGTAAATCAACAGTTTAGAAAATGTATAAAAATTTCTCAAACAATACGAGTCAAGTAAGTTAAGACAACATTACCCATAATATTGCTTGGTATTTGAAACAAAACATCAATATTACCAAAATACCTTTGGTTTAAGTTGATTTACCTATTGAATACTCAGATATCATTTGATTCGCTTCCTGGTTAAAGCTTTTAAAAATTGTTTCAACTTTCTTGTTACAAAGTCAACTTCCAATGTTACTGATAACAACCCAATTCATTGTGCTCATTAACTTTGTTTTAATAAAATGAGTTAATGACCTTTCAGTTAATAAACATTATGAAGGTGATAGGAACCTTATAATCTATTCGAAAGTATTGTAAATCTCTTACTGTATATGATATTTTGCTATTCATGAACGATATTTCAAGTACATAGTACAAATGTTAAACTGTGATAGTCTATGTTGTATATATTAAGATATAAGTAACAAGGAGAATACTGCTTTCTTTACTAAAAAGCATTATTTATAATAGAATTTTAGGTATATTTGTTATGAAGTATCGAGCTAAAATCCACACTTATTTATTTCAACACAGCTATAATTAATTTCTCGAAGGTCCTGAGTTCGAATCCTCCTAACAGGATCGTCGATGCGCGCCGCTGAAGAGTCTCGTACCAGGACGAAGTTCCTGTACAATGCTTCCAGGTTTTCAATGGTGAAAAGTCCAATTCTAATTTGTTTATTTTATAGTAACCCATTTGTTTGGAGAGAGAGAGATACATATAAATCCCAGATCCTATTCTTAGTTATCTAGTTAATTGTTTTTAATCAATTCATAGTGAAAAATAATAACTTTCAAAAAAATCAGTTAATACCTCTTCATCATAGACTTTCCTTTAGAAACATGACATTGAGTTAGGATAATATGAAATTACCGTGAACCGGCTATTTAATAAATACGTAGTATAGACACAACAATTCATCATATATTAGTTTTAAAACTTTCACCTTTCCCAAACATTCTCCAACTCATATCTAACATATTATTTAGTCATATTAAGTTTCATTACGATATGTCTTGAGATCGGTTTGGTTTAGGTCTATGGTAATTTTCAATTACGATTGATCAAGATTATTCTAATACAATTGGGATCTGTTGCAACCTTCATAATACGGCAACTAACACATACCGCTTAAACAATAATCCCGGAACTATAGAACCTGAGAAAAATTTATGAGTTAAAAAAAGACTTGATATTTAACAAAATCACATTGAATTAGAACTGATCTTCACAAATAGTAACAAAACATAATCTCGTGACAGTAAAATTAGTAAACTAAAAGTGGTAGCAACCGAACATGAAACAAGAGAGATTATGCAGAAATTGTGAATTAGAAAAAATGTAATCGGATTGATTAGTACAGAAAAGAAATTAGTACTCATTCTGATATTCATTAACATATGACATATAACTAGTATTTAATTTATAAATCAAAGGTATAATGGAATAAAAAAGAGATTTCATTAAAGGATCATGACTTGTGGTAAACATTTTTGGAGGAACATGTTTGTCAACTAATCACTATTCTAATGCATATATATTGAAGAATTCATAGATTTGATGCCTATAAATATATCCCATCACTTCGCTTAATTTAACATACTATTATTACTAGTAACTGGCTTCAAGAAGTGTTTCCTGGAGTTCTGGAGAGAAGCAGTGACTAGTGTAGTTCAATAAAGTCTTTTGTGAGATAATAACCCACTGAATACAGTAGTGGATGTGTCGCTCGATTTCATGAATCAATTGAAGTTAGACATTAACACCATTGGATGCCGGTCGGCTCAGTGGTCTAGATGTTAAGCATTCGCGCGCAAGACTGATAGATCCTGGGTTGGAATCTCGTGAGCTGGTATCGTGGATGCGCATCGTTGAGTAATCCCACAATAGGACGCAGCGGCCGTCCAGTACTTGCAGGTTTTTATGGTGATCTAGCTTTGGTTGATTCATGATCTCAACTATTAAAATTATTATTGTTTCATTCATAATAAATAATTCCCTAAATGTTATTTGTATATACACAAACATCAGTGTTAAAATAATAGGATTTCTCCAAACTACTGAAGTATTAACAGTTTAACTTATATTAAATAAATTTTTTCAACATATTTAAGATGGTGAAGATTTATAGCTGAAGTGAATGATCTTAGTGGAGTTTTGTTCTTTATTCTAGATGGTTTGATCGTGGAACTTTCATCCTTATTCGCTGTACGACCTAACCATTCACCTAAAACAATTAAACTTCACTAAAGTCAACACATTCAAATTAAAATCCGACTTGAACAGTTTTTCAAATCATTTGAAGTGTCAATTATCAATGGGTCTATCTCATAATGAGTTAATGTTGTTATTTTCAACAAAATATAGAGTTAAGGATATAACATATACAGAATATAGTTTAATTTAACATTAAGATTTCTTTACATAAACTTAAATGAGGGTAATTCAATTTTTCAATTAATTATTTAAACATTGAATTCGTACAGATTGAAACTAATAATACAATAGATCACCAAGGGAACTTGAAAAGAAGTGTTGCCATTAATTCCTTAAAAAAACATTCAAAATAAAGCTAATTCACAGTAATGATCATGATCATGAGTCAAATAAAGCTAGACCATCATGGAAAACCTGAAAGCACTGGACAGCCACCTCGTACTAGTATGAAACTCCTTAGTAGTGCGTATCCATGATCTCACATGCTCATGAACGCTTACCCTCTATATCACTGAGCCAGTATTCAACGGTGTTCGAATCTCGCGAGGCAAAATTGTGGATACGCACTGCTAAGGAGTCTCATACTAGGATGATATAGCCGCTCAATGCTTCCAAGAATTTATTTAACAACTACTAATTTACTTACTTGTTCCATTACAGTTAATCGATAACTATCAGATAAATAAGATGGTTGTATTTGAAATTCCACACTAAAATTCAATAACATTCTATAAATTGGTGATAAAGCAGTTTTTGATGTATTCCATAATAATTCACCTTTTGGTAAACGATGTACAATAACACCAAATTTTAAATCAGGTTGAATTTCAATTGCTTTCATACGAAATTGATCCATAACAGTTTTACTAAACCATGGTAATGGCATTGGTTGTGTAATAATATTTAAACGTTTCATTGCATCTAAAAATAAACGTTTTGATTCTTGTGATTGTGGACATATTGTTATACCAGGTACTTGATCATAAACAGTATGACGACCAGAATAATCTAATTGAAATACTGTTTGATGTTTTAAATATTGCATTACTACAAGACTAATACATATACATAATCCAATACACATAATTGCTGTAACAATTGCCCATAATAAACGTAATGAACGTGATGGTGCATTAGCTATTTTAGCTAATGGAACTAAAGAACTTTGTGAAAACACATTAGAGAAACATTTCATTATAGTGTGATCTGTATTTTGTATTAAACACATGAGATGATTGTAAAGAGAAATGAATAATAATAGTAATAATAATGAATTACTTATGATACACTAACTTTCTATTGAGTATACTATCTCTTAATAATAATAATTAATTATTTATTGAGTAAACAGATTTTATTATTTAGATTCATTTAATGAATAAATCATAAATAAATTTGGATAATAAATGAAATTTTTATTCATTATTTAAATCAACCAATCAAATTATCGTTATATGTGGGTGTTTTCCCAATTACAAATCATGTCGCTTTAACAATAACAACAACAAAATAAACAACTTTTTTTGTTACTAATCATTTTTGAATGTTAATTACAGATAAAATGTTGATCTTTTTATTATTAAACAAAGGGGGGGAGTTTGTAGAGAGTTTAGTAATTTTATAATTAAATTCATGAGTTCATTGAAGCTAGAGTACTATGGAATGATATATATATATATATATTTCTGATTAGCATTAATTGAATCACATTTGATGGAGAAGATTTGGAAAATGTAAAAACCTCCACATATTTGGGCAGCATCATTGATGAACATGGCTGATATCACGCAGATGTGAATATGCGGATCAGCAAAGCAAGAGCAGGATATTTACAATTGAAGAATATCTGGAACTCAAAACAACTGTATATCAAACAACACAAAGGTCAGAGTTTTCAATACAAATGTCAATACAGTTCTACTGTATGTGTCGGAAACTTGGACAACTACGGAAGCCATCATTCAGAAGATACAAGTGTCTATTAACAGTTGTCTATGAAAAATACTTCGGATCCGTTGGCCGGGCACTATTGGCAGCAACCTACTGTGGGAGAGAACAAACGAGATCCCATCGGAGGAAGAAATCAAGAAGAGGTGCTGGGAGTGTGTAGGACACACACTGAGGAAAGCACACAACTGCGTCACAATGCAAGCTCTCACATGGAATCCTCAATTCCAAAGAAGAAGAAGAATACCAAAGAACACAATACATCGAGAAATGTAGACAGACATGAGAAGAATGATAAGAACAAGGATTGGATAGAACTGGAAAGGAAGGCCCAGTACAGAGTGGGTTGGAGAATTTTGGTCGGCGACCTATGTTCCACTGGGACTAACAGGAATAAGTCAGTCAGTCAGCTAAACGTAGGACCAGGCACATATAAGCATCGATCCAAGTCGCCATATCTCATTAACACAACAAGATGGACACCGAATTCATATAAGTAGTTAATTCAGAGGTGGTAATATATAAAAGAAAGATTGCAATAAGGATATAGTACAAGAAAGAATTAGTTCGTAGAAAGAAAGATATGAAGCGATTTTAATCTCCTAGTTTAAGAGAAGACAGAGAGTGTATACTCCTACGCCATTATGATCGATTCTGAGCCATGTCACACACAGTCTCCAACCATTGGTTACGAAAGTCACGCGGACCCCAACCAAGTAGTCTGCATCTACCAACATGGCTCAGACTAGAAGTTAATAACTTCAAGCACTGATGCCACGTTTTGGTTTGACCACCCCTAACTTTCTTCCAACCATCTCCATCACCGGTTAGCATTGCACGTTGTGGTAAGCGGTGTTCGGGCATACGTAACACGTGGCCCAACCATCTCAGTCGATGAAGATTAACAAACTCATCAACTGATTTACCATCATTCCCTGATACCCTATTTCTAACCTCACTATTACTTACCCAGTGATCCCATCAGATGCGAACAATATTTCTAAGACATTTGTGATCAAATACTAGTGGTTTACGAGTATCTTCTACTCTTAATGGCCACGTTTCGCATCCGTAAAGTAAACCAGAACGAACTGTCTCACAGTATACTCGTCCTTTTATTGATAGACGGATATCTCGCCTTCGCCATAGGTGACGCAAGTTGGCAAATGCCAAACGAGCTTTTCGAATCCGTGCTGAGATTTCGTCAGACACCAACCCATTAGGGCTGATCAGACTAACACTAACAGAACTCAAGAGTATGTAAGTAAGTAAGTAAAACTACTATGGAAAACCTCGAAGCACTGGGCGGTCATTTCGTCCTAGTATTGGACTCCAAAGGAGTGCGCATCTAAGATTTTGAACTGGGATATTTGAAACCAGAACCTATTAATCTCACGTGCGAACCATTAACCTCTAGACCACTGAGCCGGCCGGCATCCAGTGGTGTTAATGTCTAGTTTCAACCAAAACAATATATGTAGTGGTTTAGCTTCGTTAATCACTCACCTTGATAACTGATATCATATAAATCCCAACAGTGAAATCAGAATGTAATAAGAAGTTTTCATGTCAACTGAGTTTTACACCGATCAGCAGTTTCATCTTTTAATTAAATCTATTCGAAGCATATATTCAATGTACTCTATTGTATAGACTTTATCAAGGGCCTCTTAAACTTTAGATAGTCGAAAATATGATATTTTATTCAACTGATCTTTGTTAGTTTATAAATTAAAATTATTGACAATTATATATATCTCACTAGATCGTTCGAAATGTATAACTGGAATATATTATGTTCTTCACATCAATTCCATCTTCTCATTACTTGTAACAACTTATGATTATCATAAGGGGTTTGTGGAGATTTTAAAAATTTCACAGATTGAAATCATGAGTCAATTGAAGCTAGACCACCATGGAAAACCTGGAAACACTGAACGGCCGTTTCGTCCTAGTATGGGGACTCCTCAGTAGTGCTTCCAGGTTTTCCATGGTGGTCTAGCTTCAATTGACTCATGATTTTAATCTGTGAAACCTACGATTAGTTTAATAAAGATTAAGTGGTTTAAACACTAAAGAAAATAACTTTCTCCGTATCAAAACTCAGTTAAATCGATCTATTACAATTGCTTAGTAAAAATTCAAATATATATATATATATATATATTAATATATATTATATATATATATATATATTAATGGCGGTCTAACTTTGATCCATTCATGATATCAATTTAAACTCAACAATCTCCACAATTTTATCATGCTGTCACTAGTGACTGGCTTGAAGATGAATTTCCTAGGGTTCTAGTGAGAACTCGTGACATGTGGAGTTCAACCAGGTCTGTTGTGAGACAGTTACTCATTGAAGACAATAGTGAACGGTCGCGCAATATCGTAGATTGGTTGGAGTTAAATATTAACACCGTGGGATGTCGGTTCAATGGTTTAATAATTAAGAGTTCGCGCTCCAGACCGATTGTCTTAGTTTCAAGTCCTTTTCGTACAGGATACTAAATGCACATTGTTGTGGAGTCTCATACTAGGCCAAAGCAATCGTCCAGTTATTCCAAATTTTCAATGATTATCTAACATTGATCTATTCATGTTATCAATTTAAACTCAACAATTTAAGTTTTCAATTAAGCTACTTCATAAAATCAACTACATTTAAATGTTGCAAGATTCATTGAAATTCACTTTCGTTTTTTTCTTTGTTTTACACTGGTTAGGGTTAGTTATTCTATGGAACAGTCTAGAAAATATACAATTAATCATTTTCAGTTAACTAAACAAAATGATAAAAACTAACTTTTTTCAAAACGAAATGTAAGTCTACTAATAAAATGAAAAAATTAATAAAAAAATAGTGATAATAATCATCTGCTCACTAGTAACTGACGTCAAGAGGCATTTCCTGAAGTTCTAGTGAGAAGCCGTGACCAATGGAGTTCAACCGGGTCTGTGGCGAGGTATCAGGTCACTGAAGACAATAGTGTACGGTGGAATGATAACGTTGATTAGTTGAAGTTAGACATTAATACCGTTGGATACCGGTTGGCTCAGTGGTCTAACTATTAAAATTACTAAAATATCCACAAAATCCCTTCTGTTATTTAACTTTCCTTTCAATCATAAGAGGTATATCAATAAACATTTGTTTGACATAGTTATTTATATGTTATCGTTTGTTTGGTTATTTTCTTTTCACAAATAAAGGGAACAAGAAGTTTTAAATGTACAAAATATACGTTTCCTTTAAAATAAATAAATAAATAAAAACATGAATCGTTTTAACCTTTACTTGATTAAATGATCAATACATAAACAGTTTTTGTTTTATCCACCATTTAATAAATGAAACACACTGTCACAATGAAGTAAACAAAAATGTCAACGGAATAATTTCAGCTTATCATTTATTATTATTATGATGATGATGAGTATTACAGAGGGGAGTTGGACATTTGAAAGGTTAACAGATTTATAGAATATCATGTTAAAATATAAGAACTATATATTGAATGCATCATTTGTAAATATCCAACATTTGTCCTTTATATTCTATATGATTGTTCTTATTGGAAATTTTTGTTTCTATTTCTATTCCTTTCATATTGATTTTTTTCTTAGACTTCTGTTGTCAGGGTTTCTTATTTCTAATTGGTTTTACATAATACTTATGTTGATAGATATAAGTAGTATATGCCCTGGTACGGCCGAGAGTGGGGAGAGTCCGCTCTCCCTCTCGAAATGCTCTCACATGGTCACGCGTATATAGCCTATGCCAGGGAAGTCCTACTCACTGCCTTCTAGTGGCGGGGGCGTTGTTTACGAAAATGGGAGGACGATAAGCGAATGTCCGGCGCTTTAACTGGATTCCGAACCAATGGTGTACATGGGCTCTAGTATCCTGCGGGAACAAATGGCGTATGAACCTATTGTTGGTCACTGGCTACCATGGGACTGCATCTCCTTACGATGCTCCACTGCCTTGTGGATTAGACCTTCAGGTCGATGGCTTGAGGAGTACCTCCTAAGAAAACCACCTGCTTCAGTATGGGCACCCGGATGGTATCACAGCCCTCACACATATCGAATGAGATTTGTGTGGCGCATATGTATTTGGTGCCTCCTTGTACCAATATCTATGTGTCAAAATAAATAATAAATAAATAATGATTTCGATTAGTCGATTGTGGATGGGATTTTTATCAAACAACAACGTAGAAAATGTATTGGAGAAATGTTGTTAGTTTATAGAGTCAGAAGAAATGTTCAGGAATTAGGTCGAATAGTTCAATGTTAATGTGTCAGACAGTGAAGTTGAGTGAAATGGCCTCAAATCCTACAAAATTGCAAATCTGTCACCATTCTCATTTCTTTCTCCCAGTCCATGTCATCCCATGATACTGGAAAGTTTTTTGTTGTCCATTCTGACTCAAATCCTTTCTATTAGTGATACAAATGTATTCATTTGTTTTGTCCAATTTAATGTGATATGCATTTTTTTCTTTCAATGGACTAGCTGGATTAAAATAATAAATAGTGGCCTTGAAAATATCATCTCACTAACTAGGACTAAATGAGTGTTATCAAACAGTGTGAGGAATTAGTATTATGATTTACAGTTGACGATTAAAGTTAGGAATCAGATTTAGGGTTTTTATCACGAGCTAACATCAGCTATAATACCGAAGTAATCTTTAACCAAATGAGTGGATGAATTTCGCTCTTATACTGTACTAAACCAATGACGTCCAACCGGTTTGATCAGCCTAGTATCCTGTTGGTCCGTTGCTCGCCTAGCCCGTCTAGTTGAGTCCAGAATGCCAGTTGCAGCCTCTACTATACGAATCATGTATTTCAGACATACTAGATGTGTATACCAACTAAAAAGACCTCAACGCACCATAAAATAAGAAAAAGCATTCATACGCAAATAAGCCAAAAAGTGGCTGTGAATGCGGGAGACTGTAATCAATAAACTGAGTATAACTTACGAACAGTAAGTCTATAGATCAAAACGAAGCTTATAATAAGGGGAATATAGACATATATAATCTAATTACTGAATTGTTATACCATAAGAATATATAGATAATATTAGTCCATTATTAGGTCTCCAAAGATACCCGTAATTTAATCTTCACTAGGATATAACACTGAGACACATTGATAAAATTTGAGGGACATTTGCTTTAGAATTATGCGCATAACTATGCCTGGGAGACAAAAACTCATTAGTAGATTGGTTGTGGTATTTTTATCTGAATTTCTATATAAATAGATATTAAGAAGCAGATTACAAATGGCTATGAAAAATATAAAGGAAACTTTTGTTTGATGTACTTTTGTTTCTAAGACCAATGTGAATCACGTTCAATTTCAAGTAGTGAGCGAAATAAAAGAAGTTTCAATCAATAAATATTCGATACTGTATTAATTTATTTAATAGATATCAAATTTTCTCTTCAAGGAGACTGAAGAAGCAATTTAGGCACTTATAAAAGTAAGGAATCTCAAGATTGATCCAACTCTACCGAGCTATTATGCTGAACTTTTAGCTTTCAAGTAGGACAAAACTTAAGTGCTTTGTAAGATTTATTTCTTCTTTGATAAGTCTTGAGAATTGAACGCTATATTCGTTTCCTAAGCTATTCTGGAAACCCGCGAGCTGGAACTACACAGCGACCTGAACACTAGAGAGAAGACGCAAAGTATGAGAGAAATACTTTACTCTAAGGTTGGTTTTTGTACAGAAAACATGATTATTTATAGATGTTAGCGTTTGTTAAATCAACATCATAATTCAGCCAATCCGTTAGCGATATATTATGCTACTGACCAATAGTAGCGCGCCACGTTGGAATTCTAGAATGCTCCATCGTTCTCTGATTGGTTAGGACTCTTTGGCTCCTTTTGGGCCAGTGGAGGCTCCATCAATCAATTCGAATAATTTTTTAAATCGCTCAACATATTTTCTGTTTCTATTCGTCAAAATAACAAAACCTTGATTCATTCTGATATTTGGATGAATATCGAAAGTTCGGTCACATAATTAACCCATGACAATTGTTTACTCCTTATAAAGTATTTCTCCTTCATGAACTATTTTTACACACAAACACACACACATCTTATGTGTATGCATGTGCAGGTCTTTCATCCTTTCACTTTCTACAACTATCATTTAAACATGAAAACGTTCCCGGTTATTCGAATTTCAACTTTTGAATAATTCTGAATTAGATGATTTCCGACGAAATAAAACAGTTGCTTGAAAGTTCATTTGTTGCATGAAATAACTAATACAGTCATAAATTGCTTAATTAAAAAAGTGTATTCTTTTTATTGGTCATATACAATTACAAAACTAAGAAACTTTACCTTTTTACGGAGTTAGACATAAAACATTAATATGATTAAGTAAGAAATGAAAAGATTTCAACTGAACTATGATTTCTAGATGAATCAATTAGAATTCAGATTTTCGATACACTGATCCCAAGTATTCTTCTTTTAAATTGATCTACAGAGTCAAAGGAATTGGATCGAAAGGGTGTCGAATCAATATTCTATGCACTGCTGAAGCATTGGCAATTCACGAACTCAAGCCCGAACTTTGAGTGCGGAAACGATTTGTCCAACCCTTTCATCCTTTCTTGGCCCTAATTCCCTCATGGGTATGTTTTTTTTTGTGTTTCTGCACTTTTACTTCATTATTATCGAATTTTTTAAAAATTACTATTTTGCATTTTAAACTCTAATCAGTTATTGTTATTTATTACCTTATACACGTTTTCTTGAGTATTATTCAGTCTATTATTATGACCATGGTGTTTGTCGCTTTTCATCATATTTGTCAATCGAACAATTATTTCACAGGTTCAAATCATGAGTCAATGGAAGCTAGACTACCATGGAAAACACTGGACGGCCGCTTCGTCCTGGTATGGGACTCCTCAGCAGTGCGCATCCAAGACTCCGCACCCAGCGGGATTCGAACCCAGGACCTACTGGTTTCGCGCGCGAGCACTTAACCATTAAACCACTGAGCCAGCTGGCATCCAACGGTGTTAATGTCTAACTTCAACCAATCCACGAAGTTGCGCCACCGTACACCATTGTTTTCAGTGAGTTCCTATCTCACAACAGACCTGGTTGAACTCCACTGGTAACGACTTCTCACTAGGACTCCAGGAGTGTCTCCTGAAGTCAGTCACTAGTGAGCAGGTGATTATTATTATCAGAATGGGTTTTGTGGAGATTTTTAGAAATTTCACAGGTTGAAATTATGAGTCAGTTGAAGCTAGACCACCATGGAGAACCTGGGAGCACTGGACGGCCGTTTCGTCCTAGTATGGGACTCCTCAGCAGTGTACATCCATGACTATTATTATTTGGCCCATAAACGATTGTCTTCCTTACCCCTTGGTTAGTACGTAACCTCATTGTTATTTATCCTCGAATCCATTTTGGTGATGCAATTTTTTCTATCCTCCTATAGACATACATTTCCCATATATCTATATATAGGAATGTACAGCTTAAGTAAATGATTTCGTCGAAAAGAAAATTATCTTCTCTGAGTTCTCTTTTTCTTATTCAAGAATTCAGATTGTTAGTTTTGCATTTTCGCAAGGAACTCATTCATCCGTATAGCTAAATAACACTTTTTGTTTTATAGTTGGTGACTATTTACGGTGGAAACCCTAACTGTAATTCCTGATACTAACTTCTAACTCTAAATATTAATCCTAATTGCTTACACTGATTTATAATCCGCTTTGGATTCTAGTAAGTAAGCCAATTCTCTTAAGGTCACTTCGGAATCTCTGAAAGACCGTCCAAAAATTATAGTCTGATAAAGAGTCTTGCTCAGTTATATTTATGATATTTTAAATAAAAACTGAGCAACTGCTTTATCGATTTATAAGAAATAAGTCATAGGTAAATGTTGCCTAACTAACAGTTCTTTTACGAGATGATGTCACTTTAAAATAAGTTCCTTGTAATCATTTATTGAGGTCCACGGGAAATGAAAATAACTTGTACCTATGGCTGAAGTTTGATTCTATCCACCAGTAAGTCATATATGATTGAATATTAAATACCAGCTATATTTTTCTACCTGATATTAACACAAACAACGTCATAGCTAAGTGTGTAGTGAACAGAATACAGATGGGGACTATCGAATGTACTTAACACACAATTACGGGACATGTTAATAAAATCTAACAATCATAAAGTAAATGCTTAATTTGCAAAATGTCCATTAGTTGTCTCAAAATGACTCGGACTTCATTTTTCTTGCATTTTCATACAAATTGCATTCTGTTTCCATTCTTTACTGTTCGATCCTCTTGTTTCTCTGCTGCCAGACATTCTGTTCCTGACTAACATCATATACTACTTATGTCGATATAAGTAGCACACACACAAGTGAATTGATTCTCTCTTGATGAAGTTAACTATAAAGTTATAAACTCTGAGTTTAGTTAAAGTTGATGCCATAGATGGATTAGATCTGTTTGAATTCATTTTAAATTATGCTTATATTATTTTCATGCTTCATAGAGACTGTACTGATAAGTATCATACTAATATGCATATTTCCTTATTGTATCCTCAAGAATGAATTGATGAATGTATGATCTCGACAAAAGAGAAAATCTACTGACCTTTTGTAAAATTTAATAATATAACAGATTGTTTCCTTTTAAACAAATGATTTCTCTGGCAGTTCATTATGTCTTATAGTATATTAATAAAGTTATTTCATATGTTTATTGAGTCACTTATTGAATAACTAGATTTTACTTTAGCACAAGCATCATTTCCCCCAACAAAAAATGGTGTCATTAATGCGTTATATGAACATACTTAAAGACTCTATGTATTTGTGATGTTTGTATAAACTAATGATTCCTTTGTACTTGATGACTGCCTGATTTCGAGTTACAAATACTGTTATATCCTAGTGAAGATTAAATTACGGGTATCTTTGGAGACCTATTAATGGATTAATATTATCTATATATTCTTATGGTACAACTATTCAGTAACTAGATTGTGTGTATTTATATTCATCTTATGATAAGCTTCATTTTGACCTTTAGATTATTATTATTATTATTGTTATTATACAATTTACTGTTCCTAAATTATGTTCAGTTTACTAAATACCGTCTCCCATGTTCACAGCCACTTTTTGGCTTGATTTTGTATGAATGTTATTTCCTATTTTATGGTTTGATGCTGGTTGTTTGGCTAGTATATGAACCAAGTGTGTTTGAAATAAACGATTGGATGGGCTAAGAGAACAAAGGAACATTGAGGACGAGAAGTTGCTCATATCAGTTGAACGTCATTGGTTTAGTACAGTACAAGAGTAACTAAGTCGTATTTCCATTGGCGAATAAATTACATGGTAGCTAACCGGACTTCACAACAAATAAAATACGTTCGTTCATTTTCATATAGTTCTTCCTGGTTAAATTGCGTTAGTTCTGAGATTCCTAGTTTGTACCGTAATTCAAATACTCCTAATTATCACATTGGTGTCGCGATGGAGCATGTGTTGGAATGGATGGACATACATTCAGATTTTGATGCTTTTGAGGATTGCATGGAAAGGTTCGAAATTTGGGCTATGGCCAAGGAAGATGTTGAGGAAAAGGAGTATACAGCTTGTAGGGGTAAATAAATCTCCAAAATAAATAGTTCTGTAAGTTTTCGACATTGCATGTTGACCACGTGTTTTAATGGACTCACCTAGCTGAAGGCGCTCGGTCATGCATCCGCACCAGATCACGTGTGGGAACGCCGTGCTCAACAACCCCAGCAATCGCTAGCCAGGTTAGATCAGACAATTCCGATATATTCTGATCTGATTATGCCTGTTACTCCTCGTGAAGGAACATAGGCCGCTCACCAGCATTCGCCATCCAACCCTGTCCTGGGCAATCCTTTCCAGCTCCTTCCAGTTGTTATTCATTCTTTCTATATCTGCTTCTATTATCCGACGCAATGTGTTCTTTGGCCTTCCTCTTTTCCGCCTTTCTTCAGGATTCCAATTTAGAGCTTGCCTCGTGATGCAGTTTGACGATTTGCGTAATGTATGTCCTATCCATTTCCATCGTCTTTTCCTAATTTCTTCTTCAGCTGGAAGTTGGTTTGTTCTCTCTCACAAAAGGCTGTTGCTGATGGTATCCGGCCAATGGATGTTGAGTATCTTGCGTAGGCAGCCATTTATAAATACTTGCACCTTCTTGATTGTGGTTGTTGTAGTTCTCCAAGTTTCAGTTCCGTACAGTAGAACTGCCTTGACGTTGGTACTGAAGATTCTCGTTTTGATATTGGTTGAAAGTTGTTTTGAGTTCTATATGTTCTTCAATCGTAGGAATGCGGCCCTTGCTTTGCCGATCCTCGCCTTTATGTCTGCATCTGAGCCTCCTTGCTCATCGATTATGCTCCCCAGGTACTTTCTTGATTTCATCGAAAGCGTCTTGACAAGTTGCAGACCAATTCCATTTTACATGCTTCGCCAGAAGGTCATTCAAGGGGGCACGTGATTGATGAAGGTTCAGAATAAAGGCTCCATAATGGCTAACTAGTCCAAGAAGGATCGTAGTGTGGGGACATCCGTCGGTCTGTGCATAGTTTTCACTGCCTGGGTATTCTCCGGATCTGGTCTTCTTCCATCTTTGTCGATTATAAATCCAAGGTAGCGTACTTTTTGCATACAGAAGTTACATTTCTCTGGACGAAGCCGGAGTCCATATTTGGCTATTCGCGACATCACCTGGTCGAGCTTCTTTTCTAAGTCTATTCTATCTACTCCCATAATTAGTATATCATCTAGGTAAGCTGCAGCACCTGGGACATCCTGTAGCATAGTATCCATTATTTGCTGAAATATGGATGGGGCCGTCTTGACTCCGAATGGCAGTCGATTATACCGGAATAGGCCCTTGTGTGTTTATGGTAAGCAGGTTTTTAGACTCGTCAGCAACAGGGATTTGTAAATAAGCTTCTGATAAATCCAACTTTGCGAAAAGCTTACCTCCATTCAATTAGCAAAAAGATCTTCAGGTAAGGGTAATGGATACTGATGAGTTTCTAAGGCTTCATTCAACCCCGTTGAGTAGTCGGCACAAAACGGACGCTACCATTAGTCTTCTTTACTACTACTATCGGTGCGGCCCATTCTGAGAAATTCGCCGGTTCAATGACACCCAGTTTCTGAGTCGTCCTAGCTTTTGTTCAACCACTGAGAGAGCAGCATATGGTACGGGTCTTTTAGGACGAAACACTGGTTTTGATCCATGTCAAACGGTAAGAGCAGCCTTAAATTTAGTGCATTCTCCAAGACCATCACTAAATGTCATTTTATGTCGTTTTAATAATGCTTCCACTGAGTTTTTCTCATCAACTTTCGACGTACTGACGTTGTCGCAGATTGAGTTTACGTGGCGGTCTGTTAACTCCAACCTTTCTATCCAATCAAGCCCAATAAATCGAGTGATGGACGGTCTGTCAGAAATATTACACCCTTCTACGTGGAGTCTTCGACTGTTACTTCACAATGAATCTTAACAGCTATATTTAGAATTCCCCCGGATGCATTATGTGCTCATTGATGTGTTGAATATATTTTCGTTCTCCCAATTTTCTCCCACGTTTTCCTGCTTATAAGCGTTATGTCAGAGACTGTATCTAACTGTAAGCGGGCATCATACCCATTAATCTTGAGAGACACATACTTTCTACGGTTATGGGAACCAGCTTTGTGAAGAGCTACCGTCACTTTAACTGTTTGTGGTTTGAACCTTTTAGAATACACTTTCGGTTGACGGTGTTTTCGGGTTTGCAAAAGCTTTCTTTGTACCCTTTTCTGGAACACACAGTACAACGATGCTTTCTAAACGGACAAAACCTTTTGAAGTGCCAACCGCCACATAACCAGCATGGGGACGATGGTTTGTTGCTTTCATTATGATAATTCTGAGTGCTGGAACCTTGTGGGACTTTTTTCTCGACTGCATTGACATGAAGGAACCGGTTGCCGTTCTCTACGAGGCATCATGCTTCAGATTCACTAACCTTTGGCATTCGGTAGCTACTTCCTGCAATGTCATGTTGGGGCAGTGTTCTAGTTTGCTTAAGATTCTCGTTCGGATATCAGCATCCTCGGGCGAGCACAGGCTACAGATAAATACTAGGCATTTGAACTGGTCTTCAGTCATGGAAGACATTTTGAACCTCTCACATTCTCTATTCACAATTCCTGCATGCTTCACCCAGTCATCACCTGTTCTTTCGTTATTTTCAAGCATTGATAACCGATATTAAATAGAGATGATTGTTCTCCGAAGATTTGGGACAGGGTTTTGACTGTTTCATCAAAACTAAAATCTCGTGGATTCTTCGGCAGAATGAAGTTGCCATAGCGTTCATGTTCCATAGTCCCAAGTTTTCTCAGAAGTATTCTGACTTTTGAAGCATCATCGAGTTTGCAAAGATCAATATAGAACAAATGTTAATACTTCTTAAACCACGACTCAAAAGTTATACCCGCTACACCATCAAAATTAAATTCATGGATGGCTTTAATGACTGAATCAATATGTGATACTTGTGATTCACTAGAAGCAGGTTTTCTCTCGGACAGGCAGAATTTCTACATCAGGGTTTCCATGATTCTAATTTGTGACTTTTCAAACCTCTTTTCTTGACGCACCATATAGGCTTCTAATTGCTCCAAGGAAATATTCATTGTAGTTTTCATCCTCGTCGCCAATGATAAGTCTTATCGATTGAACGCTATATTAGTTTCCTAAGCTATTCTGGTACCCCGAAAGCTAGAACTGCGCAGCGACTTGAACACCAAAGAGAAGACGCAAGTGTGAAGGAAAATACTTTACTCCGAGGTTCATTTTATTACAGAAAATATAGGGTCTTTATAATATATTTAAATGTCCCTGGGTCGCTGGAATATTCTAGAATGCCAACCAACTAGGGCTTCAGCATGTGACGTTTCGCTACCTTGATATTTTTGGCCAAGACTCCAAATAAACGCTGATTAGACGAAACACTTCTTGCTTGCTTGTTTTTTGCAAGCGATTTCTGGATCACCCCGACAGATTCCCAGTTTGTACTATAATTCAGATAATTCAAACTTTCAGAGTATTTTATGTGACAGCAGACCGCCTTATCATTCCTACTTTGGCATATGATGATGTGATATTTATGTTGATTGATTATTCTTTTATAATTGATTGCGCACATACTACGAATTCCAAATATCATACGTCCAATTGTGCTCATCTAGTTTTACTTGCCTTATATTGCAGCATTGCTGAGATTCTTAAGTGGCAAACCAATCTGAATATTTCTGATTATCATATGTAACTCGTCAGAAGAGATACTATGCTGTCATTTACACTCTATTCTTAACTACTGTTCTTAAACCGTAGAAGCCATGTTCACTATCTTATACGGACAGAGCCAACCTGGTTTTCTTTACAGCGGTTATGTCCTGCTCATGTAAGCCTGTCGACACCATCCTCTAAACAATTTATGAACAAAAACCCTAACCAGTACTCGAAAAGGTAGAAAAATTGGGTGATGAGCTTATTAGTTTCTCTCAGCAATATTATGGAGGTACCTTGGATTAAGTCAGATGCCTTACAGATAGACACAGAAAGCAATAGTGATTGAGATAAAAGCGCACTTGACCATATGCAGGAGTATAGCAACACCAGACTTCTACACTGACTATTTTTATCGGAAGAAGCTCTCCGAGTCGATCCATCTTGTGACACTTACGATTTCTGCCATGTAGCCTTCGGCCACTACAGGCGGTCAGGACCAGAGTTGGATAATTTCTGGCTAGCGTTTTCTCAGTTAGTTTTCTACGGGATGATGTAGCTAACCCCATGTCCAACCCCCTTCGTTATCCGGGATTGGACTGGCAGTAGCCCCAGAGGATTGCCAGGCGGAGTTAGGACCAGAGTTACTTACCAATATATTTTGCTGTCCCATCTGGAGTTAAGCACAGTTCATCACCAGACGTTATCAGACAGAAATCAAAACCCACTGGTTTTCAGTTAGTAAATAGTCTTCTAACAGCTTGCCGTGTCCGGTGATGCGGTTATCCACATGGTTGAGGTTATATACGACGTTTCTGATGTCCGAAACGTGCATCATTTTTAACCCTTTCTTATCGATTGCCGTTGATAAATGTTGCACACTACGGCATATTTTTATGGAACGTTCTATTCCTGACGAAGGAAGAATAAAAAATCTGAAATGAAACATACGTGAACATCATGTGTAGGGAAATCTGTTGGGAACTAAGACCTAATAGTGCCTTCATAGAATGCTTGAAACTCCTGTGTTCAACTACAAACGGAATAGTTCCTGAATTTTTATTGAAATATACATGTCGCCAATCCTCGCATATTATTATCGACTTAACTCGCGCTAATAAATAATAAAATTAAATAGGTCAAATGAGAGAATGGATTTTTGAATAAGTATATTTTGTACAAGCGTTGATCGGAAAGAGAAAAAAAAACAGAATGTAGCACAATGAGGAAGACATGTTATTCAACTTGATTAACCAAGCGTCAATCGATATTTATAGTCAGCAAAAATAAGTCACAAACATGTGATGACTAAGATAAGAAATGAGCACACATGCGCTTACACAAAAAGCCAAGGTTAATAAGCGAGTAAGTGATAGTGTAAAAATGTGGCTTGAGAAGAATGAATAAATTGGCCTGTTTGGATGTTAGAATAAATTGTGTATTTGACATGGCGACCGACACTAAAATATTAAATTGTCTCGATTGCTGAGGTTTAAAAATTGTTTATAAATAATAAAATACGTATTTGGGTGGGTGTTCGATATGATCTACAAGCTACGTGAGGTTTAGGGAGAAAGATTCATATTTTGAAAGTTCTTTGGTTGTAGAAATAAGTAATAGTATCTCGCAACCTATCTAAGCATTGGTGAAGCTGTAGTGGCATTGGACAATAGCCACACAATCCACAAAGCTGTGAACACGAGACTACTCAGGAAATAGATATTCAATATTTAACGCGGAGAAATACCTAACGATGGAGAAGGCGCGAACAATGAATTGAATGGACTGGAGTTGATCGTATGGCATGGCTCGGCCATGCAGGCGTGGTCCATCTCAATGTTACTTTATATCTTCTATTCATATTAAATATATTGTTCTTTCTCTAGCCTAACCTTGTTCTACATCATGTATTGGTAATTGATACGATACAGTGAGTTGGTGTAGTCGATGGTGTGACTTCCACGTAAGATCTTATAGATTAGGCAGTTATATCATGACAAATCTACAAATTTAGGATTAGGTCTATTATTAGAGCAGTACTAATATCATAGTAGACCATAATTCTACATTGGTGAGCCCAACTAAAGAAACGCAACCTATTATTGTTAATCCTTATTTCCACCTTAACCTTCTCAATCGGATTTAATTTTTGTAAACCCACTATTCTAATAGTCCTTTGATTAATGGTCACATATATTATCGTAATGTTATATCTATTAGTTCACATAACTTACTAGCTCATTCGATAATAAAAACTGGTCGTCTATATTAACTAATTAGCTTTGATGGTTCGTTAACAAGCTTTAATAGCGTTTACATGCTTCAGCGACATAGGCTTGTTTAAGCATCAAGCTCTAGCAAATATGACCTGTTAGTAGCGTAAATATACATTGACTAACAATGCAATCAAGGATTGAATAGTTATCTGGATCTAATTCCTTCGCTTAACACCTCGTCCTGTTTTAAACTATGCACTATCCTGTAATATCTTTTCTTCCGACCACTGCCTGCCTAATTTCATATTCTCGAGTTCCATTGCCAAACAACAAGGGTGACACTTCTCCAAAAAAATTCGGTGAGTTCCAGCTATAAGTTTTCTGCAATCATGAGTTCATTTTAGATGGCTGATTCAATGGCACACACAATTATCTGGATTCATTCAGTTGTTCTGATCAGAGTGAGTCCCAAAAACCTCGACAGCATCAAGCACCCTGGAAGTGATTGCCATACTGCATGTTTTATTCTGGATGCTTTTGGATCATTACTACTCACGAATGGCGTTATATATGTCGTCCACTGAGTAATCTAATTTTCAAAAATAACCCAGGCGAGTTCAACTATTTTACTTAATGACTTTTTGTACTTAACATGTATATGTTTTCTAGTTGCTTTTGCCATATATTTGTAAGTGTCCCTAGGCTAAATGCATTAACTTCTTACGGAATGTTTATAACGCGTCATATTCTTGCCTGAAGTTTCATAAGCAGTCTTAACTTTAAAATTATCTTTCTGATCATGTTCATTATTTTCAAATTGTCATATACGTCAACAACCTGCATGTTAACCTGGCCCATACATGCGTTGCACTATATCTTCATGTCTTCTAAATTTAGAAATCATTTGAATCACCTTTAACATTTATCGATAAACCCATCATAGTCGTTGTTGCTAATCGTATTTGGGTTTATGGATTAGCCTAAAATGCGAACAGTTTAGATAATAAGATTAAAAATTTAGGTACTATCAACTGCACTAGCAAAATAACTAAATCCTCAGGTAGCTGTTGGTTAAGCAAACGTTTAGAATCAAAACTCCGTAGCCTACTAGAATTAAAACTAAACGAATATTTCTGAATTAAAATTTATAATTAAATTAGGCGTCTCGGATTCTTTAACGTTATAAATTTCTGATAATTTCGAATCACCTAAAGCAACAATACCTATTTTTCCACTGACTAATCCTCATTCAACACTATAACTAGTTAAACATAATAGTTTCAGGATATCGTCATAAAGCATTGTCATGACTTGACAATCACGTAATATGATTGATAAAATTAATGAAACTATTAACAAAATCGGTCAGCAAATTGACTTATAATTATCACTAGTGTTGTTTTTCTTTTATCTTCATTCACTACAGATGATTACAGTATGTTTCTCTATCAGATGCTCACTCAGTAAATATCTCAAAACCTTGTCAGTCTAATTGATGGTTTAGCGACACAATCATGCATGCAAATAATCAGTATAAGCAGTCGAGCAAATCTCCTGCAAACTGAAAACATCAATGTCGAATTTACCCCAACACTGACTAAGGTTCAAGCCATTATCATAGACATGAGTTGGGAGTGTACTCCCCTTGGTTACAACTTATGTACTCCCTGATAATCACATGAGCATCACTCACTGTTAATTATCTTGTAAAAACTTATTTAGCCGAATACATCTTGCAGCACCACATCAACTAGTAATGTGACACATAAGCTTCACTGATTTCAATAACTTATAATCACCATATCTCAATTAAATCGTATTCCGCCTTATGATAAACTGCATACTTGCAACTAACTTGTATGCATCATCAGCGGTCAGGTATAAATATGTATAAATAGTCTATCGCAGATCAGAACATTGAGTCTAGAGCATGTCTCTTACGAATACACTCATGTTTAACGATTTGTTCCTAGCTATCTGTCCAAAATTCATATAATTATCACTCATGTATTTAAATTTTGTTTTGATAACCATTCATGTGTATTAGTAGTATTACTAAATTCTATCACGGTCAAGTAAAAATGAGGTTGAGGAAATCTCCCCGTAACTAAATAAACCGTATCAAACTAACTGGAACACTAGTTGGAATTCTTCTCCACGGTATACTTCTGTTCCTTCAGTTAGCCTACTAATACAGATGCAATTGGAATTCAACTCATATGGACAACTTACCGGCATAATCGTTATTTGATTTCATAATTTTAACCAAAACTAATACCAATATTAACATTTCTACAATATTCATTACTTTAATATTTCTAAACACAATATACTTACTGCCTATACGTTAAGTTATTAACACGCATCGTTTTATTATTATTATTGTAACCCCATTTTTTATAGTTCAAATAATCTTCAACCAAATTTTCATTTTAAGCGTGTTAATCATGAAGGCAGATATTTTAAGATTATTACATGTATTTCCCGACCAGATGCTGCTGCCTTCTTTTTGATTTATCTTTCAGCTTACCAATACCCGGAGGATTCTTATTATCCTTGGTAACCTCCGGCGCGCGACGATCCCATCCAATTTGGTATCGAACCAACATCACGTTGATTCTGGTGGGAGAGTAGTGTAGTGGCATTGGACAATAGCCACACAATCCACAAAGCTGTGAACACGAGACTACTCAGGAAATAGATATTCAATATTTAACGCGGAGAAATACCTAACGATGGAGAAGGCGCGAACAATGAATTGAATGGACTGGAGTTGATCGTATGGCATGGCTCGGCCATGCAGGCGTGGTCCATCTCAATGTTACTTTATATCTTCTATTCATATTAAATATATTGTTCTTTCTCTAGCCTAACCTTGTTCTACATCATGTATTGGTAATTGATACGATACAGTGAGTTGGTGTAGTCGATGGTGTGACTTCCACGTAAGATCTTATAGATTAGGCAGTTATATCATGACAAATCTACAAATTTAGGATTAGGTCTATTATTAGAGCAGTACTAATATCATAGTAGACCATAATTCTACAAAGCTACCATTCAATGGCAATCTTGATGTAGTACGCCTCGCCCGCAAGACCGGTATCCATGATAAATGTCGTAGTCGTCAAGACTCTGCAAAGGTAGTAAGTGGGCTTCTGAACTAATCCTCCGCAGGTTAAGGAAGGTGTGGTCCCTTAACATGACAATGCTTTGACAGAACGAGATCGTTGGTTTATCATTGGTAGACTATGAGCTGACTACGGACTGAACTTTATTCTCAGCAAGGCTTTCTACAAAGTCCTCGATATCGGATTACAGTTTTCTGTTAAATATAACCATAAGGAAGAGTTTCAGTGACTGTTAAACTGGCTCTAGAAAAAGACAGAAAAGATGTGATACGAATAAATAATGTGATCCAACAAACTCAGAGGATACAACGTCATCGCATGGCGAGTGTATTTTCCAGTCTGTATGCTAGTTCGTCGGTTAATAGGTTGAAAGCATTGGATCAGCGATTACCAAAATTTCAAATCAAAACTATTTAACAGTTTGGAAATATCCATTTTCACATCTGTATGCCTTAATCGAAATGGTCATAGGTGGCATTATATTCTTCCACGAACGCATACATAAAGCTACGCGGGTCTCACCGGACCACACTACATGGAATCAAACCGATCATGGTCGCACCAATGAAAAACTCAGGAAGATCATGGCAGACGTGAGAATGGGAGAAAAGCTGACGTAGCTTCAAATCACTACCAACTGGTGGTTGCCAAGATGAAGCTGAAGAAACACCGGACTGCTGAGGCGACAGCATTACCAAGGTTCAGTATATCCTTCCTTCAACATACTGACAAACTCAATCAATCCAAGATAACTCTGAACAACAGGTTTCAAGCCCTATAAAATCTAATCAAAAAAGAAGAAATTACTATGGAGGAGAACTTAAAAAGGACCAAAGAACCATTAGCTTTAACATGTCAGGAGGTTCTGGACCGCAACAACCATCATCATAAGGTACGGATCACTATCAAAACCCCGGACAAAGAATCAAGAAAGGAAGAACAAGAAAACAGCAACTAACAACAGGCGAACAAGAGAAGAGAAAGTAAAGACACAAGCTGAATACACAGAAGCAAACAAGCAAGTGAAAAGGAGTATTAGGACCAACAAGCAGAATTACGTGGAAGGGCTTCAAGACAAAATGTGAGACAACGATATGACATAACAAAGAAGCTGTCAAAGAAATGGAGTGAATCAGAGACTGGTCAAAAACAAGGAAGGCGAACCAATGACTGAGATTGGGTAACAGAGAAACGGTGGGTAGAACACTTTGAGAAATCTTTGAATAGACCAACTCCATTAAATCCACCAGGCATCGAGGCAACATCAATAGACCTTCCCATGGATGTTACTCCACCAACGATTGAAGATATCAGGATGGTCATCAAACGAACCAAGAGCGGTAAAGCAGAGGAATCTGACAATATACCAGCTGAAACACTGAAGTCAGACCCAGAAGTAACTTCAAAGATGCTCCATTTTCCATTCAAGAAAACTTAGTTCATATTGCCGTTCAGTGTTTGCTTACTTCTGTTCGTTTTACACTTTAGGGTCAATGGGTCCAGTCAAATCATTTTGAATTCAGGCCACTGGATGTCGAATAGTTCAGCGTTCCTTGTCAAGTTCAAGGACAACCAATGAGCATCAATCCATCACATGTCATGTACTGGCCCATGTGGTGGTAGTTGCAATATCCCTCTTGTGCCCACTTTTACAAATACATTTCTATAATATTGTCCTTTATGTTGTATGGTCTTCAAGGCAGACATAGTATCTTGATACGATGAATGGGTAATCCACGTTAGGTGCTGACCACAAGGTGTGACTTTGGAGTTAGTTGTTGGTCACACCATTTATGTCTAACTCGGGTATGTCCCAGTCACTCGACATAGATCATCTACTTTATTGATCTGCAAAATGTTTTCTTATTCCAACTAAGCTCTTATTCAGGTCACTACAAATCTGATGAGCCTGACGTATCCCGAACGAGAAGCCTTGTAGGCGTTCAAATAATTACTGCCTACATCAACACTAGATTTATGCATTAATTGTTGCTACAAAGATAGTAGAAGTGATAAATGTTTGGAGAGTGAAGCATATCCACCCGTGGTACAAACAAACAACAAATATTCAGTATGAATTTGATTAATTATGTAAAGTCACACAAAATGGAAACAAATTGTATTTTCAGATTTCAGATTTGTGTAGTAAGGAGAGAAGGCCTACGGCCTATGTTATTCCTTTTCTAGTATGCTTCTGTGAGTGTCCAGTCTTCTCTTGAAAGAGTCAATTGAAGGTGCGGACACCACTGCTTCAGGCAGCAGGTTCCAAGTATTGATGACTCGGTGTGAAAACCTGTATGCCACGGGTATTTTGTTCGTTCTTGGCTTTTCTACTCGCCTGCTATGTCCTCTGAGGTGTCCCGATCTAGTGGGAAGAAAGAGAGAGAATAAGTTAGGTCCGAAATCATTTCTCAGTATTCTGTACATCAATATTAGATCTCCCCTTAGTCTGCGATAGGACAGAGTAAAGAGGTTCAGTTTTTCAAGCCGCTCTTTATATGATAAACCCCGGAGTTCCGGAATTGCACGCGTAGCTGCCCTCTGTACCTTTTCTATTATGTCCGAGTCACCATTTAAACAGGGGCTTGCAGCCTGAACACAGTTCTCTAACTTAGTTCTCACTAAGGATGTGTATAATGTGGTGAACATGGTAGTATCAAGCTTAGTGAATGTCCTTTTTAAAGCCCAGAGGGTTCGAAACCCCTTAACTGCGACCTCCCGGCAATGGGCCGTCGTCTTAAGATCATTGCTCACTGTCACCCCTAGGTCCTTATGAGACCGGACTACGGGTAATGACACATCCCCTATGTTGTACGTATTAACCTTTGAATCCCCCAAGTGCATGTAGACACACTTTTCCGAGTTGATAGGCATTAGCCACTCTTTAGACCAGTTTATCATATTATTTAAGTCCGCCTGAAGAGTAAATGCGTCTTTGTCTCCAGTTATTACTCGCCAAATTTTTACATCGTCAGCGTATAATAACATTGGAGACTGTACTATACTTGTAAGATCATTAACGTACATTATAAAAAGTAAAGGACCTAAGACGGAACCTTGGGGTACTCCACTAAGTACTGGTCTCCAGATGGAGCACTTGGAATTTATTCTTACTTTTTGCCTACGACCTACTAGGAAATCCTTAATCCATTTTAAAAGAGGTCCGGCAATACCAAGGTTTGCCAACTTCAATAGCAGCCTATTAGTTGGCACCTTGTCAAAAGCCTTACTGAAGTCTATGTAGACAACATCCACTGAGTTTCCGTTGTCTAGCGCATTAATCCAGAGCTCCCTAGCTATAAGGAGGTTCGTTGTACAGGATAGACCCTTTCTAAAACCATGTTGTGCCATGTTCAGCAAGTTATTGGTTTCCATAAATGCTGTTATGGTCCGTTTGATTATTCTTTCCAGTATTTTAATTACAACACTGGTGAGGCTTACGGGTCTGTAATTTGATGGAACTTGTCGTAGACCTGTTTTATGTATGGGAGTGACGATTGCGTCCTTCCAGTCCATAGGTAACACACCTTGGTCAAGTGACATTTTGAATATCACAGTCAGTGGGGCTGCGATATATTGGGCAATATGTCTCAAGATTTTAGGGTGTAGTTCATCTGGTCCTGTTGACTTCTCCATGTTTAGGGTGCTAAGAGCCTTAAGCACATCGTTTTGGTCGAAGTCCACGGTGAGCAGCTGGTTTGTTGACTCTGTAATTGGGTCTGGTTCTTTCTCTAGAGGAGGTTCCTGAGTGAAAACTGCCCCAAAGTAGTCAGCCATAACCTCAGCTTTTTCCTGATCTTCCTCTATCATTTCAGATTCACTTCCTACTTTAATTAGGTTGGGAATCCAATGATGAATCCTTGTTCTGTAGTTTATGTACGAGAACTTTTACAATCTGAAAACCCTTAAGAACGAGGTTTCTTTCACCGTTTTGGCGACGCTCGTTTATTTCCGCTTCTGCAGCTCTTCTCTTAATACGATCAGCTAGGCTGAGGTCCTCACGGACATATATTCCGGATCCAATCAGTTTACGTGAATTACTTAGAATCAGGTTCCTTTCTTCCACCGTGTTGAATGTAACCTTTAGGAGGCGGTTTTTCTGAGGACTTTCGGAATCCACCTTTTTTCCTATTCTATAAAGCTTACAAATACTAACTCCTGTAACTGTACCTGGGAGTAGTTTACTTAATGATGTCTTAATATGATTGAGATCATGTTCAAATCTTGCCTTTGGTTCAGTATCTGAAGATTCTCTTATCTTATGAAAAATGACTGATCTATCAGAGAGATCTGTCTTTTCACGCGGTGAGGATTTTTCTTCTGATAACATCTCTTCCAATGTCTTGCTGACCAGCTGCGTTTTGCCTACAGCCTTTTTCTTCTTATTTTTTTTCTTCTTACCGAAGTCCATTTGTCAACACTCAGAACAGCCACACCTGGACTATGTGGAACGGTGACAGTTTTATCCGGATCTTCTACTTCCACTAGAGGTGTATGACTGCCGATGTCATTATCAAGCGACACTTCATTTCTCGTTAATGTCAACGGAGATTTCACGTTCCCGTCAACCGCACTCAGGTGTTTAATGGGTCCAGTAGCAGCACTTACTACACTGACACATTCTTCATCGTCAGTGCTCCTGTTATCAGTGCTTCCACCATCGTTTTTCTTTCAAGCCAAAGCCAATAGGCCCATAGCCTCCTGTATCAATACCTTTTTATCCGTACAGCAGAACATACAAAGCCAATGCGAGTTAGGCTTCGAGCATCTTTTGTAAGCCGTCGGACTTAGTCGTGTACACATTTTGTGATACCACTTTTTACAGTCGTCTTACTGCATTCCCTCCTCAACGGAGAACAAACAATTTGGTTGCCCACATTTGTGAGTCTTACCAACCATTGTAATTCGATTTAAAAGGTTTAAAAACAAAAAATGATAACAATGTGAACACAAGTGTTAGTCAAGGACTAAAAACAGGTACTCAGGACAAAATTTAGTAAAAAATTTCAAACTTTAACCAAAGAACTCTTAGTTAAAGTAGACCAAGAATGCTTTTTAGTGCAATAAGTACCAAAAGCAAGTATAATCACAAGTACAAAAATCACTGCCCTTTTTGAAACTAGCGCGGTTACAAAAATTATCTAATACACTTGGCATCAACTTTCTTCATACATTGTTCAAATGGTTCAAATGGTTCAAATGGTTGTTGACGGAATAGAAGAAGCTTTCGCTTAACAGGCTTCCGTGTCTAGTAGCAGGGGATCACCAAATCCTCCAGGCAGGAACCTAGGTATGTTAACAATAAAAAGGAAAAGAAATTGGTAAATCATAATGTGATGCTGTCCTTGGTCCTTAAGAATAGGTCAAGTTGCCTCTTGAAGGACTCCTGAGAAGTCGCTTGGACTAGCTCGGCCGGCAGCGAATTCCAGCTTTTGACAACTCTTAAGGAGTATAAGTTGTGTCTACATTCCGTCTTGCTATGTTGTGTTTCCAATTTCTGGGTGTTACCCCTTAGATTATTATTCGAACTAAGCTTAAGTAGGTGTTTAAGAGGATGTCCAGAAGTGTTAAGAATACTATAAGCCATTAGTAAATCACCTCTAAGACGCCTATATTCTAGTGGGTAAAGGTCTAGTGAACGGAGGCGTTCTTCGTAAGGCTTAGATTTGAGTCCTCGAACTGATTTCGTGGCTCGCCGTTGGATACGCTCCAAAGTGACCTTGTCCTTATGGAGTGAGGGGGGGAGTACTATGTTTCCGTACTCTAAATGGGGACGGATGAAACTATTGAAGATTGTATGGAAAGTTCGTCCGTCAAACTGTCTCTTATAACTCAAATGCAGATCTGAGTCAACTGACATTTCTGTTCAATAGAATTTGAGCATTGCTTTTGTTTGGATTCCTTAATTGTTTTCTTTTGACCTAGTGGTTGTACAAGTGACCTGGGCCCTTCATATGGTGTCGAATATCCTGCATTCTAGATGATGGTAATCTTGTCTTATTATTTTATTAACTTTTAAATGCAGGATGAGATGAACAGTTGTGTATTCACAAGATCAGTGGATCGCAGCGAAGACGACTCACCCCCTGTGTGTTTGGTAGAACTTATAAATTCCAAAACCAAAGTAAGCAATCGATACTTCCTTTCTGACAATAAAGGTTACTGAAACTCATGAATCTGCCGAACTCTCTGGTGGTAAATCAAATATGACCTTGCAAGAAAACTCGGGTAGTAGCTGTAAAGTCGAGGGAATTTGCCCAATTAAATCTGGCTCCTCGTCAATTTCGTTTCACGACTTAAAGTCTGAATCTCCTTTACCAGTACGTTTTTGTGTTTATTAAAATAAAATAAAAATACAAACAAGTAGTGAATTCCTGAACATTGAGTTTTCATATTGTACTATATATGCGGACAATTACATTATACACCGGCGTTATTAATTCCATCTTTGCTTTCCCCAAGTCCCTCCATATGATAAAACATTCTAGCACATTGGTCCTAATATTTCGCCCCTTAAAATCGACGAGCCTTCCACTTTCGTTGTCGCACATGCATAACCTTATTGCCTCCATAGTTGCACTTGGAAAATAGACGACCGGTATAGATTCTATGAGTTTTCTACTTTGTCTTTTATCTGGGATAATACCTCTTAGTGCAGTGGCCTTTGAAACGAAAGTACATTTGTAGGATAATAGTGGCTGTTCATGGGTGCTTTTAAAGTGTTATTCGTTTATATTGGAGCAGGGTCGAGTACCTGTTGAGGGTCCGGAATCGGCCGATGAGACTGAACCTTTATCAAGCGAAGTGTGGGATGTGTATGACACCCAATCGTGCCACTGATTGTGCGAATTCTCTCATTTCGAATCGTATTGTTAACGTCTTGTCTTTTTACTGTCTCTGGTTCTAATGTTACTTTGATAGTCATTTTCTGTTCATATGGAGTTGACGACAAATAGTTTTCAAAGTATGAGTTAATCCTGCAAACAACTCTGAATTAAGTAAACAGATTAGTTGATTAGTCAACATTTATCAGTTATCTCAAGTTAATATTTGTAACTGTGTTCATTTCATTCCCGTAAAACCTTTAAGTGTGTTTCTTTTTAAATGTCAGTGAGTTTTGGTCATTGCCAATGAACTTTGCTTCATGGGAGTGAACAGACTAATAAATGAACATAATGACAACTACATGAGGACACTTGATTTTTGCGTATACAGAAAACAGTGTGATGGTCATAAAAGTTAGTCACAGTTTGGTTTCGACACTTATTTTTCTAATCGTTCTAAACGATAATACAATGAGTTGGTAAATGTAACATTAAGTTATAGTGTGAGCGCTTGGCTATGTGATTAACCTAAAATCCATAATACATTATCTAAGTCTTTTCAGAAACGCATGTTCATATCAAAACTTATGTATGGTTTCGCATCACTCGTTTGTAGGGAATCGCATTTTTCAGAAGCCTATCTAGAGTTTCTAGCCACATACTTGTTTCATATATATATATATATATATATATATATATATATATATATATATATATATATATATATATATATATATATATTCGTCTTTCCGTTCAGTTTCGTAAATGAGTTAATTTAATTGGTGAAATAAGCAAAACTCCCTATTCCTCCAAGTATGGTATTTTACATGCATTAGAATTTCACTTTTTATTTGCTCACTCTTTTACCATTAGTTTTACAAACTTAACATTCGTATATTTTAGGCCGTGACATCTTCAGATGACAAAAGTGACAGTTTATCAAATACTCTTTCATCGGAAAATCATCTACCTAGGTCAATTGATCTTGAAAACACTCACATATCAACTAGAAAAGAATCGAGCTCACTTACTTCTGACCACCACGCTAGTAGGGATGGTAATGAATCTCTAACTGGGGAATATTATTTACAATCTAAAGCGAAAATGTCTACATGTGATCTCGAGACGGAAGATGAAGATGACGTGGACCTCGAAGATCGACCATTAACCGTCGATACTCAAGAATCTGATGAAGTATTACTCAATGAGTCTTCAAAAAAGACAATTCTCAGTACAAACAACCCCGTATGCACTATATCTCGTAAGTGAACAGTGCGATGAATACTGTTGTGTGTATATTAGTATTTGATAATGCCCCAAAGTCATGTTAATCACATAATCTCACTTGTGAAGAACAGTCTTGTTGTAGACACATCTGGCTAATATGTTCTGTATAATCCACATCATGGTGAAAGCATTCATGCATCAGAAGATTTTTTTGTCTAGTACAGGCTTATGTAATCGGGTTTGAACCATATTGTGTGAGTACTGATGTTACTACTCGCTTCTCAAGACCGTAGCGGTTCGAACCCATTGTCTAGTTGTTCAAAGTTGAACTCTGTAACCACTAAGCCATCGCCACACTTACATAGTGAGTGTAATGCTAAATGCTACTGAAGATATCCAAAGATTTGATACGTCTTAGTGACCCACACTACTCACCATTATTCATTCCTTATGTTCCTTGACGGAAAACGTTTTAGCGTTAGAAGTAGTTTATTGTTGCTGCATTTATATTTTCCTACTTTTTATTACTCCCGAATTTCAGTAATTCTGGAAAGCCGTATGCTCGAAGTGTAAGTCAAAACTGTTAAGTATTGAGAATCAGACTTTGGTATGTATTGGAGTATTCTGCATCATCATAAAAAGTTTATTCCCAGTAGGAAATATAGCGTGCTATAGATCACATGCTTAGATGCTTGATTTCCAACAAACTTTTCGCAAGTTCATAACTTGCTTATCGAAGCAATAGCTTATTAGTCAAGACACTAGATCTATAAGTAAAAGGCCTGAACTCCCACCACCTAATTCGGTTTCTTCAGTTGGTAATATTACCAACTTTAACAAAAAAATATGTCAAGACCATACATATCTAATAAGTTACTTTTCAAAGCCAAAAAATTAGGTACTTGTGCATTTTTACCTACTTCTACAGTTCACTTCTAACTCATTAGGTAAAGGTTTCAGTCCCCAAATAAAGATACATAACGTCCAAGTATCGTTTTATATTTTTAAGAAATATTATTTTATGGTCACATTCTAAAGTCGATTGACAGCATTATTTAAAATTACATTTTTGAAGCCATTGTACCATTTACTATCCTCGAGCTATATTTTCTCGTTGTGTTGATAGTTGTGGCAGGTACATATTATCCGTTTAGCTTTCTATTCAAAGTATTAGGTTTATCACCCGGTTAGATATTATGATAAGAGATGTTTTAGCTCGATGTTACTCCGTCAAAATCAAGGCAGCTCAAGTTTTTTCTATACCTGTCACAATATCGTATGCACTTAACATTCTTCTACTTGTAATGTTTTCCGTATTTTACCATAATATGCACATTGAATGTATTGTAAATGAATCCTTTAGTTGTATTTAGGTCGAGACATGTTTATTTAATGTGTATTTTAGATTCAGTGACTGAAGAGAAAGAGGATCCTACCTCCAGTGTTACAACTGCAAGTAAAACGTCATTTGTCGTAATCCACAACACGCCATCCGCCGTTGTATGTTTGTCTTCACCACCTTCGTCTTGCCAATCTACACTTTCAGTTCAAAACTGCCAATCTACTAGTGTTCCCAACAAAAATTGCTCTTCAGAGGTACATCATACTAGTGCTCCTGTTGCTTTAGCAACTGTGGCTCCTATAAGAATGTCATCTGTGGGGCCTGATTATAGCCTTTCGTAAGTTCTTAGCATTTAGTTGAGTTAATTAAATAATTGGAAATATTGAGTTTGTTTCATCGATCATTTGTACATACATAGTCGATAGTCACTGAGATCAATAGCGCTATTAAACGACACGATTGTATTTGTACTAAATTGTGGCGAAATGGTTTGGTGTCAACTGTGGGCGGTCTGTAGTTAGATACTACTTAGTGTGATAATATAAATTAGATGTCTGTTTACAAGTCTCTGGTTTTAGAGTTGTGCTCATCACAAATATTCATATGTCCACTGACTATGTATAGTCTCTATCTAACCAATCCTGCAAATATATTCTAAAACTTAATCTCAGACATGTTATGTTCTAACTTTTTTGATACTAATAGATATTCAAATGTAGAATATGTGATTTGCTCTTCGTGAATCGCTTCTACGGAATTACGATCTATTTCACAGTATAAAATGGCAAACTCGGTGATCTTTGTTTATAATCCAGGATCGTTTCCTATGTTTCTCACCATACGATTTCATTGTTTTTATATGTATATTCCTAGCGTTTGTAAACGACACGTTTTTGGGACCAATCGATTCATCATATAAACTAGACACGAAAACAAAATAAATGTTACAGATATATACACTTTGCAAAACTGCTACAGCGGCTTAGCGTTTAGGGAACTCGACTTTTAATCATTAGGTTACAGATTCGAAATACTACCTCAATTACCTTGGTTTAGGGAGTGGTTAGTATCACTTCCCTTCACACCAGTATGGTCCAAGGCCATGTACGAAAAATCTGTACTTGATAAATTAGTTATATTAACATTACACAACTAACTTCATGACTTTCTACAAAGCAGTTTTAGTTCCAGTTTCCTCATTTGCTATTAGTAAGATATTGCTTGCTTGTAGACGTAGAGTACCATTGTAGGTTTAGTAATATACAAAGTCATATATTATGGTCTCTTTACATCAGAACTTGTTTAAATAGTTAATATTCAGTTGTTTATCTGTGTTTACCTTTTTATCATTGTCAGTTAAGTCTCTATTTTTTCAATAACATTCAGAATGAAATTTTAAGACCTATTAAACCTGCTACACAAGATACCCAGACAAATACGGTTATAAGCAATCAGGCCACTCCTCAGACTGTTACATCAATATTTCCTAGCAAGCATGAAATTGTTTCTACAACATCATCTGTATCTTACAATCCGAAATCTAGTCAAAGTAGCACAAATGAAAGACTTAGCTTTCCTGCGGTTAGTATCACCAAACCTGCGTCTATTGGCACAACTTCAGTCACAATTTCTATTGCTCCTACTATTAACTCTTCTGTGATTACTACTCACAGCATGCCAAGTATATTCAATGTTAGAACACGTCCAACGGTCGCTCAGTCAGTACTTCCAGTGTTGTCTGTTGGTCCACAACCAGCTCCATCTCTCACCACACAAACTTCTCTTTCATCATTACAATCTCAATCTACCGTACACTTTATGCCTTTTGTCGGTAATATGCCTGTCACAATGCCAGTTTCTGCAACATCTACCGGTTTAAGAAATGTTATAAATCACAACCAGGCTATACCAATTGCTGGTACACCAACTGCACCATGCCCTCCGCTTCAAATTTTCAACATGACACCCATGCCACAATTTATGGGTAGGTTATGATAAGAAACTTTTTATTTTTAGTGTATCCTTATTGTTTAAGGATATATGTATATCTACATGCATCAAGTCAGTAGACGAGCTAATCTCCTGAACTTTCGTTGTGATATATCATATTGCTGTTGATTAGAATTAATCTACATGTTGATGAATTATCGATCCCAGTTTCTTTCATAACTTTATATATATATATATATATATATATATATATATATATATATATATATATATATATATATATTCGTTACTGTTGTCTCCTTATACTATTCTTTGTATTCTATCTGCGTAATTAGTCACGTCATTTTGATATAAGAACTTGTTAGCCAAATTTTATTCCAAATAGTGTGTTACGAATTCGAACTGTAGTTCTTCTCTTTTGAGATGATAAACAGTCATGTGACATTCTAATCCTTCTAACAATATGTGTAGTTTGAAGCACGACGTATAAATTCTTACCTGATTACTGACCTGCATTGGCCATTATTTCAGTCATCAGAAAAATTTCTTGCCCTTTAGTTTTGTTACTTGACTTTTAATAGTTATATCTTGGATTAGCATATCTTTTCTTCTGTTGAAGTTGGGATAGTTCATATTTGACTGAAGGAACTTTTTAGAACGTAAGGGTTGTGTCAACATAAGATGACGTTAATTCTGAAGTTAGATTGAACACACAACTCAGTAAGTTAAAGTTATGTTTTTACTCTTTCCGACAAGTGAACTGTATTGTGTCACATGTTAGTAACCCCATTTATTTAACTGGTGGGTCGCTAGCTAATTCCAGAAAACAGAACTAAACTAGTTCCTACTCAAGAAATATAAAAACCTAAAGATTTTAGTTAAAGGAAGGATATATCGGGTAGACTTATAAACTGTTTTAGTTTAAATAACCCACGATTTTACTGTGTTCAGTTATGTATGGGTCTACCACCACCACCACACCACCAACAACAACAACAACTACTACTACTACTTACTACTACTACTACTTATTATTATTATTATTATTATTATTATTATTATTATTATTATTATTAATTTCCTTCAACCGACATCTAAACGTTTTGTAGTCTAGGTATGCATTTGACATAAAATGTCGGTTATATTGCGTCAACCGAAATTGTATATATTTGCAACGTGTGGGTACAAATAACAACTGTAAAGGAATTTGGCTGTTCATAGGGACTAAACTTTATTTACCTTATAGTCGATTACTAATTAACAGTATGCTTACCATAAGTATTACCCTTTGTTTACTAGGTACTCCTAGTTATGTGCTACATCCTACTGGGCCAGTTGCCGGTGCAAACAGCTTCCAGTTTCCTCAAGGATCAACACACTTGCTACCTGGATTATCAGGAAGTGCGGGAGTCGGTGGGGCAACATTCAATTTTTTACAACCACAAAATTATCCGTCAACCATTTTCCCTCAGCCTCCCACTATACCTGATCTACTGATTGACCCACAAAATCCTATGGGTTTAGGACATTCTGTTTTAACCCCACCTACATCGATCGCTCTCATAAGTGCTATAAATAACCCTAGTTCATCATCCTTCACATCAATTTATCCAACTCTTTTACATCCACCCAACCAAAATTTTTTCCCAACATCATCTACACATTCTGGTCCAGTGTCCTATCCATATTCAACTGCCTTAGCGGCTGGTACAAATTTGGTGAATGCAACTGCACCACAAATGGCTACTTCCTTAGTTCCCGCTGCAGTTACAAACTTTCCAAATATCCATAACTCAAACGAAACAAATTTCATGTTTCAATCTGGACCGCCACACGGTACTTCTTTCATTTCAAGTAATTTCGCTCCAAATCCGGGACAATTGTTTCCGCCTTGTCAAGTAAGTCAAATGTGTAATTAACCACCCAATTAAATGTAGCTTGTCAACATTACATACCTAAAGTATTAAAGCTCTAGGAAATAAAAAAGGTAATCCCCATCATAATTAGTAATACTTAAAGAATACCTTTGAAAATTCAGTCTATTGAACAGTTGCTTATTGATTTTCGTGCGTAAGCAAAAACACCAGATCGTCCATTAGGTGAATTTCGGAATTTTATGCTAGAATATTTGGTTTCTACTTAAAATCGTGGAGCTTTGGCCCAATAGTTTCACTACTACACCATTAAATAACCTATACACAAACCAAATTATTTGGAGTGGCTAGACAATATCGTTAGCCTTTATAAAGTAAGTGTGGTGCTGAATCAGTCAACGATGTATGTAATGCTACGGCAAAAGTATAGTACTATTTGTTGAAGTCTGGAATTCATGACAATCAAAGTATATACATCGTCGATTTAGTAATGATTACTTCCTTTTGTTATCGTAAAATACTAAAGTCTTCCATTGTATCATTAAAGAGATGTCATGTTTGTCTAAATTATAGACGATTAATATAAATACAAAGCATCCATTTAATACTGGCGTTAGTCCATGAATTTATTAACCATTCGTATGAGCTTTCCTGTTAGATGCAGACTTGTTAGTTGAAGTCTACGGGATAACAGCAATCAGTGGTTAGAAACTTTTGGTAACTTGGTTCGGAATCAGTCACAGTAGTGCAAAAACAATCACTCTTGATCTCGAGCTGTAAATATTTCTTTATATATACCTTTCCATCTTGTTGTTTTCAAATCATATTTCCCATGTTTATTCTTATTTATTATCATTGATAATACGATTGTTTTGATTCCTTTGTTATTCATCTTATTAATGTCATCTCTTTGTCTCAATGTAAAACAAGAACATTTGAGCTAACGCCTGTTTATGTTAGACTATAGATTGATTATGACCAATTCAGTACTGGTTAGTTATCAATCTTTAAGCCGATTATATAAAATAGTGAAAGCGTTTTGAGTATATTTAATTGATTTCAAAGCTAATAACTAATCATTTAAGTAATCAAACTGTACACTTAATAACCTATTGATGCACATAAATTCTTTTCTGAATACTTCGAGGTTTATCAAATAATAGAATTTCAATTGTTATATAAACCTAACTATAGTACTCAACACCATACCACGTATGAGGTGACCTAATATAGTCTGTTCACACTGTTAGTTAGAAAATGCTGTTGATTCGTTTTTTTATGGTTTATCTTGTCTATTGAATTCATCAAGCTTTAATTTCACTAAATGTTTACATCTTCCTGTTACATTCTAACAAAATAATGATCCTTGATCCCGTACCTGAGGCATGTTGTTTTTTAACTTCAGAATGACTCGAACCCAACTTGATTTATCAAATAAAATGTTTAAGCAGGAACCGTTCACTCTATCTATATAGTTAAATAAAATAATCACTATCAGATTCCTTAGATAACTTAAACGAATTCTAAAAATTGTCATCCACTCTCGAAGCACTTACAAACACCGTGACTGTTTTAATTAAACGTAAAATTCTAGTAAGATAAATTCAACGCAATATCTTACCTTAAAGAAAAAGTACCTGGGCATTGAAGCTTTTGTTTTTTGTTATTTTTAAACTTTAAATATCCTTATATTTCTGCGTCTGGATAACTTTTAACCAAACACCATAATCGCATCCAGTGTATTTTTCCCTGGTTATGCTTTTTTAAAACTGATTTCTGTTGTGCAAGTTGTAATTTTTGAGTTGTGAACTCAATCAGTCAGTTAGTTATAAAGAAAATAGAGCCTGGGACAAATATACGTTGGTTCAAGTTCCCCATACCACACTAGCACGGCAAGATGTACATAATAACTCGGTTGAAATAATGTTGTAACATTGATAATGAGAAACACTAAACATTAAGATAAATAAAGGTATAAAGAAATACTTAGCTCGAAATCTAAGGGAAGATAAAAAAATAAATGCATCTACATCATTATGTTCAACTCTAAAGCCTTGTTACTCAACGTCTTTAATAACAGATATCCTATTGTGATGTGCGCTACATATGCGGACATATATAAGTAGTATGTGGTAGTAATTGGGAGTAAAATCCTTATCAGCAAACAAGTGAAATAAAGAGAAGACGAGGAGCAATCTGAAGAAAGATGAAGTATGTAAAGGATAACTAAAGGAAGATAGGGAAATGGTGTAATTTAATGTATGATTTTCATATTTTATAAAGACAATGTGTGATTTGCACAAAAATAGTAAATTAGTTTACCGTACTTGATTTTCCGTTTACTACACTTTCGTAATCCATGTATTACATTACTTCAACACTAGTTACTCTATATTTAGTCAGTCGTATATTTTCTATCAAAAACATTTATCGTGTTTTATAATTCATTTCTTTTTGTTTTGTTTTTTTTAGTTCCCTACATTTCCAAATCTATTTCAAACCAATGATAATTGTTTAACTAATACATTTATCTCATCTAGTCTACCAACTGATTTAACTTCTACTTGTGACACAAAATCATCTTTAAATATTAATGGAAATAGTCTTGGCGGTAATAGTGGTACGTGTTTATCAACTTATTGGCCGTATGTTAGTTCAAATGATCTAATAAATCCAACATCTATTGTTCAAGCCACCAATTCAACTCATCAAACAGATTATTTACAATCTGTTAGTAATAATAGTTTAAATGATCGAAGTAAAATGAACGATGTCAATACAGACAATAGTGGTATTTTAAACAATCCTGAAAATATTAATGGTGGGACTGCTACTACTACTACTACTACTACTACTACTACTACCACTATTACCATAAATCCATTAACTCATGTATGTCATCTTGTTTAATGAAATTAGAATTTTAAGTGTATTATAAATAATTCTACTGGTTATTTTAATCAGTGACTTTTCATTTCAGTTTACTTGCACTATCATTGATGCTCTCTCTATGAATTAATGATCATTGTTAAAGTTATAAATAAACTAAAACCAACAGACCTTAAAAAGTACAGTTTGTTGAATAAAATATTACACAATTGAATGTTCACAACTGAATTCACCAAGCAAACAACATGTTCCTCTTACATATGTAGGTTCAGTTGTCCTAACTCCTGGAGGCACGATTAATTTGTCGTCTGGTGATTGCTTTATTTTGATAGGTTGTGGATAGATACCAACAGGATGATGACCATCAACCAAGTAATAAGCTATTACAGTGTTAAATCTATGTTTTGATTTTCGTCTCAAATTTTATAAGGTAGACTCGTAATTGCAATTGGGAATCCTTTATTTCTGTTGTTCTGATGCATGTTCAAATGCAGATAACGTGAAGTCGAAATGAGTCTACTTGTACTAATCCTATTTCTAATTAATCCAGTTTTTCTAATTACTTAGTGACGTAAATTTCCTATTCCTAGGATGGGCTCTTAGATTTACCTTTCTAGAATATTCACAAATACTATGCATAATTAACGTTTCAAACAATCCCTTCATATCTGTTTTCCTTATTAATCTACATCTATACCACCCCATCCGCCTTAGTTGAATCAAATGAAAAACAAACCGTGAAAACTTTTCATTAGATATTCTGTCGTGTTTCACTTTACTTATTGTGCCACCATGGAAAAGGAAATATATTATTTTTAAAAAAGGCTATACAAAAGTAAACTGTTGTTTAGGAAAAGCATATTCATAATATTATTGCAGTACGAGGTGCTTAATAGATCCAATATAACCAATGGTACAACTAATTCTTAGATGTATGGACTCAAATAGTTGACCTCTTATTGTTAATTGGTTCTTTGTTTATATAAAGTGACAATTAATAGGGTATGTAAACTCAACAGTATTTATGCGAACTCCATATTTTCAAAATGCAAATTGCAAATATCGTGTTAAATTCTACTTAATACTCTATTAGTCACATTTTAATGAACTTTACCTTTATTGCATAATGCTTTTTGTAACTACCGTGTTAAATTCATATACAATGTAGAAATAGGTCGAAAGAAAATAAGTAGCGGCCAGATAAAAACGTCATGTTACTCTTAAATAATGAAAATAATAATAATAATAGCATCAATTCATAGAATTATGATCTGCTGATCTAAGCCATATCGGATTCTTCTACGACCCCGCCACAAGTAATCGAACCGGGAAACTTCATTGTTGTGCATAAATGCTTAGGCTCTAATCAGCATTTGATGTTTTTAATATCTAACTCCGATTAATTCACGATATTACACGACCATCTTCAGTTACTTGCGGTAGATAACTGAACTCTATCAGTCACAGCTTGTGATTTTGATTGTATTAGTTACTATTAACTTCCATACAAACTAATCACATCAATGGATTGTGGTAAATAGCATATATATATATATATATATATATATATATATATATATATATATATATATATATATATAAAGACTAATTACTTCTATACCATTTTTTTAATTTGCTATATTGAACTAATCAACTTGATAACTGTCTATATTTAGAATTTGTTTTTTGGTTCTCAAGTAAATTGCATATTAATTTTCACTTTAATTGAATTACAGTGTAGCATAGTTTTAATAATTCTCTCTTTCTTTTTGCTTGTTAACTAATATATACTTGATGTATTTAAATTAGAAAATTCATCAATGTATTATTATTTATTACGTAAATTGTTGACGATAGATTGGTGTATTAATGGTTTCTTTTTCTCTCTCCCCATCTACTTCGGTTTGCATAACTGGGTAATTCCAGTTGCCCCCGCCCCTCACACTTTAAATTTGACTCCAAGTCAAGTACATAAGTGTTTGTACCTTGTAGGATAAGTTAACGAATAAATGAACAAATAAATATTGGACTTTTAATTGTCAGTATTATTTACTTAGAAATAGAATTTTTATATCTCTGAGGCAGGGAATCACTTACTGTGGTAGTCTTTTAAAAACCTCATCATGAAAGAATTTGTATCTAAATATTGTAAAATTACTTTAGTCGTTATTGTATACAATGTTTGCTTGTTTTAAAAGCAATATCACTGTGAATGTGTATTGTTGAGTGAAAAATCAATGAATTATTCCTTTTCGTGTACCATTTATCTCACAACATCTTGAAAGAATCTCAAAAAATCCTACTTGAATTGTAACAGGAAAGAAATACAAATTAGTAATTGTATTATGAACTATCCAATTAAATTATTTAAACTATGTAATAGTATGGACAGAAATTTAAAGTATGGGAAACTTCTAGGTCATCGGTTAATAAGAAATTAACATGTCACTATTTAATTAAGCTGCCTCTTGTTAGAATCAGTTCTAACAGGTACGAATTCATATTGAAATTTCTCCTGTAGAACTGCCTATGATCAATTAACATTTTTAGTGAATTATAACCAGTTATGTTACTTGAATTTTTTCTAGTCATGATTCGTAGAATCGATTTACTGTTTCATATCTAGATGTGTCCATATTTATGCCTTACGCAATAATTGTAACTTGAAATCGAAAACACTATTATGTGCTTGGTTCAGAAGTTCATTTTCCTCATAATTTACTGTATAATACAGTGTTAAATATATCAATGTAATAATTTCATTACATTTCCTAATGTTCATATAACTCACTGATATCAGTCATAGGTGTATATGCTCAGTTTTACATCGCATTGTTTATCTGTAATCTACAGTCACTATCGAGTTGTCTGTATTAAATTAAGTAAACAATAGCGCGGTTTGAACCTACAACCTAGTTGGATGAATTAGAAGTAATTTAATCACTATCCTCTACTTACTTAATGTTGTTTTCAAGCATTGACTTTGTGGTTATGGCGTCCAAATTTCAACCACTAGGTCTCAGATTCAAACCCCTCTCCGCCTACTTCAGTTTAGGCAGCCAAGTAGTACTAGTAGTACCACTAGTCCTAAGTCAGATAGATGAATCCATACTTTACAAATAATTTGACTGCTGCTTAGTGTTGGCTAATTAGGTTGTACAATATTTTGATTATCATTTGTTTGTAAACTATTTCTTTTTAGAAAAAATAATTTACCTTAACAGTTTCATCATGTTTAGCAGGAAATCGTTTATTTGATTTTTATTTTCGTTTATCTTATCTTTTTCTAGGTACCAATTAATTCGTCAATTAACAGTACGTTTACTACAATAAACACTACTACCACTACTAGTATCACCTCTACGTTAGATAATAATAGTAATAATAACAGTAGTAATAATGGTAATCATAACAAAAATAATATAGTCCCACTTAATTCCTCGACAACTGTCCTACCAGCTATACGTCGTCGCCGTCGATTATTCGCACAAAATGGTATTAAACCAATTACAAATGTGATTCAAAGTCCTTTTCTAAACCATACTAATTCCATGAATGATGAGAGTAATAATTCTACTGTGGTGAATTCTACTGGTGATGATACAAATATTCCAACGGTATCTGATTCACAACTTTGTGCAGATGTTAATAAGAGTAATGATAATGATGATAATAATAATAATAATATAGCAGTGTTGATAATGATGTTGATGATATCATTAATATTAATAGTGATTCTCTAACAACATGTGACAATGAATTAAAACAATCAGACACTATGCAGGTAAGTCTTTGTTGTGACTTTTTAATCGTTAAGAAATGTTAGTAATCACTTTGCATAATAATGTTAAATGAGATTCAAACGGTTAACGAAATTATATCTCTACTCATCTCACGAAAACTGAAATGTATCATAAATCTTGTGATGTTAGGTGGCTGGAAGTAATAGTCTACAGGAATCCCTCAGACCCCATCAGGTTTCATGCTAGTGGGGACTTGTCAATAAAGTGTATTTGAAACCTGGAGAGCATTGATACACTTTGTGAGATTTGAACCCGATTCAATCAGTTTACCTTTCTAACAATCATTCACTCAGTCAGTCAGTTACTTATAACGTCGAACTCAGCAAATATGTGCATCGAGTTCAATTTGCTACATCATATCACTACAGGGAGTTGTAAATAGCAAGACAAAAATTACCAGAGTTGTTGAAATGGTCACACTATCAATATTACCTGACAAAACATTTTATTTGAATGCATCCATTCTGCTTTTGATATCTTGGATATTAATTTTTTTTAGTTGTTTATTTCTTTCTTACTACAGCTCGATCTTAATCCAATATTATTGGCTAAACAATATCTTACTTTAAAATTCGTTGAATCGATAGGTTACAGCTTTGTGTTAGAACTTTGAAAAATGTATCTTGAATCTAATCGCTAGTGTGTACGTAAGCACTCGGTTAGTGCTTACTAAGGTGATTTTGTGGATTATTTATTTCTATAATTTGGAAGTCATTTTTATCATAAACTGATATCATACATTCTTCAGTAGATCTGAATCGCATTTCACAGTGTAGTCTAAATCTAGGGCTTCCAGGTTTTCGATAGTGGTTTAGCTTAGATCGACTCATGAATCCAACTGTTATTGTGGTGTGAGCTACTTATATTGATATGAGTAGTATATAATGTGAGTTAAAGAACGTGATGTCTGGCAGTAGAAAATGGGGAAGATCAAGAAAGGAAGAGCGAGAACACAATGGAATTTGTAAGAAAACGCATGAACAATGGAATGGAAGACAATGGATTGGTGTTTGCAACGGAAACAGTCCAGTTTGGTTTGATGCATGAATATTTTTGCAAATTGACAATTTACTATATGATATTCAGACTTTATTGAGATAGTCTGTAATTGTTGTGTTAAATACATTCGATTGTCCCCACTCGTGTTCTGTTCACAACATTATAATATAGGATGCTCAATACATCCTAATGACGACCCAACTCGTTAGATGTACGTTCTCCATCTAAGTTCAAACTTTAACTCAGTACCTATGACTTCCAAACTCAACATATTATCCACTAATTTAGTGAGTCTAATTAGTTATTATCAATAGAGACTGATTAATTCTAGTTTTTGGTTAATAAAACAACGGAAAAAATACAAATAATATCCCATGTTACCAAATTTTCCACTGCAAACAATTTCAAAACATCCATCGGTTCATTACTACTATAAGAATATGAAGAATTCGCATTGTCCGTTTTTCAATCGTATGTGTATTGACAAAAGTTTAAATCATCCCCATATCATATTCTTCCTTCTGAACATTATTCTCTGCGTGTATTTGTATTTTTCATTAACTGTTTTTCTCTCTCGATCAGTCGCTTACATCCCATCATATGCCTATATTTATTCATTTGTTTTTTAGTCTACCTCTATCTCCTTTTACCTAAAATTTAATTGGTTGTTTTATCTTGTCTTACCTTTGTTTACGCATAAATATTTTTCTCTTTTTCTTAACTTGCTAAAAGTTTATCGGTAGAATTATTTCCCTTGTTTTATGTGTCTTGATCACACTCATCATATCATCCCTTTCTCGGATAAACTAAGGTTTGTTGTACTATCAAATTTACCGAAAAGTCGTCTATAAACCCAATCAACTTGAGATATTACATAATATAGAAAAGGATGGATTGATTCTTTATGATATTAATATTAACGATAATTCAATTAGTGTCACTATCTTGAAACATCGACTTCGGTGGCTTTGATATGTTCTACGAATGTCGTCCCGGAGAATCCCACGTCGTGTATTATTTGCCGACACTGGTTGGAAAAAGCGGGGAGGTGGTCAGTGTATGATATGGTTGTGACTGACTGATAACTCCTTTAACGTTCAATTATGACAACTTTTTTGATAACCATATCAGTCATATCCTAGAAATCACATTATCCCTTTCATTTTGACAATGACATTTGTTTAGGAGAAGTATCGATGGATCTCAGATCTTTCTTCTAAAATCTAATATAACACTGATGTATCCAAAATAAACATGATGAGTCAAAGACCCTTTTTAACCACTTAGCCACTATCTCTTTATAATCCACTTTCGAAATGCTCTCACATGGCCACGCGTATATAGCTTCTGCCAGGGAGGTCCTACTCACTGCCTTCTCATGCCATTACTGTTGTTTACGAAATTGAGAGGACGACGAAAAGTGAATGTCTGGCCCTTCAACCGGGTTGGTGGACACGGAGACTCTACCTAGGGGAGTTGGAAAACCCTCATTCCAAACCAATGTTCCACATAGTCTCCAGAATTCTAAAGAAACAAATAGCGTATGAACCTATTGTTGGTCACCGGCTACCGTGGGACTGCATCTCCTTACGATGCTCCATTGCCTTGTGTATTAGACCTTCATGTCGAAGGCTCCGTGTGTGGCTCCCTAAGAAAACCATCTGCTTCAGCTTGGGCACCCGGGCAGTATCACAGCCCTCACAGAAATCAAATGAGATTTGTGTGGCGCATATGTATTTGGTGCCTCCTTGTACCATTATATGTGTTCAAATAATAATAATAAACTTAGGACTTGATATAAGTATATATCAGTTGAAGTTGCTACATGACCTCCATTTATTATTAACTTTCAGTTTACGACTTTGACTGGTAGTAATATACACGAACGTAGACATTGTTACTAAGGTGTTTCTTTATAAGTTTAACTCATTGACTTGGTTATTATTTCACTGTTTCTCATTCATAATTATCATTAAATTTACCGTTCACATTTCATTCACAATAATAATAACTGGCCGTGTTAGTTTAGTGCAAGTGATTTATGGGGTGGTGACCCAGTTCTAAAAGCATTCGACTTCAAACGTCTAAGTTAGATGTTCGAAACTTTTCCCCACCGATTTCGGTCTGGTCAACCGAACAGTATCATTGGTTTTCACACTTAAAGTGTGGCTTGCAAAGCTAAGTATACACATTTGTACACCTAGTGAATGAATTAAATTACACAATATACCATCTTTTTTAATATTGTTTTTCGTTTTTTTCTTCACTCATTTCATTGAATTCAGTCGTACGATAAATTGACCCCTTTTACAAAATCATCAACTACCACAATACTCAATTTCAGGAGTGACACGTTACAACAATCTGTTGAAAGTGAACAATTATGTAATCAGATCTCTACTGATATTGAATTTACTTCTAAATTATCGAAAGAAATGTAAGTTACTTTTGATTTCTTTTCTCTTCTAAGTTTCTGAATATTGGTCCGACATACTTCCTTTTATCCCCAATATTCGGTCGGAAGACAAATATATAAGATAAGACTAAATAATTAACAGGATCATATACTTTAGCTTAATCTGACGTAAATAAGAAATCGAAATTCGGACATACAACTATATCATAGGTAATAAAAATTGAGGAACAAGTCGATAATTGATTAATAGTAGCTTAAGGAAGGCTTAACATACATCATTAGTTATTAAGTTAAATGAAAGCTTATAAATAGGTTAATATGAAATTACCGTGAACCGGCTATTTAATAAATACGTAGTATAGACACAACAATTCATCATATATTGGTTTTAAAACTTTCACCTTTCCCAAACATTCTCCAACTCATATCTAACATATTATTTAGTCATATTAAGTTTCATTACGATATGTCTTGAGATCAGTTTGGTTTAGGTCTATGGTAATTTTCAATTACGATTGATCAAGATTATTCTAATACAATTGGGATCTATTGCAACCTTCATAATACGGCAACTAACACATACCGCTTAAACAATAATCCCGGAACTATAGAACCTGAGAAAAATTTTATGAGTTACAGAAAAAACTTGATATTTAACAAAATCAAATTGAATTAGAACTGATCTTCACAAATAGTAACAAAACATAATCGCGTGACAGTAAAATTAGTAAACTAAAAGTGGTAGCAACCGAACATGCAGAAATTGTGAATTAGAAAAAATGTACTCAGATTGATTAGTACAGAAAAGAAATTAATACTCATTGAAAAAAACAAACTAGGTGATCTGAAATCTTCTTAGTGTATTATTACGTGAATGATAAGTTCTTAATCTAATCTATCTCTCTGTGATTTCAAGAATTATTCTAGTTTTAAATAATTTGTTATAGCTTTCCCCTTATACGTTTTTATTTTTAAAAATAACCATTTATACTTGATTAACGTATTATTTTGTTTCATTGATGCGATTTCACATTTAGTTTCTTTGATCAATTTATCATTGAAATGTATATAAGAATTATGAAACGAGCGCTTATTTGGAATCATTATCCACAATTGTTCACTGTAGTGAAGTGGAATACATACTTTGTTATTCTTAAAGTTATGTAAAAATCTGGAAGCACTGGACGGTCGTTTTATCCTATTGTGGGACGCCTCGGCAGTGAACATCCACAATCCCGCTTCGCGAGATTCGAATCCATAACCTACGGTCCCGCGCGCGGGCGCTTAACCTCTAGACCACTGAGCCGGCCGGCATCCAACTGTGTTAATTTCTAACCTCAACTAATCCACTAAATTGAGCGACACATCCACCATTGTCTTCAGTGAGTTATTATCTCACAACAGACCCGGTTGAACTCCACTGGTCACTGTTTCTCACTAGAACTGCAGGGAATTTCTCCTGAAGCCAGTCACTAGTGAACATATGTTGGTTAATATCAGAAGGTGTATTTCCTGGATTTTTAGTGAAAAGCAGTGACCAGTAGAGTTCAACCAGATCTGTTGTGAAATAGTAACTCACTGAAGACAATGATAGATGTGTCGCTCAATTTCGTGGATTAGTTGTGGTTAGAAATTAACACCGTTGGATGCCGGTCGGCTCAGTGGTCTAGTGGTTAGGCGTTCGCGCGTGAGACCGATGGGTCCTGCGTTCGAATCTCACGAGGCGGGGTGGTGGACGCGCACTGGTGAGAAGTCCTACAAGAGGACGAACGGCTGTCCAGTGCTTTCAGGTTTTCCATGATGATCTAGCTTTAATTGACTCATGATCTCAACTATTAAAATTACCATAACTATTATGTTATAATGCCCGAAATAAGGGATGCCTAATTGAACTAGACAATGTATGCTATAATGTTGGAATTCAGAATCCTCGAAAACAATAATGTGTATATTTTTGATCGATTTCGGGACGTATCACCTAACTTCTTAAACCATTAGTCATGGTTATAACAAGGTCAGCATACAGGTAGTTTGTATAAAGTGGTTGTTTGAGTTAATCGATAGAAAAATCCAGATCTAGATTCCAGCTATTGGCACTCGTCAGTAAGGAGTATCTGTAATTTTGAGAGAGCTGATACTCCTTGGAGTATTCAATCTCATGTCACCCAAGCACTAAAAAGTACTTGACATACGTGACATTGATAATTAATCGGTAATCAATCAGTTTTTTAGGTAGTCTGTATCCAATAATATAGCTCAAAAGAAACGGATTTCATAAACTGATGTCACATCTTAGTTTAATGGTCGTATAGTTTTGTTTACAACCTACTTCTATCCCATACAACATCGCACTTGGTTAAACATTTCGCATCTACTTGAATTTATGGGAGACTTACTTCTTTATCAACCAGTTTGCAATCATTCCCCAGTAACCTACGTTTACTCTCAACATTTCCCACTTGGTTGGTTCGCCGTGAACGGGCAGTTGTAGTTGACTGTAGTTCTATTTTGTTTTATTAACTTCGACAATGCATGTTTAAGTCACACAATGAATGTAGTTGGACTATTTTTGTTGGATAGAGAGTAATTATTGGAAAGTGTAGTGTGTATATTTTAATCATTTCCCAAACTCAAATGTGAATGTTCTTGTGTACAAATAGGTTTTTACACGGGTTCTAATCAGAAACAGATACACTGTTAGTAGTTGTAATATCCTAGTCGGTATAATGTATCGAAACACTTACCATTTAACAAGTTGGTTCTAAAATGTTTAAATCTCACTCCCCCTAATTTAATTTGGTCAACTAAGCAGTAGCAAGTATACCTCTAGCCTGGACTTAGAAATGTCTCTCATAGTCAAGTACACAAATTTGTACTTGTTTCAATTTTCTATTCTATTACAAATTTCCTACTTACAGTTTTTAAGATGAGATGATAATCTGTACATTAAACAGTAATATTGGTATAAACTGATTAGTTTTCATTATATCTCGTGAATAATACTATTATTTACTAATATTATTATTACCATTGATTTTTTAGCCAACAAAAGGATTCAGTAGAGTATGATGATATAACTAAGCTTCCTTCATCATCATGTGCTACTTTTATCAGCAGTTCCTTAATAATGACAACTATAGTGACAACGCAACTAACGCCAACTTTGTCAACCATCAGCATGACATCAAATACAACAATTACTCCTTCACAAATGATTACTACTTCCTCTGCGATCAGCCCAGATTGTCGAATAGTAGCCTTAGATGCAACCAAAATTCATGATCTTAATCACAATGTAAATGGTTCAGTTTCTTCAACTTCTCTACCATTTTCACCTTCAAATGCTGATAATAATAATAAATTGGTATACAAGAACTCAGATATTTTACAAAATGAAAATAAAGTGGTATCAGTTGGAAAATATGATGACAAAGGAGCAGCAAAAGATGTCGTTAATAATCAAATGAAATCACCGGTCAATAGCACTTTACTAGTAAATAATGATATTGATAATAGTAGTGATCAGAGAGATTCAATTAATGCAAATTATTCAAAATTATTAAGCACAGCTTGTGTTAGTAGTAGTGGTAGTAGTAATAGTATTAACGCTAGTAGTACAACATGTTCTAAATTGAAATCAACGATAACGCCTTTTGAATTTCCTCCTCCACCTGTAATTATCGGTCCTGATGATCGACGTATATTAACTCATTATATTGATGGACATATTATTTATGAAAGTGATAAACCATTTCCAGTAAGTTAAAGATATGTATGCATTTTGCGATCATTTCTTTATTTTCCTTAATGCTTCTGTAATATAATTTGGTTGTAAGCAGAAATGAATGGTGGCTAGCGATCGAATCCAGCATGTGCGTTTCGTCCTATTTTAGTTGGTTGTTTTACAGTCTAATTTATGGTAATAAGATGGATATCTCTTAAAAGTCGTCTCTGAACTATAGTGTCATGTCTTACAGTTTAATATTCTGAATAAACTATTGTTAACTAGTCAGTTAACCATTTGCTATTGATGTAAGTAGGACCCTAGGATAAATTTACGTGTCGGCTTGAATTCTCATGACTTACATCAGGATAGAGAGAAAATTGTCAAGATAAAAAGCGGAGAAGAGTAGTATAATTTACATTCAAAACCTAAGTTGTGGAAGTGAAGTACAAAAATATAAAATTTGACCAAAGACTAAACAGTTGAGAATGGGCACTTAACTTACTGTCAATGCTACTACATCAAATTTCACACCAATAAATGACGACTGTTATATGAACTCTAATCAAGAGTTCTCTGTGCCTACCAATATTGCTCAGCTCAATGATTAATAGCATCATGATCACTACTAAAGCGTTGGATGCCGGCTAAGTGATCTGAATCTCCTGGGTTCGGTCCTAGATGGGGTCGTGGATTCACACTGCCGAGGGGTTCCATACTAGGACGAAACATATTTAGTTCTTCCTGTTTTTCAATAGTTACCCAGCTAATATTAGTCCTTATTGTAAACTATGAAATAACTTCATGGACTAATTTTACTCATTCGTCGGTTTTTTTTTCTAGCATTGGTCGTCACCCTAGACATAGACTATGGATGTATTACCCATGCCTTAATCATGTCAGTCAATAAAGATTAATAGCTTCATCAATAGACTTTATCATTTTATTGAGTCAGTAAGCGAATGTTATAAAGACTTCTTTCTGTATTCTTTTGCGCTCAGTATTCAGAAATAACTGTTTCACTATCTTAATACTGTTATGCTATAACATACTGTAAGTGATACCTACACTAGAAGATTCATTCTAACTTTATCTTCATCTACTTCCTGCTTTTGTCAATTTACTACTAACTGTTAACCAATCAAGCGTACGATTTTCAGCCGCCAAGTCACAGTGTTGAAAGCCACTACACTTAATAGAGTTTGAGCAGCTAGATGATAAGAGTATCACTTGCCATCGTACCTAAAGTGTGTCTCAAAACTAAGTGCACGAATTTGTACCAATAGTAACTAATAAAGTGGTCGGTAAATGATACTTCGAACTTACCTATCAATCTTTTCAACCAAGGAATAGTTGATCGTTTAACCGATTAAATCCCTCAAACAAGTATTTTTACATTTTTATGCATATTATTTGTATCTCGAACAATTGAACACTAAAATAGATTGTTAGTGATAGTAATAATTGCTTACCTTAACGTATACTATCGATCATAATCGTATTTATTTATGTGTCATATAATGCTCTTATTTTTGTTTCTTTTTATTTCATTAGGTGAAAAATGGTATGATAGTGGTTGAAACAGCTCTTATGAAACAGCAACAGTCTTGTGTAGTCAGCTCTACTAATTCACCACTTAAGACTTTCATCATGAATGGTTATGAAGACAGAATAATGAATAATGTCAAATCACCTACAACTCCATCTTTCTCATCATTGAAAACAACAGCTGTAAAACCTGTTGATAACTGTGAATCCGAGGCGTTTATAGCTACTTCTTCATCTAAATTACCTATTCAAGATGTTGGTGGCTGTGGTAGTAGTTGGATTAACCCACTGAAAGTGTCAAATTCATCATCACTGTCTATTGTAGACAAGTATACGAATCACCCAGGATCAATTGTTACGTCTAATTCCCCCTGTATGTTGTTACATTATGAAACTCGACGTCGTAAACCATCCAGTGAACAACAATTGTACAACGATGTTCATGATGAAAATGACTGTAAGTTTTCTTCTTTCCTCTGGCTCACATTTGTTTGCCTCATCAGTATATAAGAAAATTAAATGATTTCAAACGCAGTACATTTCAGTGAAACAGTAAGGATGAACCTTGTATACTGTTAGCGCTATGAAGGTTAATAGTGATCTCGGTTATTATAAAGAGGAATTGTTCGTAGTCAAAAGGAATAGCTACTTGTAGCTGGTCATATGAATGACGTTCTTATGAGTAGTTTATTGTGTGCTAGCTCTATTTTCTTAACGCCTCATCATGGGCATCGGGTATCTATGAGGAGTGACTATATAAGCTATTGTATTGAACAAAATCATACACTGTATTTGTAAAATATGAAAACAATAAATTGAATACACCATTTCCATACCTTCCTTGAATTGTCTCTTACAAATTTCATCGTCCTTCCATTCCTGTTGCTAATCGGACTTTATTTATTTATTTATTTGAACACAAATATTGTTGCAAAGGGAGACTGAATACAAATGGGGACCATTAAAATTCATTGGGAGCATTGGTTTGAAAATGTTCTATAATTATTAGTTGTCTTAAAATTCATTAATGATTTGTTTAAATTCATTTATTCATTTCTAGCATCAAAAACCAATCATTATCATCAACCTACACAAGGAATTTTAGCATCATATCCCCATTCTACTATATTGTCTTTAGCTAATCGTAATTCGGCTAGTGTGGTTTACACTCAATCACCAATTGTATCAATTCCTAGTCGAAATGATAGACAATCATCTTCTGATATGAAAGGAGGAAATGAACCAACTATTATGGATGGTAAATCAATTGAAAGTTATTCACAGCATTCCTTGATCTCACAATATCAGAACACTGAATCTTCAATATCGCTTAGCAAACCATTAAATGAAATCCAGTCCAGTTCTGGAGTAAGCAAAAATAAAATATCTATTTTCCTTATCGAATGTTTACTTTATTACTACCCTCTGTAGGTATTATAACTTACAATACATGACATCATAGTTCATAATTACTTTTTTCAGTGGTGTTTAATTCCACAAAATAATTATCTTGCCCGTCAACATGATGATTTTTATTTGTTTTTAGTTTAGTAGTGTATAATCCAACGTTTAACTATTTTTATGATTTGCAATTTCATAGGTAGATTTGTTTGTTGTTCACTAAAATGAACGATAGTTAAAATACAATGATACATGGTTTCTGACTGATGGCTGTTTACGAGAACATTTTATTTGTAAAAACTCGTTTTCCCTTCACTATAAATTGAATTGATATCAGATGACAAAACAACTAGTTGCTCAGTAGAAGAATAGGTGTATTCCTAATAAAATAATATGCTCATGAACAAAATATTTGATAAACGTATAAATGAGATTGATGGGAAATCAAATTTGTAGGTAGGTAGGTAGGTAGGTCACTTGCGCTTCACCTTAACCATCGTATCGATTACAACACTCATATTTTGTTTTACGAGCAACTGTTTCATGTCGGTCCACTTTTTCTATGATTAATAATACTAAAAAAGTGAAAACAATAGATGCAATCAGTAAGTGAAAACGTTATTCTCTTCATAATTTCAAATAAGACTTTATGTATCATATAATCATATAAACGGTAATGGGAACCAGTAAAAAAATCGGTGCCAAGTGTTTAATGATAAAGATTGAAGTTACTTTTACATTACTGGAATAATTCAGGAATAATGTTCATTACATAATAATTCCATTTAAAGACGAAATGAAAACTAATAAATACTGAATAAGTGTTTTATTTTGCCACTTTTATTCTTCGATATTCATCAGTCATAAAAGAATAGAATTAGATTTAATAAAGATGTGTTCGGTTTGAAATACTGGGGAGTTCAGTATTTGAGGATTTTTCTCTTACCGGATAGTTCGAAAATAAGTGAACATGATTATTTATGTTCCATATGAGACGAGTTGCTATCTCGATTTATTAGCTAAGTGGATAGTGCATTAAGATTTGAAACGAAGTTGCTGCATTCGAATCCAAATGTGAACGTTAACCTTGGAGTACATCTGTTTGATGAGTCTTAAGTAAGACGAAACATGAACCGTAGATACAAATATTAGCCACAGTTCTTATATCCTAAGGAAATTCGAATTGACCATTTAAATACTGTAGATGTGACATGCCAATTATCATATATCTATTTTTTCTTTGTAAATTTTATACAAAGTGAGAATGATTGACTGTATTCAGGAAACTTTCCCAGGAAAAAGTAAGGCCAGAGTAGTACATAAACATCTTTTCATACTATCTTTAACTCTGTTGCCCTAGTAACACAGATTCACACTTAAACCCAGTGACATTTAATGAGCACAAATAATAAGTAATATATATATATACTATCCCGATGAGAATATTGAATGGTACTGTTTGGATCTATTTATGGACCAATACTATACATATGTTTTTATTGTATAATTGTTAAGAAGCTAAACTATGCATATTCATGTGCCTATTATTACAAGCTTTATTTTGACCCATAGACTATTATTATACCGTTCTTGAGTTATGTCCAGTCTATTAGCTACATTCTTTCACATTCACAGCCACTTTTGGCTAGATCTTGCACAAGTGTTGTTTTCTATTTTGTAGTGCGATGTAGTCTGTTTGGTTTGTATATAAACCCAGTATGTTTGAAATAGATGATTCGTATAGTAGAAGCTGCTATTGGTGTTCTGGACTCAACAGTCAAGGCTAGGCAGTAAGAATGACCGTTAGGGACTCTAGACTGCTCGTACGAGTTTATGCGTCATTGATTTGGTCTATAAGTCACTGTTCAATAATTGGCGATATCATTACGTTATATATTAATAGTGCACAAGTTATTATGTATATAGGATTATAGAGTTACATACATAGGTTGTTATTCAAGTTTAATATCAGTATTTTGTTGATTTTTTTTACTTAATTCTATTTTAACAGATTATGACTGGATTAACTTCCACTGCATTCAATCAATCTACATGTCAACAACGAACACCAAGTATTGCTCAAGCAATGTATGGTATATCTCAAACAATTACACCATCACCTGGACTATTAACACCTAATCCACCACCGAAAGGTCCAATATATAAATGGACTCCTGATGATGTTGTTGCGTTTGTTCGTGGTACACCTGGTTGTGGAGCATATGCATCGGCATTTTTAAATAATGAAATAGATGGTGAAGCATTATTATTATTAGCTGAAGATCAATTTATTCAACCACCGATTGGTATGAAAATAGGACCAGCGCTAAAATTAGTTGCACGATTAGAATCTTTAAAGAATTGTTGTTAATGACATTATTTAGTTGAATAACAATCCGGAATCTACACATAGACACAGATTTATTTCTATATATATATATATATATATATATATATATTTTATGCTGACTTATTTAAACTCGATACTCTTAATTTAAGCTATCACCTCTCTCTCTCTCTATCTCTCCATTGAAACAGTACACTCTTTTTCATTCTATATATTTATATTTCTTTCCGGTGATATTTATCATTCAATGTATGTAAACTTACATCAGTTTCTCATTTGACTTTCTTTTTTTTTTCCACAACATAGAGCATTTAGCCTAATCAATCAATTCATAAATCATATATTACTATTATTATTATTATTGTAAATAAGTAAATACAGCAGAATGATGAACAGATAGTGCTTTGTTTATTGTTCTCTTTCTATCTATCTGTATGTATAAGTGGCAGCAGTATTATCTGGCATCAATTCATAGATGACAATGACGTAATGATGTTCATCTATTTCAATTAATAATTCACTTGTTCTTACTGTTTATTTGTAAAAGTATTTATTCATTGACTATTATTATTTATTATTACTGTTTTACCCTGTTGTTGTCGATTGTTACCTTCTTCAATACAATAATTTCATATATCATGTATCCGTATATTCATCAAACAAAATTTGTTTTTATTACTGAATGTTGTCTTTTGCAAGTTGTCAATAACGAATAAAGAACTTAGATAGAGAAGACCAATTTATCATTTTCTGAAAAAATTACAGAGTGCTTTAGTAAAATACAAAAAAATCACACATTCAATACATGATTTGCACATCTTCCATTAGTTGTCTTTTACAAACCTCATTATTCCTTCATTCCTATTATTATTTTGATTGCTCTCAGTTTTCTTTCTTACTTCTTTTCATTTCAATCTTCTGTTTGCAGGTATTTCACTTCCGATTGGTGCCACATACTACTTATATCTGTCAACATAAGTAACACACCATATATATATCACGTTTGCGAAAGATCATTGGAGATGATATATCCATGAGGTCGTCCTTTTTATATTCTAATAATACCGTTGTATTTTTTTCTAAACTAATCGTTGAAGAATGTATACTTTACTGATGAATCAGTAGGATTCATCATAGCGGTTATTGGAATTTTGCATGGAATTCAAAATGTGATGATTAGTGTATATCTTAATAAGAGCTAGTAGTTATTAAGACGTGACAATTTTTCGCGAAGAAAATAGTAAGAAATACATATGATTAATATGTATACGAAGTTTCCACATGATTTATTAATTCCTCAAGGTAACTTAAGGGTTTTCGAGATTTAACATCGAAGAACTATCAGTGTAAGTATAGCTATGAGACAGTCCCACACTGTGACTCCAACTCCTAATTCTAGCCTTGTTTTCGTTTATATGTAGTTGTTAAGCCCCTGATTTGTCTACCCACTGATAACTTGTCTCAATCTAGATTAAGACCTTGATGTGACAAGCTGAGTGGTTTAACTTTGATACTAGTATGCGTAGATTCAAAGTGAGAGTAACTGCTTGGGGCAGAGAGACGAAAACTATCCTATCACCTGATTGGATGATAAGCGGCCTCGAGAGAGAAGACGAGATAACTGGAACATTAATCGATTTATTCCCAATTCTGATCTCGTTCAGATTCAAATTAGTGTAAAAAGGTACATGAATAAATAGATGTTTAACAAGACCACAATGTACAAACAATTAGGAAAATACGATTACGTCCAAAACTGGGGATTGGGATAGAAAATAGAGAATAAAAGATTGTATTTAAATTGCAATAGCTTTGGAACACATAAGGCTATGGCAGTGAATCACACATCAAGCGAAAGCTTATGGTCTATAATAAACTAGGCAAAGGAATAAATGTTACTTTTTTTACAAGCTTTGAATTAAATGAAGTAACGTCCCCGAAAATAGCTTCCGTAGTTTGTCCTAGCTTCTTGTTTCTCTGTTCACATCAGTAGTGAACTATTCACTCAAATTACTTGCATCTTGATTGTCTTTACTTTCTCAGGGTCATTTTAAGTCTTTAAAGTCCGTCAGTTAGGTATACTTTTACCTTTTTTAGAAAGAATGAATCTAATTTATTGTACTTCAACATTTTTGACTAGCAATCTGATTGTAATTACAATGAAGTTTTCCTTTGTGAATATCCCTTGTCCATAGGTTAATTATCATACTACATCATTTAACTGCTGAACATTTAAGAAACGAAGTCATCATAATATTTGAAAAATCATAATGGTCAGAATGAAAACATATTAAACAACACTTGATAATACAGAGGAAAGCGCTCGTTAGTATATAAGGTACAAAGTAATTGACCTGAAAAATCAATGAATGGTTGACACTAGACATTACCAAAACTATATAAAGTTCAAGTGTTAAGTTTGTGTGATTGTAAATGCCTCAGTAAAGTGAAATGTATCCTGAAAATGGTTGAAATTTCCTGTACTATTCTGTCATTGATTAAGTTGTACTCACTCAATAATTCATTCCCATCTATCGTTCTTCTTGTCTGTAACTTGAGTGTTGTATTTCTTTCATACATGTGTGAAATTTGGACACTGCGTTCAGTTATTTGGTATTCTGTGTTTCAGTTCACCACAATGGGAAATAATACTGCAACTAGCTTACTTTACTCGTATTCTCACATTTGGAAACAAGAGAAATTATCAGTAATAAGTAACCGACGAGCCTTATTTTTGTGAGACTGCATCAATGATGACGTCTAGTATGAAGAATATCCCTAGACAGCTAAAATCAACTGTTAAGGACCTATTTTATGTCTAATTCTGACCATCCCTAGTCTCTTTCTATTCAACTACTACGCTAGTAAATTAACCGGTCAAACCGCATAGCAGTTCTGTGATTAAATCACAAGTTCTAGACATCTAAATCGATAAGGTTTTGTCACCATTTCTTAGCACTTCTCTATTTCGAACATTAGCACCACCACTCCCCAAAGTTACCTAGGATCGAATATTTGGAGTCTAGTCATGTCTGGTAAATCTGATGAGTGTTTCGGTAACCTTCAAAGACAAATAACAAACCTAGTTTTTTGTTGAATGACGATAATAAATAACCTGATGATATTCATTGTTTGCCTATAGTTTAACACTTGAATGGGTATCACATTATACAGCAAACGACTGTTTTACCTACCATGAAGCCTGGTTTATGTTTATATCAACGACACTTCTGATTATTTCAGTAAACTGCGGAGTCTGTCGGGGATGTTAGATCCCCAGAACTCACTTGTTAAATGCCTTAATTTTATCTTGAAAATTTGAATTTTTGTTTTCGCGCTGAAAACGCACTTTTCACCTTCATGTCGTATTTCCCACTTGGGAGAATCTTTAACGCTATTGGTCCGTTGTGTATTTTTAGTATGCTGTTTTTGCAACGCTTCCCAAGGACAGTTTTACACTGTATATATACGTTTGATTTGTGTCTGTTATTATTCGATCGTTTCTGGCTATTTGCAGAATATACTTCCCCATCCTAAGCTTGGACTTCTTCCTCTAGTTAGCGGGGCTGGGACACATCAAATAGCTAGCTTATTGGTCTACGTTCACAAGTCTTTGTTCCGTTCGCATACTAAGTGAACTCGTAATAGCTTCAAACCTAGCAGTGTCATATGCTATTGCTTATAGTCTAATTAGACAGGATCAAAGAAACCTATCGGAATCATGCAGCTTATACTTGGTTTTATCTACTTTTAGACAGTCATGGTCACAGGTGCAGATTATTGTAACGAATAGTTGGAGACGTTGGGTAATATGGATTAGAATCTGTCACAATACCCTGAATGGATTCACTCTTCATCTTCCTCTAGACGCTGACATTGTTACTACTTCTACAGCTCTGCGATTTTATCTTGGCAATCTTATCTCTCTGTGCAGATATGAAGTAGGAAATTGAAATGAAGCATATGTGTCATGTCAAACGCTGCTTATAATAGAATGACTCAGACTATGCTTTAAAAAGTATAATGTTGTTTATACAATCCAGATAATGGAACATCACTAAGCAATATGTAGTGTACTGCCCTGAAAATTGTCTATAGAATGTTAACACATGTAATTTCTATTACTTAAACAAATCACATGGTGCAAAAGCTAAACAAAACTGATTGTTTAAGTTATAAGTGATAGAATTTCTGAAATATTTATTCATCATTGTACAGTACTTGTTAAAAGTAAAAAAGCATTATATAAAGATAAATACATCTTTTAATTTGATTGGATAGTTTTAAGTAGAGTCCCTCCGACGGCTAGAAGTTGTAAATATTCATCAGCTCCATCAATTAGTCGAGAATCAGCAACCTAAAGATAGTTTTTTTTAACAAAAAAATAAATAAATAACTTTTTTAACAAAAGAATAACAATTAAAAACAGTGTTGGTAAGTTCTCTAATTCTAAAACAATGTCAATAAAATATTCATTATAGACTGAACAAAATTGAAAATGATCAAGAATCAACATAATTTTTATGATCCGCTGTGATAAATGTCACTTTAAAATATTTTATGAATCCTAGTCTTTACAAACAACTAAATTATATCACTTATCCTTTAGATGTTAGATTTCTGTATGTGTCGAATTGGTCATAAATTCTGTAATTGTTTTCAGAAAATAATTAATTTTAGTAGTTAAAGTCAAGAACTGATTGTAGCTAGATGATCGGTGAAAACCTGGAAGTAACATACGGTCGTTTCGTCCTAAACCAAACTCCCTATACTCATAAGAATTTTGTGCTTACTAGTAACTAGCTTCAAGATGTAGTGAGAAGCCGTAACCAGTGGAGCTCAGCCATATCAGATGTGAGTCAGTTATCCAACGCAGACAATAGATGAAGAGTTGAGCAAGATCATGGTCTAATTGAAGTTCAACATTGAGGCCGATGGGCCCTGACTCAGTGGTTTACAGTCTAAGCGTTCACGCGCCAGACTGAAGGTTCTCGGACCGATTCACGAGTGTAGGATCGTAAATGAGCACTGCTGAAGATTCTCATACTAAAACGAAATGGACTTCAAGTCCTTCAAGGTTTCTGGTAATGCTTTAGTTAAGATTAGTTCGTGGAAAAAGCTATGAAAATTCTACAATGTTTACTACGTAACACGTGACCCAACCATCTCAGTCAATGAAGATTCACAACCTCATCAATTGATTTACCATCACTTCCCAATGCCCTATGTTTAACCTTACTATTACTTAACTGGTCATCCCAGCAGATGCGAATAATATTTCTAAGACATTTGTGATCAAATACTAATGGTTTAAGAGTATCTTCTACTCTTAATGGCCACGTTTCACAGCCGTAAAGTAAACCAGAACGAACTGTTGCATAGTATGCTCGTCGTTTTATTGATAGACGGATATCTCGCCTTCGCCATAGGTGACGTAAGGTGGCAAAAGCTTAACGAGCTTTCCGATAAGTGCTGAGATTTCGTCAGACACCAACCCATTAGGGCTGATCAGACTTCCAAGATAAGTGAAGTTGTCAACGCGTTCGACTACATCACTCCCTATCCTTAGTTCAGGTGTTGACGCAGACCAGTCGTTGAGCGGCAGCTTGCATTTAGAGGGAGATAAGCGCATTCCAAACATTCTGGCATTGTTGCTCAGTGCTATCAAAAGACTCTGCATTTCATCATCGTCTTCACCGAACTGGACTATGTCATCTGCGTATTCTAAGTCGACAAGTGGATCTCCTGAAAGGAGGTCAATGCCCGAGAATTCAGTAGGTCTATGATGAAGTTAAACAAAAATGGAGAAAGTGGACAGCCTTGACGTACACCACTTGAGTTTGCAAAAGCAGATGACAGTTCGCCATAAGCTCTGACACGACTAGTAGTGTTCAAGTAAAGAGCCCTCACAAAGTTTACGTACTTCTTAGGTGCGCCTGAGGTACACCGTGGAAGGGTTCTTCTGGAGGTACCTGAAAAGGAAATTGGATTAGAGGTGGTCTTAGTGACCTGAGAGCGTGACCGCAATGCCCAAGGGACAACTGCCTAAGGTCGGTCACACACGACCTTTTTATGAGTAATTTTTGTGTTAGCTCCGTACTTGTTGAGACCTTACCGCCGGAGACGGATATCCGTGGGATAAGGCGAGGTGTGCATTTTTAGGGTCGACCTTTTCTAACCTCACCCCTCCTTGTGGGAAGGCAACATCGCTGTCATGTTGGTTGTCTGAAGGAAACACCTTACTGCTGTCACACCTCTGTACAGTCAGCAGTACGACTTCGCCTTCAGACCTATTTTTTACTCTGTTTTCAACGAAAGAAAAACATATCATATACAACTTAACTCTCTCCCTGACAACTGAATAATTTTTAACTACATACATATACCTATAATTTCTTCTGAATTTTATGTTTTGTAAGAAACTATATAGAATTTATTCGAACAGAAAACAAACACCTCACTTAATCGAATGACAACTTAAATAAAGGTAGAAAATTGTAGTTAATAACTAAAAAAAACTGACAGAAATATCTACTCAACTTTGCAGTTACACTTGTTAAATAACACTAGGATAAGGTTTTTGTAGCATATGAAAATGACACTAAGAAATATACCGTAAGAGTAAGATAAACAAATGAACTGAACACTAAATGTGACAGTATATATATAAATATATTAGATAAAAAAAAACATAACGAATGAAGACATCGACCTTTTTTAATTCATTACATAAAATTCATGTTAGGAAAAAATTAAACGAATTAAAGTGACTCAGAATATCGCTCCGATATTCATTTCAATGACCGTTCAATGAAGACAAAAAAAGTCAGCAGAACAGACTGAAACTCGGCTCCATTTTCATCACAGTCACATACACACACGCACATTCAAACATATATTTTATAAGACAATAAAAACTCTAAAATAATAGAAACATGTTCTTAACAATGGAAACAGGTCAATTTTCAAAACAAAAAAAACATTTGTACCAATAGTATTTTATCCTTCCTCATAATTCACGGACTAAATATCAAGACAGAGTTTGACCGTCAACCAAAACTCCAATATTTTCGTGACGTAAATACTAAAAAAATGTGACATGGTCTGACGCTAAAACACCAAGCATAGATCACATGTGAGGACAGTCAATCATAAGCAACCTACGACCTGGTGTGTATGTACGTCAGTTTAAGTTGCCATATCCCATTAGCACAATGAGATGAAATTGTCGGAGCAAATCCCAAAATAGTAGAGGTAGTAACATCATTAATGCTGGTAGAAAACATTAGGCATCGAAAATACGATTTGAGATAAATTAGTGAACTAATAAGATAAATTTATGAGGAATTTAGAAACTTAGGAGGACAACGATTGTGAGCCATGTCACCCAAAGTCTCTAACCATTGGTCACAATAATCACACTGACCCCAACCAGGTAGATCTACACCTATAAACATGACTCAGTTCACATATTATCGAAAATTTCGAACTCTGTTTGCCAAAATTTTTTGGATTGTGAAATATCTTATCAGGAGGACGAATAGTGCTACAGAGTTCATAAGTACAACCTGTTCATGTTTTTATCATGATTGATCTCGTCTGTCATATGCACAAAAAAATACAATCGCCAACATTTACAGACACTCACACTTCACAACCACTTTTCACTGGTAAATACAGGCACAGACATGAATACATATCTTCAAAATGGTTAAAAAAAATGAATACCTCAAACAAAGGACTCATTCGATCACAATACTGCAATGGATCAAGATTATTGACAGTTACAGCCCGGCGAACTTTAGATCCATCATATATTGTATAACTTTGATTGCCCCCAAATGCCCTGGTGCGGTGGAGGTAGGGTAGAGTCAGCTCTTCTTCTTGAAATGCTCTCATATGTCACGTGCATACAACCACTGTCAAGGAAGTCATACTCACTGACTTCTCGTGGCATTACTGTTGTTTACGAAATTGAGAGGACGACGAAAAGCGAATGTCCGGCGCTTTAACCGGGTTGGTGGACATGGAGAGTCCACCTAGGGGAGTTGGAAAACCCTCATTCCAAACCAAGGGTGCACATGGGCTCCAGAATCCTAAGGAAACAAATAGGGCATGAACCGATTGTTGGTCACCGGCTACCATGGGACTGCATCTTCTGACGTTGCTCCACTACCTCGTGGAGTAGACCTTCAGGTCAAAGGCTCAGGGTGTGGCCCCCAAGAATACCACCTGCTTCAGTTTGGGCAACTGGGAAGTATTCTAGCCCTCACATAAGTCATTCGATTTATGTGACGCATATCTGCTTGGTGTCTTTTTGTACTAGTGTTTATGTTTAAATAAATAATACTTAATCCAGACAGCTATGTACTTGTCTGATCGGTTGACTTAAATCTTTATTTAAAATCATTACAGAGAGAAAGACAAAACTCATTTAACAAGTGTCAGTCTATGTAAGGTTGTTGGGATTAGTTGATCCACATACCTTATATAAGGGCTACTGATACTAACCGATTCCTTAAATCAGACTAGATGAAGTATGATTTGAACCTGCAACCAATTATTTCAAAGGAAATTCTTCCAACCACAAACCTATTGATTCTTTCCTATAGATTCTACTTATCGTTCTCAACATAAAAATTATTAGTTGCCCGAATCATCATAACCTTTAACCTGAATGATATGCGATGAGATTTTTAGCTTAGAAATGATAAAAATAATCTATTTATAAGAAGGCTCAATTTTATTATAAGGATTACTGATATTTTGGTGGAATTTTGTCCAAAAAACTGGAGGTTTGATTATGAACTTCCGTCAACCTCATTAGCACAAATACCTGATGATGTGGGCTATCTAAATTTTTCCGTACATGAATAACGGCTTGTTGTATCGACAATGATCTTAATTAATTGTTTATTGAACGTTGTCCTAACACGGCGATTTATCAGCTTCAGATGTATTTTAAATATGAAGTGGAATAGATTATTCAAATTTCAGACTAATATTCATGTTTTATTACTAAGTACAATACGATGAATGATTGCTGACCAAATACGAAAAAGCAAACTACTTTTTAAACAGTACTTACAGCAAGAGATTCCAAAATAGATGCCTTTTGAATACAGGATAGTTTTTCGTCATTGATTATATGTTCGTGCAGTTGATAAGTGGTCTGATGTGCTGAATAACCTTCCAATAATAAATTCTAAAAACAATATTAGCGAAAGAAAGTGGTTACGGGAATAGATTTTATAATAAGAAAAAACGAGTTTTGCATATTTTCACAATTTTCACCGTTCAAAACATAAACTGATCTCAAGTAGAGCGTTGCTGGGATAATGATTAAGATTGATTGAGATTAGTAATCAAGTACAGCCTTGCGTTAGCAAATTTAGATAGCATTTATTATGTAACAGTCATATATATCCATCTAGTGAGTTTGTAAATGTGTACATACTAATGTGGATGGAATATGCATTACGTATACCAAGGTATCATCACAAATCAATTCCAACCATAAATTATTCAGTATCACCCAAACACGTTCGAATTTAATTGTGTACCAAGTGAAATAGCAATCAGTTGGACTTCACAATCAATCTTTAAAGTTATTTGCTAACAAGTTCTTTAAGATATCACAAAATTAGTGTTATATCTAGAGCATAGATTCTTGATATACCGCGTACTACTTGAGCACTCGAACGACAGAACCCTCCAAGTCGCAGAATGAGAAGACAGAAGACGAGTGAAGCAGAATGTTATTCCAACAGTGTTAAATATGGTACAAAATTATCAGGTATTTATAGTTTTTTAGTAAAAAACGAAATCATCATTACAGTCATCTAATCCGCACGTCGAAATCCTGGAATGTCTTCCCAAAGATGATTGGACGCAATATCTTTGGCTTTTTTTTAGCTACCTTGATTTCACCTGTGGGCCGTCCTCACAATTAGGTCCATTAAGAGTGTTTTAAAGCATTACTTCTCAATCTTGTAAGATTACATCTGGATGACCCATATGAGATTTATGTAATATAATTATACTACTTGTAAGTAACTCAACTTCTCTTGGATAATTTCTCTATTCATATTTCCATCGATCCACTTTACTGATTAATGTAAACACGATATTCGGTTAGCAATTTTAAATTAATCATTTCTTCTCATTTTCCATGCTTATCATTCATTGTTTGCTACTGATCGCATTAAATTAAACGCAGAATTATTGTAATGGGTGGATAGAAGATATATTTATTTGAATGCAAGTGATAGATTATAAACGCTGAATACTTCATCCTTTATTATTGGTTAATTCAATTTTCACTTTCAATGCACTATTTTTCTTCTGTAATAGAAAGTCATTAAATCACTACTTGTTCAGGGGTGTTTTATAACATTTTTCACCTCGACTTGAGATAGAAACACTTTTTATATAAGTCTATTTGCTTCTCTTTTCATACGGCAATGTGTTCTAACTCACATGTAGTGTAGTAATTCATTTGTCGAAATACCGAAAGGCGTCTATTTCATAATTTACATTGTAGCAGCTTAAGTACTGTAAAAAAACAACCCAACCTCTGTGTGATAAATTACTGCCTACCCTAACTTACAATACTGAATACCATAGTTGGTTTGAAAAAATGTAGAGATTCGTAGATAAAGATATGGTATCATTCCATAAAGTCGTTGATTGAAGCCATGTATGGAAAAGTGAAGACAAATTTCTTAGGGGTCATTCAATATTTATAAACAATCGTTAAAAACAGCGGGTAAATGGATCAAACTCGGTAGCACTGGCTAATTTCATTCATTCACTATTTAACAAATACATTAAAAGAACTCAGACTGTTCGCAAATTATATTAATAGTTTCTTCTAGTAGTATACTTGTAAATAATGGACACACATTAAAAGTTACCATGTATTTATCTGATATATTCAATTGGTCCATTTCTCTAGAAAACTGAAATGCGTCTTTTAAACTATTGGTCGCCAGTTTTCTACGAATTGGTCCTAATAATTTGGCTAACCATCGAACCAGCTTTTGATGATGGTGACTTAGTGATCTGCGTTGTACTATAACAAACTGTATTCTATGCTTTGTATTGTCTTATGAAATTTACGTACTGTTGGGATTTATTCAATAACATTTATTAAGACAATTGATATACGAAACCTTAGGAATTATTTTGAAGACTATCCACAACAGTCTATCTTTTAAATAATGTAGACGTTGTTCAGGTTTAACAAAACGACAATGAACAACTTAACAATCACATTATTCGGGCAGAGAGAACACGACAGCACTAACATAAATAGTATTATTTATTGAATAAAATAAAAATCAGGTCTATACCTAAAAAACTCACTTTGATAATGATTTGTAAATCATCGAAACTACCATTTTCTGATGTTTTAATAAGATTTTTAATTATATCACTCGGAACAACAGCTGCAGCCTCATCTAATTCTTTTGAGGTAATCGAAGAACGACAACCAACATCGGAATCATCAACGGATATAATCAACTGATGAACACATTGTAACATTGTGATACCTTGCCGTAAATCACCATGACAAAGTGACAGTAAATGATCCAATGTCTAAATAACAATATTGTTTTAGGAAGATAATAAGATTGTAGGAAAAATAATTTAATGCATAATATGGAGTTACAATAAATATCCATTATATGTTCAGTACAACGACATTGAACTGTTAACCAGCTACACAAATCTTACTTCAATTAATAAACATTATAATTGTGAGATATATAAATATAAAATAGGTAATTACCTGCAATTCATCAAACTGATAGCCTGACAAAAGTTTTTTTTAGTATGAAAGATGAATTAGATTAACTAGACACCTGACTAGGACTACTGATTAGGTTTTAAGGAATAGTCTTATTGTGTAGGTTGAATTTAGTATACACAGATGATAGTCAATGTTAAAGCAATTAACTCCTTTTATAAATTTCGACAGATCAATGAGAATACGGAATTGATCTGAAAAATGTAGTGTACTTGCGTTAAACATTTCGAACAATCTGGTCACACATATACTTCTTAGGATATTTTATATGAAAATTAATAAGGTTTAATTAAATGAAAGTCCAAGTAAACAAAGCAATAAAGGAGAGAGAAAAAATTAACATCGTATAGAAAGGATAGGAAATTGTCGCATTACCCTAAGCCAGGGTAAATTCAAGGTCACGACAAATCTTTTTGTACACATAAGAGGGGTTTGAATTTACGAATAGCCAAGGCTTTTATAAACTTGAGAACTTGTGCTTGACAATTTCTATACAACGTTTTAAAAGCTTTATTGATAACAACTCTATACCCCGTTCCAATTATATGTTATGACATCGATGAACATGGTTTTCTACTTCCCACCTTTATCAGAACATTTGAAATTAACTGGTTCTGAAGCCATCTAGCACATGTTCCATAACCCTTAATTGGTTTACTCGATTACTTCTCCGTATGTCTATGTCCGCACAAACACGTAAATTGGTAAATGCAATGGAGTCATTCGTGGGTTGTCCAGGTCTATTTGGAATCATGGGCTTAGACTTTTCAATTACAACCATTTTAGCAGCATAATAGGTTTTCTCGACGGCTGCTTTTAGTTTCTCTCTGGATCGGGAATCTACCTGGGGAGCATGATCGATGAACAAGGAGGATCGGATGCAGACGTAAAGGCGATGATTGGCAAAGCAAGGACAGTATTCCTACAACTGAAGAACATATTATTATTATTATTATTATCATTATTATTATTATTATCTGCTTTATTCAATATTATATTTTTGGTACAATATAGAATTCTCAGCGCAAATTATTTCAACAAGTTTCCGTTTCTTTCTTCTTGGTGGGTCCTGGCGATAAATATTGAGTGATCACCAGTTAGATGTTAGCACTTCAGTGAATGAACATCTGAATAATGTGCATTCTTTTCGTTGTATATTGCCAGCAACCACATTGTCTCTTATTGAGTTTTTTGTAACTTTGACAACGAAAGGTTGTACACTTTTCAAAAACGCAGCAGGATAGGTTGTGCGATTAATAAACATAATGATATATTAAGACAAATAAAAATCTATAACTTGTTGAAATATCTAGATGGCAGGAACAGGTAGCCCAGATGCTCAAGCAGGCCGCCCCTTACATATGGAACTCAAAACAACTGTCTGTCAACCAATATCGGTCACAATCTTCAATACGAACGTCAACACAGTCCTACTGTACGGAGCTGAAACCTGGAGAACTATTACAACCATCATCAAAATGGTATATGTATTTATAAACAATTGTCTACGCAAGATATACAATGTTAGAAATTTAGCATACAAACGATGTTTGCAGACAATCAGCTCTGAATGTGAAATTGTCTACATTTCTTGAACTCATCGGGTAGGATTTTATGAGGGCGCTTTTGTTTACAAATATAATTTATTGTTAAACGATAAGGAATTTAGTGTGTGAGAACAACTATTGACTTAATTTATCTGGGTAGATATATAGTCAGCTAGTCAAGCAGAACGTTGGACCTGGAGCACATATAATTCAGTTCGAGTTGCTACACCGAATCAGCACAGCGAAATGGAATTATTAACGCAAATGCCAGAGTAATAGAAGTAGTGAGATTGTCAATATATCTAAAGAATATTAAGTATAGGTGATATGATTTAAGAAAAACCGAATGTAAAGAAGTATATATTTGGATAAACCAATGAGAAAACAAATGTTATCAGAATTATGTGACATATTTGAGTAAACTGATCACACGTATACTTATTAAAATAGTACGTAGGGAAAAATAAAAGATCAATTATACAAACTTGAAGGCAAGAGGAAATAAAGATAGTAATAAAGTAAACAATGTGAAAACCACACTGGATAATCAGTATTAATAGGGAGTAGGCTAAGGGTTAGAACAAAATGTTTTTGAGCACACATCCAAGGCTTCAATAAACCTCAGTATCAAAATCATAACCTGTCTTAATCAAATGTTTTGCAATAAAGGAAGATATTTGTTTATCCTGTGATAATATTTGACCATCGAAGTTCATTGGCTTCTGTAACCATTTAAATGAATCCAACCACCCATACCTGAAGATCACGACCGTTCCTCCTGTTTCCGCATATACATGTAAATTAATAGACGTAATAGAATGTTACACAATCTTTCCCCAGAATATCTCAACTTTTCAATAATGAGCTGAGGTGTGTAAAATGTCTCACTAGTATCTAATTTAAGTATTCATTTCAACATAAGACTATATGATTTGCGCCTGAGTGGTACGGTAATATTGATTAGTTGTTTGGGTACCAGAAGTATAGTAGGTCTCATCATAACGTTCCCTTTCCATCGGTACATAAACCTTAATGATTAACCTATATTCATCAATGTTTTGGTCAGGAGATTTCCCTTACCCTCAATGTAAATACGATTGATCCTAGTAACCAAACCGTTTATAAACCCTACGATTGTGCTGGACTGAACGGTGACTATGGAAACTAAGGAATCTTTTTGTCCATGTTGGCTTTCTACATAAAGGACATTTGATAGGAACATCACCTCTTCTACCAACTAATATACCCAGAAAGGGGAGCAGGTTATGCATCTCTCGATAGTTGAGAGGACAGGGTTGTCTAGTCTCACCATTCCTCTCCAACTTTGCCATCGATGACGTTCTGGGAACAGCTCTAATGGATGTAGATAATGTTGGTGTGGATCTGTTGACTGAAAAATACTTTTTAACCTTGAGCGTGCGGGTGATATTGTCTTACCGTCTAGTGTCCGTAGGTAAAGCATGGAACGTCCGAACAATGTGGGAGACCGGAAAGACCAGTCAAATAGCAACGGAAATGAGGAGATACAACTTGGCAGTACTGGGAATCAGCGAAACCCACTGGACCCAAGCTGGACAGAAAAGGCTAGCTACGGGAGAGATGCTGCTATACTCCGGTCACGAAGAGGAAAATGCTCCACACACTCAGGGAGTCGCTCTAATGCTGTCCAAAGTAGCACGAAATGCACTTGTAGGATGGGAATCTCACGGATCCAGAATCATCAAAGCATCATTCAAAACAAAGAAGGAGGGGATCTTAATGAATATTATCCAATGTTATGCACCCACCAATGATAGCAACGACGACATTAAAGATCAATTCTACGAGCGGCTGCAGTCAATCATAGAGAAATGCCCAAGAAAGGACCTCACCATTCTGATGGGAGATCTAAATGCCAAAGTCGGAATAGACAACACTGGATATGAAGATATTATGGGACGACATGGACTGGGAGAAAGAAACGAAAATGGAGAAAGATTTGCAAATCTATGTGCATTCAACAAATTGGTCATAGGAGGCACAATATTTCCACACAAGCGTATACACAAGGCTACATGGATCTCACCGGACCACACTACAGAGAACCAGATAGATCATATTTGCATCAACAAAAAATTCCGAAGGACAATGGAAGATGTGAGAACCAGGAGAGGTGCTGACGTAGCTTCAGATCACCACCTAGTTGTAGCCAATTTAAAACTGAAGCTAAAAAGAACTGGACAAGTGGACAAACAGCACTACAAAGGTTCAATACAGCCTTCCTTCGAGATACTGACAAACTCAATGAATTCAAGATAGCTCTCAACAACAGGTTCCAAGCCTTACAAGATCTACTGAAGGAAGAAGAAACTACTATGGAGGACAACTGGAAAGGCATCAAGGAAGCATTAACTTCAACGTGTCAAGAGGTTCTGGGCCTCAACGAGCACCATCATAAGGAATGGATCTTTACAGAAACACTGGACAAGATCAAAGAAAGGAAGAACAAGAAGGCAGCAATTAACAACAGCCGAACACGAGCAGAGAAAGTCCAAGCACAAGCTGAATACATAGAAGCAAACAAGCAAGTGAAGAGGAGCATTAGAGCCGACAAGAAGAAATACGTGGAAGAACTAGCAACGACGGCGGAAAAAGCTGCTAGAGAAGGAAATATGAAACAGCTTTACGATACAACGAAGAAACTAGCAGGGAAATACAGTAAACCAGAGAGGCCGGTCAAACACAAAGAAGGCAAGCCAATCACTGAAATTCAACAACAGCGGAACAGATGGGTAGAATACTTCGAGGAACTCCTGAATAGGCCGGCTCCAATGAATCCACCGGACATCGAAGCAGCACACACAGATCTTCCTATAGATGTCAACCCACCAACGAAGGAAGAAATCAGAATGGCGATCAGACAAATCAAGAACGGGAAAGCAGCAGGACCCGACAACATACCAGCTGAAGCACTGAAATCAGACATCGAACTACATACAAACATGCTTTATCTTCTATTCAAAAAGATTTGGGAGGAGGAACAAGTGCCGATGGACTGGAAAGAAGGACACCTCGTCAAGATTCCAAAGAAAGGAGATCTGAGCAAATGTGAAAACTACAGAGGCATTACACTACTGTCAATACCAGGGAAGGCCTTCAACAGAGTGTTGCTGAACCGGATGAAGGATGCAGTAGACGCCCAACTTCGAGATCAACAAGCTGGATTCCGTAAGGATCGATCGTGCACAGACCAAATTGCAACACTACGGATCATCGTCGAACAATCAGTTGAGTGGAACTCGTCACTATACATCAACTTCATTGATTATGAAAAGGCATTTGACAGTGTGGATAGGAGGACGTTATGGAAACTTCTTCGACACTACAGGGTTCCCGAGGAGATTGTCAATATTATCCGGAAGGAAAACACGGAATACAATGGACAGCTCAAAATCAATTAGACGATTTGGACTTCGCAGATGACCTAGCCCTCCTATCGCATACACACGAACAGATGCAGACAAAGACAGCCAGTGTAGCAGCAGTCTCTGCATCAGTAGGCCTCAAAATACACAAAGGGAAAACCAAGGTCCTCAAATACAACACGGATAACAGCAATCCAATCACTCTTGATGGCGAAACTCTAGAAGATGTAGAATCCTTCACATACCTGGGAAGCATAATCGATAAACAAGGAGGCTCAGATGCAGACGTAAAGGCGAGGATTGGCAAAGCAAGGGTCGCATTCCTACAATTGAAGAACATATGGAACTCAAAACAACTTTCAACCAATATCAAAGTGAGAATCTTCAATACGAACGTCAAGGCAGTCAGTTCTACTGTATGGAGCTGAAACTTGGAGAACTACAACAACCACCATCAAGAAGGTACAAGTATTTAAAAATGGCTGTCTACGCAAGATACTCAACATCCATTGGCCGGATACCATCAGCAACAGCCTTTTGTGAGAGAGAACAAACCAGCTTCCAGCTGAAGAGGAAATTAGGAAAAGACGATGGAAATTACGTCGGGAAATAAAAGCAGATATGGAAAGGATGAATAACAACTAGAAGGAGCTGGAAAGGATTGCCCAGGACAGGGTTGGATGGAGAATGCTGGTGAGCGGCCTATGCTCTTTCACGAGGAGTAACAGGAGTAAGTAAGTAAGTAATATAATTCTCAGCACAACCTACCTCATTAGTAATGGATAAATTTTCTGCATCTGCAATGTGACGTAAACGAGCACGTGCAATTTCATTATCCAATGGACGAAATCTAAACTTTGCACATCGACTTGTGATTGGTTCAATAATTCGCGTAACATAATTACAAGTTAAACAAAATCGTGTAGTTCTCATTTCAGTCTCCATTGTACGACGTAGAGCAGCCTAAATAATTGGAGGACAGATAAACTGATAAGCGTTATGTAATATACACATATTAGAGAATGAACTATTATAACTTGAATTGTAGCAAATCTGTGACACACCCCACATGGATTACGACTGACTGATATTGACTAGTTGAAAATTAGAAATACAACCAAGTAATACATCAACAGATATTCTTTGGAAACCGTTACAAACATTTCGGATATAAAACCAAAAGCCCGGTAAGGGATAGTATTTCCTTAAGCAATATATCTGAAAGATCCATTTAAAATATTGAGTGGTGGTCCAAGTTATCGTCTGATAATTTTTAATACATATTTAACCTCTTAAAATTAGGATGTTTCGCTAATTTTTTTGTAAATTTCCCATAAGTTCGTGTAACTACACGTTCTTAAGCTTGTACGAAATGCATTATTATCTAACCGAAATCGGTCCTGCAAACTCAGTTAAACATTATCCATTAATTCAATGTATTTGTTTTGATTGAGTATTAACCAATCAATTAGTTTGTTTCTAACTAGAATGAAAACAAACAGGGAAGTGATACAACTACATAGAATTGAAATACGCACAGAAAAAAAAAGAAATATACTTGTGCAGGTGCTGTCATAGAATCAGCTTCATCTAAGATTATTAATTTATATGGTGGTATATTAGTTGAACTTGAACCAGAGCTATTAGTACTACTACTAACAGCGATGTGAGCAAAAGCCTTCACTTTTTCTCGAATGACACTGATCCCACGTTCATCGCTCGCATTCAATTCTAAAACACGTTCTGAATACAAAGGGCTTGAAAAGAAAAAAAGATAGTTCATCAGAGAAAACAAGGGATAAGATACTTGAGACTTGGAGAAAATACGACTATGTCGAAAAGAAAAAAAAACGGTTGTGCAAGATCATGAATCGATTGAAGTTAGACATGAACACCGTTGAATATCGGCTCAGTGATATAGAGATATATACGGAGTTAAATGGAAGATTTATGTTCATAGCATATTTATGCGTTCATCGAAATTGGAGTTAGATTGGACGATTATAAGGTGATTTGTTTACAACATGATAATTGGTTTATTAATACCATTAAATGATACACAAAGATAAGAGAACTCGAACATTTAGGACAATATTACGTGTAAATTATGACCGTAGTCGCTTATTATTTTGATGTGAATTATCTTCGCTTTGTAAACAACCTATGGGATGAAACTAGTAAGTGATTTTACTAGCATCACTTTTGTTCATATCATCGTAATATTGCCATCGCTAACGAGAAATTTAAAAAGTTTTCATTCCTTTAGGTTGGTATGCAACGATTCATAAACCCGTTGCTGTAGATATACAACACGAAGTATTTGGTCTGGATAACTACTAATAATTGCATACCAGTTAACAATTTAAAGCTAAAACAAATGTTTGGATAATTATTAGCAATTGAATCCATAAGGTATGACTGATCCTATTTGTGACATGTCGGTTGGATGCACCTGCATCCACGTTAGCGTCTACTCCGAAACTCAAACCCAGTGCCTTTCACTTTAAAAACCCAACGCATCATCCACTTAACCACTGAGTCCAGATAGCTATTAATCCGTGCAACGGCGATGAACTTTATTTCGTTTGTGTTCGAATCTTCCAGTTATCGATGTTAAGGACTACAACCGGTCAGTCACTATTGGTTACGTGGATCATAGAAAAATTGTCACAATCACTTTCCCAAACAGTTAAAAACGAAATAAAACAAATGGTTTTAAGAACTTGGTATTTAGCAAAGTAACAAGAATATTGCATAGACTCTTAGGAATCTCAAAAGTGAAATAAGACATACTCAATGCATTAGCTTTTAACCACTCCGCAATAAAAATTATGTTCATATTAGTTACAACTTTTAATCTCAACAAAATAATGAGGCGTAATAATTTCGAAATAAAGAACCGGGCTAATTACTACCATGGAGGTCCTATGTTCAGTACTAAGTTCAACCTATCGGAAATGTGAATAAATATCTTACCCAAAAAGTTGACGAGCTAAAGCAAAAATCAAAGACGTTTTCCCAGTTCCCGGTGGTCCATAAAACAGTAAATTTGGCAACTAAACAGAAAATGTAAAAGCCAAAACAGACGTACATCAGATCCTTCAATACACCTTTGAAGAACGCTAACAACTTCTGTTTGATAAGCTACTTCATCTATTGTTTTTGGTCGACTACATCGATTAGCTTTTAATAGAGAAAAACTAACTATTTTTCAACCCAAGGGATGTGTTTTTGACTTTTTATGCGTCCTTTGCTATCTTGGGGCTTTTGTTTGAATCCAGTAAGGAAAGCTTCCATTATAATCGATACCTTACTATAGATAAGTCAACAGAAGTACCTAAAATGAAATCACAGAAAGATTTATATCACGAAACCTAATAAAAATGTCACAAATTATAGGTTAAGCTAGTAATAGCAATAACAATGTGTTTTCCGAACACAACAGGAAAAGGATTTCTTTAGAAGTCCCGAACGAAGAGATAAATGTGGTTTTTGCCTGAATTGGTCAAATCATAAAATATACAATCATCTCCATTTGTGTCCATGAATAAGGATGAGGTTGGCACTAAATGCATCTGTTCGAAAAAAATAACTATGACAGCGAGATGTGATTACAAAGATCCCAACTCACAAGCACAAACACAAAAAACCTGGGACATATGCGTTATTTTAAGTCCACCTGTAACATTTTCGCAAACAGATTGATTTTAAAAAAAGGTGAGTGGTAAAGAAATGGAAAAAATGTAGCAGCATTCATAGTGAAACTGAGTATACTCTTGAAAACACTCAAGACCACCAACTATTTGCGCATTTATTCAAAGTAATAAATTCGCCACAACCATTACCGGCTTGGCCATTCCAAAGGATGAACATGCGTTCGTAAGTACATGTTAAAAAACAAGAGGCAAGATGGCAAATCCATTGCACACAACAAGACCTTTATTTTAAAATCAATCCAATGGTAATTTCTCCTTAGTCCGAAGAAACTGCTATCAGGACACAAACGAATTTCTATCCAAGCTCCCCAAAGCGGAACACGACGAACTTAGAACCAACAGTGAACTCCTATTTAAACTAATGTTAATCGTTATGGAGCATTAAGTATGACAAACCGAATGCTGGATGTGAGTGTATAAATTCATTTATTATAGATAAATCATATAACCAATAGTAATCCTTGAGACTCGCGCTCTTACGAAGGTCTAATATCATTCTGAAGGAATCAGAATGACATGCCAATCGCAAGTGCTGCAGTACTAACTCCTAGTGATTTGTGATTTATTGACAAAAATATATCAAAACGTAGAATATTTTGTTCTGGTTCTTTAGTATTTTAGAGGTTTCCTTCGAGTCAGTTTCAGATGGAAAAGAAATAAAAACATAGACTATATGATCTACCACTAAACTGGGAATCTACGGTGGTGCAAAACGGAGGACTGAGTATTATCCATCGTAATGCTAGAGGGCGAACCCTACACAGCTCACTAATTGTTCTGCATAATGACCATATCAAACCGTTGAGGGACTTTAAAGCCAAAAATATCTCAATAAAGTTTACACCTAGTAGCATGGGAGGTGGCTTTACAATTAATGGACATTTTAGCGACGCTGAAGCGACCTTGAGAGAACGCACCTACTTACTAGGGTCAAAGGAGGGTTATGAATGAGTATGGGGGAATACGGGGACTCAAAGATAGAATTTAGGGTTAGGAACTAAAAAGGGTTTTCATCACGAACTAAAACAAGCTGTAATACATAAATGTTGTGTAATCATATGGATGAATAAATTGTGCTTTAAATTTGCATTGGTTGTCCAATAAAATATAGTATCACTACAGGGGAAACGGGGTGAAGGAAATATGAAAAGTGACAGAATTTCTTAAGGATAAGTGGGAATTGTTTCTAGAAGGAACAGCAATGATTCTAATCTAAAAAAAAGTTCAGCGTGTACTCAATGCACAACGATGCTACGTCTTTTAAAATACACCAATATATTGTTCTTTTTTAATAATAAAAGCTATCATTCAAGATTAATCAAAGTTATAATCAACGATTATGTTCTCCATCGTAAAAAAAGCACTTTACAGGTAAGACACCGACTCAGAAGGACTAACAAATCGTACCACCGACAGAACCTTAAAATTTTGAATGTTATCCCGGCAAAAAATTACAGAGAACGCGCAATTAGTCAGCCAATAACAGTCAGAGGTTATCCTTAATTTTTTCAATTTTCAAAGAAATAATAAAATGTTTGTTGGAAACAACAATTGATAACTTGTAATAATTAGCTCTGGTTTGACGAAAGAGCCCACATAATGCCATGAAAATTTCACACACAACGCGTATTATTTAAAACGACAGTGGAATTTTTCCTCGCTAAGTATATTATATTGTTTTGATCTTTTATTACGTAACAAGACTACTCTTTACATATTATTAAAAGAGATCATGTGGTTCAAGCCTTTGACTTCCGTATAATTGTCGAAAACGAGCAAGCGTTAGCTCAATCCAGACCCAACGTCTGGAAAGCAGATATACAAAACATTATACACTCATCATCGTCATAGATTGGACAGTAGAGACATAACCCTCAATTGAAACGGCATAGGACGCATTTTCCTACTGCACCCCACATCTCTTGGACTACACTAAGGGAGATGAGAAACTCTCCACCGTGTTTCAGTAGGGAGGTTCTCATCCTTCCTCTTAAGAGAAGAAAAATGTGGTTATGATTTAGGTTAATGGGGACTGACGACACAAAATCTTAATATTGGGGAGCTCGCAATACCTGTGCTGCGACCCTCTGTAAGTCTAGACGGTTTTACGAAGAGAAAATTGTCAAGGAATCCATAGAATATCCTAAACGCTTGTATTCCTATATAAACCAAAGGATAATAAGAAGAGTAAATATTCCTGCACTATGGGGAGACAGTACTGCTTCATCATTAGTGGAGGACGACTTTGGTAAAGCTCAAGTATATACCGTAGAAACGTTCTTCCCGTCAGTTCATAGCAATCCCCCAAACAAACACTGTTCTTTATCAGAAACTATCTTACGTGACGTTGTTTTAGCTGGTATTAAACTTCGGAGCAAATCTTACAGCTAGGATGACAAGCCAGCACTAACTGACTTTCTCACTGACGCCCATCAACCCTCCTGAAGGAACACAAGCCACCGACCAGGATTTTCTAAACAACCCAGTCCGGGACCTCCTTTCCAATTCTCGTCAAGTGCTATTTATTCTTTGATGTCCACCTCCAACTTGCCACGCGACGCACCCTTCGATCTTTCTCCCTTCCTAGTGCCTTTTTGATTTCAAATTAAAGCTTGCCTTATGATTCAGTTTGATGATTTCTGAAATTCATGTCCTGGCCACCTCCAGAATCTTTTCCTAATTACCTCTTCAGCTGGAAGGTAGTTTGCTCTCTCCCACAGTAGGTTGTTACTGATGGTATCCAGCCAACAGAAATCGAGTTTCTCACATAGACAACCGTTTGTAAATACTTGTACTCTTTCGATAATGGCTGTGGTAGTTCTCGAGGTTTCAGCTCCGCACAGTAGAACTATTTTCGCGTTGACATTGAAGAATCTGTCATTGATGTAGGTTGATAGTTCTTATGAGTCGCATATGTTCTTCAACTGTAGCAACGCTACCCTTACTTTTTCAATCCTTTCGTTCGTCTTTTCATCGGATCCTCCTTGGTCATCGATAATGCTACCCAGATACGTGAAAGTTTCCACCTCTTCCAAAGTTTTCCCACCAAGTGTGATTGAATTAGTGTTCTCCGTGTTGTATCTTGCTTTTTCCCTTCTGCTTGTTGTGGCCTACTTCTGCATAGCCTGGTGCTACATTGGTTATCTTTACCTGTATGCAATACACGCCTAGTAGGCTACCTGAGTGACATAACTCTGAAAGTTGCTACGGACGGAAGGACAGTGAAACCCTGAGTTTCTGTGACATCTTTAGTTCACAGTGCTGTAAGGATTTTGATGATCGCCTTCAAATCAGCTACAGTTGGCATTCATTTATACCATAGAGTACCGAAACGACTTATTCGTTTTAGAATCCTGCTTTTTGATCCTACTTTGTGTGTGGGGGTCACATGAGCTATCTTTCATATTTTTGAGTTCGTCCATGAAAATGAGTATAGGGTGAATGTTTTAAAAAACAGAATTGGTGAATCGAGTCCTACTTTTCCAAAGAAAATGGATGAGATGTCACCAGCATCTAAACTTGCCTAAGGCTACATCGTTTCGGTGGCATCAGTGATATTGTTGAGGCTTTATTTTATGTGGACGAAATAATGCTGCAAATGTAACTGATATTGACACTAGAGATATTGTCATGTTTGAAGCGATCACGAGTTCACCTAGTCTGCTATCCAAACAAAGACTCTGTGACCAAAGACCAATAATTTAGTTATTCTGATGCGTCCCAGCCCCGCTAACTGGAGGGAAAAGTCCAAGTTCGAAACGTGGAAGTATATTCCAGAGGCAGCCATAAGTACGAGGAATAACAACAGACACAAATCAGACATATATACACAGTACAAAATTGTCTTTCAGAAGCGTTACAAAATAACATACTAAAAGATACAACGAACCAATAGCGCTCAAGATCCTCCCAAGTGAGAAATATGACATAAAGGTGAAAATGGGCTCTTTTAGAGAGAAAACAAGAAATTCAAAATTTTAAAATGAAATTTCAAAAATAATGTGTTCACCAAGTGAATTCTGGGGACCCAACATGCCCAACACCTCCCTCTTTAATAACGTACGTTGCTCTGGTCCACGTGCATCTCGATCGTATGTTTCCGTTGTCGAAGTGACTACATTCTGGATCGTAGATCGTCTTGTCGTCGTGCTTCTTCTTGTGTTGAGACTACGGGAAGATTAAAGGTAACTAACGGGATGTCCAGTGGGATAATTCCCTCGGTCGAAGGGCGAACCGGGGCTAGCCGCTTACGTAGATGGTTCCGGTTTCCAGTCCGCCCATTTCTTCCCACCTCTACCTCGTACATAACTTGATCTAGTTTTCTGACCATATGTGCTCCAGGGACCATGATCTGGTTTGTAGTCCCGAGAGAACACCAGGCATCCAACTTCGTACGTTGGCAGTTCCTGGGACTTGATCTGTGACGGCGATGGTGCAGTTCTCGGAAGAACCAGATTGTAGATCGTCCCCAATTTTCTTCGCATGAGGATCTCTGCCGGGGAATTCTGCTCGGGTAACATATCACTAGGTGTCGTTCCGTAAGTGAATAAGAGGTTCTGCAATGTTTGCACTGGCGTTCCCTCCACTTTAGACTTGACTACGGCTCTCTTTAATGTATCCACAAATCTTTGTACTTGGCCATTTGATTGTGGGTAGTAAGGTGGAGAGAGGAATTGCTTGATGGTTAGCTGTTGGCGAAAATCTTGGAATCCAGTTAAGGTGAACTGCGAACCATTGTCTGATACAATTACATCCGGTGACTTATTGCGATCGAAAATCTCCGTCAAGAGATGTTTCGTTTCGGTAGTCATTGGTGGTGTGATGTGAACAATTTCTGGCCATTCTGAAACGGTGTCAACCACGACAAGATAGATGGTTCTGTTACGTGAATCGGCAAAATCGACATGTATCGTGGACCAGGGATACTCAACCTGTAGACATGGACCGGCGGCACTTTCGCGTTAAACTTCGCTGCATGCTTACACTGTGTACATTTACGTAAGAAATCCATGATATGTATGGTCTATGAGGGGCCAATAAGCATAGCTTCTGACAATGAATTTCATTCGTTTTTTTACCAGGATGGCCAATTTGGAACAAATTTAGCACCCCTGATTGTAGGAACTCTAGCACAACCACTCTATCTCCAAACACCAATCACTCATTCCTGACACATAATAAATTCCGACGGTGGCAAAGCTGCCTCATGTCACCATCGAGTCCATTTGACGGCCAGACATTGGTGACGTAGTTCATCGTTCTATTATTAATAGGGTCGTTTCTGCAGGCAGTTTGTATCTAAGAGGCTGAGACTGGCAAGGAACCAACAGCAGTTGCCAGGCAACAATGTGCGTGGTCTTCTGTTATAAGGAAGGTAATAACTACATCTTCGGAGGCCGTAGTGTGTTCGCTGATAGGTCTGCCTAACCAAAATGTTGGGCGCGCCGATACTGAACATCAAAATTGTAACCCAATAGTATCAAGTTCCATCGCTGGATGAGGTTTGCAGAGTGAGCTGGAATACAAGGTTTTGAATCGAAAATTGTGAGAAGAGGCCTGTAATCAATGAGAAGAGTAAACCATTGACCGCTATAAACATTATCTAATTCTTATTAATAAGATGATAAGAATAGGTCCTGCACTCGCCAAATACTTCTATTTTTACCCATGTCAGAGTAACTTAAAGAAAGGAAACGAATTCAGAAGCAACGTTCGAAAAGTGCCGTATTGAGGTTTTTGATTTTTAACCGACTAAACAAATTATAGAAACAAGTACTGTAGTAAGTATCGTTCATAGCCTCAAACAACTCCTTCTAGCGAAGTTTGGACGCAAAGAGTGCCTTGACATTAAAGATTTAACACAACCTGTCGGTCATTTGTCTTGATATATGTTAATATATACCCCTGCTCGTTTTCACATTCCTGCCACTACTTAACAGCACCGAGGAACAATTTTCACTTAGAGTTGAAGCTCGCTGGGCTAGGTTGTTTTTTATTTTATCCCAGGTATATGGAACTACTCGAAGTCATTTACGTACTTTGGGCTACCTTAAATAAGATCGACAAAATTCCATACTGAAAAGTGATTAAACTGATAAGCAATCGAAAAGTTAGCTAGAGCAACACGACAATTAGAAGTATGAGAATCTATCTGCCAACTAAGATTTCCCAGGGTAGTGAAATCTAAGACATAGAACTTGATTTATACTGGACGGAGTTAAAATGAATTTGTAATAAATACAGAATCGAAGGAATCATCAGCTAGTACAAGTATTCAAATCAAATAGGTTCTTTTTATATTTATTTGAAAAGATTTTTGATCCTTTATACATCCATAGACGATTGGGTAACATGATTGTAATTTAGTTTTATACGTTCGCTTTATTGCACTTTATAAAAGCCGCTATTTTTAACTTCACTTTCCTGGTGAGTAGACTAGTTGGGTAATTAAGTTAATAATGCGATTTTTTCGGCCAAATGTTTGCTACAATTGTCCTACTTATGATCATTCTTGAGAATTTCGCCGTGTTTCTGTACTCTCTATTGACTTTAGTAAATTCATTCGTATTCGATCATTCATTATCATCAGAGATTTTCCGACTGCCTTAAAATAATTGATTGTAAACTTCAGTTATTTTAACAGTTTCAGTTTCAGCGCTCTAATTCATACTTTCATCGTTTGACTGTTATCTGTTTTTATTATATTGAAGATTCCTGTCATGCAGTATATAACCTACCAGCATTGTTTTCACTTAAATCTTCACCAACTTATAGTATAATATACAATTATGTCTATGTATTTGAAAAATATTAAATCATACCATATTAAGGAAGAGTGAGACTATAATTTGTAGATGACCTTCGAGCGACGCCTTGGTGCTTCGAGAAAGTCCACTTTCTTACTGAGGCTAAATGAGGGTTAGAAAGCAGTTTGAAAAATAAGGATTATGATTTACAACCGTTGGTTAGGGTTAGGCTTTCATCATGAACTGACCAGCTAAAATGCCAAAGCGCTATTTAGACAAATGGATGAATCAATTTTGCTCTAAAATTCAAGATCTGTTATCCTAAATCTGACTGTTTTGTCCATAAACTATAGTCTCGCCTAAGGCAGTGATAACCATGTCAAGACACTGATTCGAGCTTTGATTATCCTTGTCACGATTAGTACACCTGTCATATTACTATCAGTTTTTGCTCTCTACTTATAATGTTTATTTGTATGGTATATTTCATCGTATATTTCATCATTAACTCTTAGTCCCTTGGTTGCTTTAATAATATGTATGTGCATGTGAATATTATTTTATATAAAAGACTTAAAGATTTGACAGAAAATACTGTTTGTTCATGCGTGTTGTTGTAGTGCTTCTATTATCTATAGAAAAGATGAAAAACATAACACCAAAAACCAGCAGAATGTGGAAACGGTCTTTAGGTTGTTAAGTGAACAAACCTAATACTGATTATTAAGTAATATGCAATAACATGAATTGTCCGAATGATGGCTTCGCGCGAGGTCGGATTAATAACAAGCCACCAATTGAACTGATATTAGAAGCCAAAACAGCCTCCCAGTAGGATAGATGTTATTCTTTTAAACAACAACACATATACAAATATTAAACACAAGAACAAGAATAATTGAAGATGACTTCAAGCATAAGCACTTCAAGGCTATAGCAACTACAGGTCATCCACTTTAATGTTTAATTACCAGCCTTGGTTCTTGCAACTGTCATTTGTACCTTTATTTCGAGTAGTAAAAAATAATAAAGGCGTAATGCGCATTTGTTTAACAATTTTTTTACAATTACTCATGGTTCAATTCTAAATTATCTGAAATTAAACAAACTGTTGATAATTAATTGGTGTGGTGGTTTGATGATAAAAGCTGGTAACATTTTTGAAACACTGGTTTGCAGTTATGGGATATTCACTACACCCATGATGACTTAGAAAGACGTGTTGTATGCTAGTAGTCCATGCTTAAAATATATAACTCGAAGTCTTGTTTGAATAAACTTTTGTATGATTGCTGGGTCGTGTAAACAGTCGTTTGTGATACTAATTTGTTTCCTAAAAATGACTAAATGCACTAATTGAAAACCGGTACTTTGCGTTTATCAAATTTGAATTAGGTGTTTGTATACTTTCTTACTGTAATTATATGTATATTAATAAGCTAGTAAAAATATATAATTATTTTTTAAACTCAAATCACTTTACCTATATTAGATATTGATTTTTGTTGGAATTCGGTTATACATAACATGGAAAATGTCCTAAAAATAATATTTCTACAAGTGATTTGATAAAAGGTTTGCTCAAAAAATATTCCGCGAGTATTTATTGACCTGAATATGATTTATTTATTCAATGTACGTAAATTATCACAAGTTTCAACATGTTTAATAATGAACATTGTCAAATGATAATTAGAAATGACAACTGTCTACCTAAATTGGAATCTGTTTATGGTCAAAATTGTATAAGTCAATGCAATTGTCCTTTTGGTGCACAAACAGCAACATTTAATAATATGAATACAGAGTTAATCAATTCTGGAAGTTTGCAAAATGATAGTACTACTATGCTAAGTAATACTATCGTAGAAAATTCTAATTCAAATATATGCATTATTCCAGCTAATAATTTAAGGAATTCAGAATTTCCACAAACGTTGAATACCTATCATCATCAACATCAAAATATTGCTCAAACATTCAACTTATCTACAAATTCTGTTCAAGATCTTCATATACCAGCGGTTTCACAATCTATTTTTCCATCTTCTATCCCAACAGTTATAGCAGCAGCGGCGGCGGCGGCTGGGGTAAATTCTGCTAGTGTACCCCTTTCTTCATTGTTGTTCCATCCCCAAGGACCTTACATGTTGCCGAATCCTTCTTCAACTAATCTACCTACCGCTCATCTACAATCTGTTAATCCTCAGGTATCGAATATACCTTTTAGTAATGACTACAAAGCTATTTCACCATCGAATGTGCTAGAAGCAACAACAACAACAACACACAATCCATTGCCTTTTGGAACTAATAGTATTGATGGGACAATAACAAATCCTAGTAAAACTCCTTCGAATTCTCAATCAACTGGTACAAATAAATTATTGAATGAAGATGGTAACTATTATGTAATGGTTCATGTCGATGCTGGAGAAACATTCTCAGTTCGCGTAGGTGATCAGATTCAACACATACCTGGTGAGTAAAAGATGGTTTTCATTGCAGTATTACAAAATCGTCTAAGGAATTTTTAGATTAGTGATAATTAATAAACATAGGATCTGTTAGATTTTTCTTGGATTTCTAAATGGTATTCAAGTTTTAGAGTTGTGTTCTAAAAACAAGACCTTTATAAAATAGATTAATACAAAGTGCGTTACATAAAAATCCTAAGATACTTATTTCCATTCTTGAAATTTTCCTCATGTTAACATTAATCACTGAGCTCAGTGTAATTTAGTAAAATAAATGTTTTGAAACGATTTAAATATCTCAAACCCGATAAATGTTCTTTGTTTTACCTCTTCGTAGATAGCTTTCCTATTTGAATTTTTAGTATTTCTAAGCTGTATAGTTATTCAATTCTTTTAATGCCTTAATTTTGCATTACAATAAGTTACTCTCAATCTTTTTTCTAGAATCAAACAGATATTGACTTTTCGTCTGATAAATATTATCATAACGTTTCTGTCATTATTTTCTTTCTGCAAACAGTTGAAGTGTAAAAACTGAAAATCTAAAACACCTCAGCTAGATTCGTAATTAAAGAAAAGTAAACTAATTTCAGAACGATAAGGGTTCAATTACCCTATTATAATGTTATCTTGTTTAGTAGGGTGCTTTTTACTTGTTCTTAAATTGATAAAAAGTCTAAATAGATTAATAGAAGTTTATGTGGTCGAATCTGAACCTAGTCTCCTATTTAGATTTTACGACGTTCATCAAGAGGTAGATTCCACTGTCCCATCATGATTTTGAAATACTTTAGGATATCATCACTAACAATTGCAAATGTTTCTTCGCCATAGTAACTTTGTCTTCATTTTTTACGTCGTTCTTGCAGTATTTTTTCCTCTCTCCTACTTAAATTCCATCACTTCTTTAAAATTCATAACTTTATTTTTTTAACTGACTGACCTTAAATCATGTCATTGTTAATTGCTATTAATTAACGTTCAACTACTTCATTATACAGTCAACCAATTATTTTATCTCAGTTACTTCTTGTTACTATGTCTGATAATCCTGATTTTCTCCCACGTATTATTTTTATTTATTGCACTTCATATGTCTTCAAACTCATTAGTTCACCATGATGATACCTATTCACTTTTTACTTTTATAAGAATGTGAACTTTACAATAATTCTGATCTTTCAAAACATATGTTTTAAGCCATTGATGAGGACCTTACGAAATACGACAAATTCATGTCATTCTGTTTAATTCTTTTTTCTTGCTTTATTCAACATAATGGCTTGTTCTCATGGACTGGCTGATGTAGGCATACCACTAAGCATAAGAGCGGAACAAACACTATTACGGTGGATCCCCGTTAACAATCGTCTATGTGCTGTTCGGTTAAACGGCTCCGTAAGAACTCGGAAGGATAGAGACACACGTCTCTGCCTTTTTGTCGTTTCTGCCTACGCTCCCACTGACTGCAGCTCGGAGGAAGTGAGAGATGAATTTTACAGAAGGCTCTCTGAACTTCTTCAGAAAGCTAAACGTTCAGACAGTACTCGTAGGAGGTGACTTTAATACCCAGATAGGTAGCTTAAACCAAACACCAAGACATTTAAGTGGGTATTTTGGTATTCTGGCGCAGCGAACAGATAATGGTGATCCTCTGCTGCAATTGTGCTCAGACAATCGTTTATTATTAGCAAGCACTAATTTTAAGCATAAGGAGAGACATCGTCTAACATGGCGACCCCTTGCACCAAACCAACAATGGAGTCAAATAGACCATATTACCATCAGTCATCGTGGGAGAGGGTCGATAGAAGATTTTCACTCACTCTAGAGTACCTACTTGGACTCCAACCATGCCCTAATACGGGCACGCATCTGCTTGCGCCTCACCGGACGCAAAAAAACCACAGTAAAAAGACCCATTAGAACTGGATTGAGTAGCGAGCAAAACCAAAAGTAGGTTCCAGGAACAACTGAGGTCACACTTAGGTAGTTCTGAAAACGAGGCTGACCAAGATGTTGCTTGGAAAGATATAAAAGTAGCTGTGGGAACAGCAGTGTCATGTATTAGTGGTTTAAACCACAGGGTTACAAAGAACCAATGGATTTCTTCAATGTCTATTGCACTGATGGATTCTCGTAAACTCATCCCATCAGGCTGTGAACACGATAAAGAGCGTAAACAAATCAGATCTAGGTTAAGAAAAAGTCTAAGAAACGACCGTGAGCAGTGGTGGGCAACGAAAGCAAAAGCAATGGAAAAGGCGGCGACTATAGGGAACACAAGACAGCTCTACAGACTAATAAAAGAAACTGGAATTAATAAGTCAAGTGTAAGTCAGACTATTTCGGAAAAAGACGACACTCTCATCTGCTCCCAGTCAAGACGTTTAGGACGATTGGCGGAACATTTCAGAGGACAGTTCAGCTGAACTTCAGCTACTCTACAACTACCCTCCATTCTCAGACAGTGTGAATGGAACATTGAAGTAGGTCCCCCAACTCTAGCTGAAGTTCGAAAGGCTATAGTTAATCTGAAATGAGGAAGAGCAGCTGGTCCAGATGGATTGGCTCCAGAAGATTTTAAGGATAGTGGTCCAATTTTAGCGATTAGGTTGACTAATATTTTAGCTAAAATCTGGGAGTTGGACCTAATCCCATCTGACTGGTCACAATCACTCGTCGTCCCAATATATAAGAAGGGGTCAAAATCATACCTCAGAAGTACATAAACCTTGTGAAGGCTCTTTACTTGAACACTACTAGTCGTGTCAGAGCTTATGACGAGCTGTCATCTGATTTCGTAATCTCAAGTGGTGTCCATCAAGGCTGTCCACTTTCTCCATCTTTGTTTAACTTCATCATAGACCTACTGATAGAAATAACGTTCTCGTAGATCGAATTCTCGGGAATCGACCTCCTTCCAGGAGGTCCACTTATCAACTTAGAATACACAGATGACATAGTCCTGTTTGGTGAAGACGCTGATAAAATGCAGTCTTTTCGTATCACTAAGCAACAATGCCAGTATATTTGGAATGCGCTTATCTCCCTCTAAATGCAAGTTGCTGCTCCACGACTGGTCTGTGTCAACACCTGAACTAAGGACAGGGAGTGAAGTAGTCAGACGCGTTGACAACTTCACTTATCTTGGAAGTCTGATCAGCCCTAATGGGTTGGTGTCTGACGAAATCTCAGCACTTATCGGAAAGCTCGTTAAGCTTTTGCCACCTTACGTCACCTATGGCGAAGGCGAGATATTCGTCTGTCAATAAAACGACGAGCATATATGCAACAGTTCGTTCTGGTTTACTTTATGGATGCGAAACGTGGCCATTAAGAGTAGAAGATACTCGTAAACCATTAGTATTTGATCACAAATGTCTTAGAAATATTGTTCGCATCTGCTGGGATCACCAGTTAAGTAATAGTGAGGTTAGAAATAGGGCATTAGGAAATGATAGTAAATCAGTTGATGAGGTTGTGAATTTTCATTGACTGAGATGGTTGGGCCACGTGTTACGTATGCCTGAACACCGATTACCACGTCGTGCAATGCTAACGGGTGTTAGAGATGGTTGGAAGGGAATTAGGGACGGCCAAACAAAAACGTGGCATCAGTCCTTGAAGTCACTAACTTCTAGTCTGAGCCATATTGTTAGATGAAGACTACTTGGTTGGGTTCGCATGACTATCGTAACCATTGGTTGGAGACTGTGTGATATGGCTCAGAATCGATCATGATGGCGTAGGTGTATACACTCTCTGTCTTCCCCTATACTATGAGATTAAAATCGCTTCATATCTCTCTTTCTACGGACTAATTCTTTCTTCCCGTACTATATCCTTATATGCAATCTTCCTTTTATTTTATATATTACCACCTTTGACATAACCACTTCTATGAATCCGGTGTCCATCTTGTTGTGTTAATGAGGTATGGCAACTTGGACCGATGCATATATGTGTCTGGTCCTACGTTGTAGCTGATTGACTGACTGACTGACCGAGGGAACTAAATATATAAAACATTTTAATAAATTGAATTCTCTACAACAGTTTTATGGGTAATAATTTGTTTTGTCTTTTTTTCTTAGAGGATAATACCACAGAAAATTCCTTTATGTTTACACCGCTGTCCCTTTGTTCATTAACACTAGTGTTGTTGTATGACTTTTTCATCGTTGAAAATCCGAAACCATTATTGACCAAATCAATACTGGTTTTCTGCAATAACATACAAACAAAAATTCACTATAATTCTATATATATATACAGATAGATTCTCTACACATGTAACTAATAAACCATTTTATCTCACGCATATCGACTGAAAGTACATTTTTCTAATTATGTAATCAGATATGTATTCAAGTGTTAGTCTACTGATCGTGTTTTGTATACTTGGTACTTGCAACATGAGGAATTCCGGAGATTGATTTAAACAATGATCAGTGCTTTCATTAAGATATCAAATGTAGAATATCATAGTAATGCTGTACAGGTTTCTAGCATGAATCTGTAAAAAAGATGCGTGAATTAAAGTTAAATGAATGCTTAAGTCACAAGAGCAGTTGAAACAATGAGATCTCTTTACAGTGTATCTTTAATATAATTATAGTACGTCAGCATAAGTCATTCTCTAATCTGCAAACTGATTATTTCACCAAGAAAAATAACTCTACCTGTGTTAGCCGGTTTTCTATTTTAAACTTAACTTTTTATTTTCATTAAGTTAGTATTGCCGTACGCCCTATACACAAAAACTCATTTGTCAGATATAAACCGAGAGTAAAAATTGGATTAACTCAATTTCTGGGTGAAAAGTTTTGTTCATTTGTTTCTTCCCTAATATATATATTGCAGATAATTAATTTATGCTGGAATTTTACTGTTCTCGATTTCGTTCCTGCCTATTCATTTACATTTTTACATCTTATATGTGTTAGTAACTCATTTACCAGGTATTAGTATTTCCCATCGAAAGGTGTACTGAAGTAGATAAATTCTGTTGAAGCTGTCTACTGAATACTGTTGGTCGGGTTAGAGCTTATGGCAATCTTCAACGTAAATTTCAACTCCAATTGATATTTTTCCGGACTGTTCACAACCTTCAATTTCGTTACGCTTCATGACAGTTTCACCAGCCCTAGTGGGTTGTGAAACGTAGTTTATGAAAACAGAAAATATATGTATGCTAAAGGCTGTTTACCATAGGTGTTTTTGAAGCATTGCTCGTATGTATTTGAACCATTAAATAAGTAATACTGAGGTTTATACATAGGTTACCAGGTAAAGATGATGAACTGTTTGATGGAGCTGTGAATCTTTATCGACAGAAGTGGGTAGGACGTGTTACGTATCTCTGACCGCTGCATACCTCGACACGTGATGATGGATGGTACAGGAATAGGTTGGAAAAAAGCTACTGTTAACTATTGATGGAGGTTCACACTACCACCGTAATCAACAGTTTAAGACAGATGAAACGACTAAAAATCGTTCACAAAGGCATTTCATTTGCATGTAGATCATATTTTATGCTCGTTTTTTTATTTCGGTTCTATATTTTAGATCCCTAAGTCAAAAATTCAAAACTCCAGACTCATCTATTAATGTGTAATGAAATTAGTATGATATCATTCTCATTGGTAAATCAGTAAATATATTCAAGGTAGATATACTGGATCTCTAGAGAACATTATCAAAATTCAACAAACTATTTTGTTACAATGCTATGAACTCATGAATGATTCCGCGTATTTGTAAATTTTAAGAATGTGTCCAAATGATTACACGTACACCATTAACACTGATAATTCTCTAGTGATTTACCATTTTTATTATTTAGAAAGTAATTGCTAATTTTAAGGTAATACTTTTTAGAAAATCTAAGTTCCCACCTGCTTATTGTAAACCAGCCTCCAACGATTAAAGTGAAAGCTCAAAAGATTTATTGTTTCCCTAACCGGTCATTATATGATCTGAAATACACTGGTAGTTATGATGACTTTTTGAAGTATCTTTGGATATCAGTCGATAAGCACACAAGTTTCAAGATGCAAGATTCAACTTTAACCATACAGTTTAAAAATTTCAAAATGCTTTAGAGAAAATCTTTTGTTTAATCTGATTTTTATGAATACCTTAAGAAAAAACTGAATTTTCCAACAGTGTTACACAATTAAAATAAATTGTTTCATTTTGAACATTTTGAAAAAAATTGGGAAAAAATTGTTTTCAGAAGGGGTTTGTGGAGATTTTAGAAATTTCACAGATTGAAATCATGAGTCAATTGAAGCTGAGTGCCATACTAGAACGAAACGGCCGTTCAGTGCTTCCAGGTTTTCCATGGTGGTCTAGCTTCAATTGACTCATGATTTCAATCTGTGAAAAAAAAATTTTTTTTCGAACTTCCAATAACATCAATAGTTTGTTCGAAGTAGAGCAATCAAAGGGATATGATATGAAGTAACAAAGAAAATAACCTCATCTAGAAACAAGAAAGGTTAAACAATTAACACTTGCTCAATCAGTTCAGCAGTGTTCATATTTTCATTATCGAGATTTTATTATCTATGAATTTTCAGTAAGTCATACATAACGTAGAATTTGGCACATGTTCATCAATTCAAGTTGACGTACCACATTAACACACAGTGATAAAATTATTTTGAGACAAATGGCAGGATAGTAAGAGTAGTAGCAGTACCAGTAGTAGTAGTAGTAAAGATTAGGTATGAAAAATGAAAAAAAGTATAAGATTTCGGGACTTAAGTTTTAGGGGAAGACAATAAATAAATGTACCCGCTTCATTGCTACCGATTCTGAAACAAGTCAATTAAATTCTCTAAACATTGGTTACGATAATCACGCAGTTCCAACCCAGGTTGTCTATACTTATTAACATGGCTCAGTCCGGTTGTCAATTACTTCATAGACTGGTGTCACTTCTTGATTTAAGGTCTTTTAACTTTGTTCCAACCTACTTCTTCACCATACATTTTAATGGACTTGCTCTTTCAGCCCTCTTGATTCACCTTCTCCAACGTTTAATCTTTCTCATTACTGATAATACTTCAGTTATTTCTACACTTGTTATTTATCATGTTAATTTCATTTCATTTTATTTTACTAATGTGATATGTCGACTTGGGTTAATTCTTGTCTATACTAAGCTCTACGTTGGTTATGACTTACTGATTTAAAATTTGTGATATATAATAACGTTTACCTTATACTGTATGAATTGTTTGGAGTTAAGATTGTTACCATTTACTACTATGCAACTGAAAAAAATCATATTTTTGTAGTCAGAGTTTTAAAAGTAAGAAGATGAAGGGGAAACGTCAATCATTCCAAAACTCATTCACTAGGTACTTGAGTATTAAGGTTGGTGATACCACCCGGTTGCCAAAACTGAATTAGACGGAGTGGAGTTCGAACCGGGGGCATTAGAAATATAAATTATGAATTGCAACTTTTAAGATTGTTAATAACTGAATACTGTGCTTAATATTAATCACGGATTACCCTTATTTGGAAGTACCATTGAGACTGGTGAGCACTGGATAGAATTTTCATCTTTATGGAAAGGACTTCAAATGCTATGTTCAAGCTTCTCAAGTTTCACTACCAAACACACCAAACAAAACCGATTTAAAAACTACTGACTTCATTCATTTCTAACTGTTTATCATAATGATTTGGTTGTTGTATCCTTCCAAAGTAAAATATAAATATCTTTCACCAACATGTGATATTTTTCGTAAACTTCAGGTCCAGCCACAGTTAGAATGGTTTCCAATAGTGGTCCACCTTTACCTATGCCTATGCAAGTTCCTCCTGGTCATTTGGTTCAACAAATTGTTGATGAAGAAGGCATTCTTACTCATGTCATTCTATCACCTTATCCTACTCATCCATCATTGTCAATGGTTCCGACTGGTGTTCCGTTGTCACTTAGTCAAACAAACGATGTTTCAACAACTGGTACAAATTTAATTTTAAATCCTAATCAACATTTACAACCTCATCACCAACATCATCATTTTCATCCTATATTACCATCTACAGGTCTACCAAACAATGAAAGTTTAATCCATATGAATCCATATGCACAACATCCTCATTCGATACATTCTTTCCCTCATTCTCTTCCTACGCATCCACCACCATTTATTCATCCACATTTTCAACATTTTCATCAACAATTTCATCTACATTCAACACATCCACATGTATGTGCTAATGAAGTCGGCAATGATGGTTCTATTTCAACGAAATATTCAATTACTCCTGAAGTTATAGATGAAATAAATCATTGTGATGTGTCAACATGTAATTCACCGTGTTTAACTATCAACAAATCATCCGATTCTTCGTTTAATGATAATAATAATCGTAATAACTTTAACTTGAAAAAAAATGTAATCAAAGAAATTCCAGATTCAACTACAATGAACTATAACAATAATAATACTAGTAATAATAATGCTGATCATCTCATCGATACACGCTGTGATCGTGTTGATACACTAGATGACCTACATCCAATTATTAGTGGTTGTTGTGGTATGATCGCCAGTGACTTAGATAAAATGTCATTTTTGGATAATATTGGTAATAATAATAATAGTAATAATAATAATAATAATAAAAGTCGAAAAACTTGTAGTCCAGATTCACTTCCAATGATTGACTCCTCATCAAACAATGAAGTAAAAATGGTTAAATCTTCCGAAGTAAGTTCAATATTTGTTTATTTAATATTGATGCTATATGGTGAAAATAATGATTATATGTAGCCCATTTTATTTATGTTGTAGTTTTTCATTAGATCTACATTGCTTTTTGTTGGTGAATTCATTATTTCCCAAAAACTCGACGTTTATTAACCAAAAATAAATGTCTTAATAATCCCTACTTTAAATCTTGAACCGAGCGCGCACTGTCGAATCAGGCTCTACAAAGCCCGGATCTTGGCAAATCGGTTGATGGTGTAGTGTAGTCAATGATTTCTATCTTGAAAATTCATTACATTGAAAGATAAAGAGTTTTATGCTAACGTGTAAATAGTAAACAGTTTTCGAATACTCCTCCTCACGTTTTAAAAAGGTGTATCCACATTTATTAGGATAATAAATCGTCACAACCTAGCAAATTTAAGTGTCGCTGCAAGAAGTTTTATCAGTGGATGGACCACTAAGAAATCAAGATAAAATAATGCTAATTAGGTTTTCCACCTATTTAGCCGTGAAAACTATCTAGAAAAGAGCAAAGATGACTTTATGATAAGTTTCGTGGCTTTTTAAATCGTATAACTTGTAACATAAATTGGGTTAGAATTGGGAAGCAACCCAATAATTTGTTCTTTTAAAATAGTTAGGAGCAATCACCGGTGGTTGTCTAAATGAGAAGATATAGCCTTTTGAAGAGTTAATCAAGTATTCCAGGTGGTTAGCGTGCACGGATTTTTCAAGGAATTCAGAAGTTCGTGTACCGTTCACGGAGCTTTTCACTCTTTTCAACCCTTAAAGTTTCATGCGAACACTATTTAAACAGTCTTAGCATATGCGACTACATGTAAACAATACTTATTTCTTACCACTAATTTATTTTTACAGATTATAACTTGTCAAAATTTTCAACACTCTATCACATTTAGTTCATGAGTAAATCAAATAAATTTAACTAGACCGTAAGGAGTTTACATTGATTTTCACACTACACATATGGTGGGTGAACTAAGATTACAAAATCATGCTGTTTGTTGTGATGTACTTGCAAAAAAGATGAATATGATAATATTGTTATGTAAATTTGAAATGCTAATTATGTATGTTACTCTCAACTTGATACTACTCTTCGATTCGATGGTAAACTGAATAATTATCAGCTATCATATATATTGTAGTGAAGAGAACACCAGTGGGGACAATCGAATGTACTTAACACAAAATTACAGGACTTGTTAATAAAATCTAACAATCATAAAGTAAATGCTTAATTTGCAAAATGTCCATCGATTGTCTCAAAATGACTCATACTTCATTGTTCTTGCATTTTCATACAAATTGCATCCAGTTTCCATTCTTTACTGTTAGATCCTCTTGTCTCTCTGCTGCCAGACCTTCTGTTCACAACTAACATCATATACTACTCATGTCAATATATGTAGCACACACCACAATATTATTAGAATAAATTACATGACTGCGAAATTCAGTTTGTAATGGTTTGAGTTATTCTTTGGCTCTCTGGACTCAGTAATTAGGTGGGCAAAATGATGGCTTTTGAAGCAAATGGTGCTGGGTTTGAGTCCAGAAGTAAACATCATTTCTGAGGTGCAGGTACATCCAACCGATGAGTCCCAAATAAGATAGATGTGCGTCGTGGATTCCACTGCTTACTACTTACGATCTATTCTATATCAACTTATGACTGGGAGCGTTTTTCTAGTTATTACTGCTCACTCTAAAGTTAATATTACTAACCCATTTATTTCCTTAAACATAATATTCAATACTGTAAATAAATAAATAAATAAATAAATATATATATATATATATATATATATATATATATATATATATATATATATATATATATTTCTTGTTACAAATTACAGCTGACTGGTTATACATATATCTACATATTGTACAGACAAGGCATATACGTTTGGGTAGCCGAAATTTCAGTGTCTACACACATATATATACACTGTTTTATTGCACATATCCAACAGGCTCCACGCTTCAGAGACTTGAACAGTATTGTTACTATAATGTACTCAATTACACATCACATGCTTGATGTGTATGTCAGACACGAAGTAGATATGAGGACTATATTCAAAATAACTCCACTCTACATTGGTTTAGAAAGGTTATAACAATTAAGAGGTTGACATTTAATTTTTGCATTGAAAATTAGTCCAATGACTAACCTTCGAATTCTTTTCGGTTACATAAATAACTACTTTTTGTAAAACCTTTTAAAAATTATTGCTTAAAACATGTTTAGTTCAACTTCAAAAGTTTTATCATTCCCTGTTCTTTTTCATAATAATAGTAGTAACTTTTCCGATATATTCTACAAATATCCTTATATTAGCTGATCACATCCTTTTTAAAGTCCTTTACAGAAATTTATATTTTACATACATCTGTATTTTTCTGATAATTCAAATTGTGTTGATATTTTGTAAAATTTTGATTTATTTAAACATAGTTTATATGTAGTTGATGAGAAGAGTGAAATGACATACAATAAGTATATTGAAAAAAAATTTTGCTTCTCAATGTTTAATGTAAAAATCATCTGCCACTGAACAGTAACGTGAATCGTGGTATGATACAAAAATATACTGCCTTATTTGTCGTTCTAGACAAAAGAAATGTCTTTCTCAAAGCTTTTCAGTATGGGGTTGTGAAGATCGTTGAGTTTCATTGAAATCATGATGTAAGTTAGACCACCATCGAAAACCTATAGAAGCACTGGATAGCCGTTTCGTCCGAGCATGGGACTCCTCAGCAGTGAGTATCCATGATGTCTCAGTGGTTTAGAGGTTAAGTGTTCACGCGTGAGACCAGAGGTTTCGAGTTCGAATCCTGGTTGCAGGGTCTTGGATGTGCTCTGGTATGGAGTCTCATACTAGGATGAAATACTCGTCCATTGCTTCCAGGTTTTAGAAGCTTTTGGTTCGATTATAAATAAACAAATGTTAAAAATAAGAAATTATTGCTGAACAACTACTCCATTCTACTGCTGTATATCTCGGTAGTCCTACGTATTCAATATCTAGAAGAAATAAACTTTTGACTATAATATTTATTTGAATCAAAAATTTACTACTGAGATATATTTTGGTTTAGTCATGAACATTTTATCACATACGACGAAATTATGATATAACCGCGGTCAATCAACTGTTTCCACTGTTTTTGTAGTATCATAGAGGTTTTCCGCGCCATACTGCTGTTCAATTCAGTCTTTTTATTAAAAATACTGTTCATATTTCAATATTAAACTACATTAACATTCACTCATTTTCACTGGTTTTTTTAAAAGTCGATTGTGTAAACAATGAGGAGTTGAAGTAACAAACGTTAACGAAAAATACATGCTAATCGGTATTTGCGGGAAACCTTGTTTAATTTAAATTTCGTGCTAGTTGGTGCTTTTTATCAAAGCGTACTTGAAGTCGTGGAGGAATTACTGCCTAGCATGGGATTCTAACCCTCTTCGCCTAGTGATACAGTTTGTGGAATTACCACTAAGCTACTTGGGTCTCGACATAGCTCTTGTAGGATTAACATATTTACAATTGACTACTTCATTAATCACACATTGTTTGTTAATCGACAGAATTTGATCAGCACTAAAGGACTAGATAAAAATGATATTGGTCAATATTTAGTGATCAGTCAATTTTCAATATGCATGCCCAGCGATAAGCAAAAATGAGTGCTTATCATATGTTATAATATGGTCGTTAAAATGTGTTTTCATAATCATTTTGATACGTTTCCAAACATTCTTATGTGCATATCATGACTGCCGTTTACGCATACATCTTAATCGATAAACAAAATAGTTTACATGCCGTTTGGTTATTGGATAATGAATTCGATTGCGATTGTACTCTATCGAGTGATGATTTAAGCCTTCGTCTTAATATATGTTTATTTGACATACATTTGAGTGCTAAGCTAATGTATATATACTGTTTTACTGTTAACAGCGTGGTTGGATATTGACGTGTTACATCCTTGCATCTGTTTCCGAATGGCGATGAATATTCACTTTCATATCAGTGTTTCACTAAGTAGCTTCACTTCATTTTATGTATAACATCTTTTGTTCAAATACGGCTGATAATAATAGTAATAATTGTTATTATTATTGCTAAGTATGCCCCTTATCGAAGCAAGAAACATCGTCTAAACGCTTATCTTATATGATTACAAGAATAAAACTATAATAATTTCATCACATTCAGTAAAGAAAAGCTTTGTCTTCCCTAGTTCGTTTGTTGTTCTTTTCTTTTTCCCGAAAATTCAGTAGTGAATTTTGTAAACTATCAAGTAAAGTGCCTAGTCAATTTTCTCTTCCTTTCCACTTGATTATCGATCGCTTGTGTTGCTGTTCTCTGTTGTCTGAAGTATTTTTTCTTCGATTCCGTCTTTTTTTCTTCTCACTAAAAACAAAAAATAATAAGATTGTTTCTCATCAAAAATTTTTATTCAAAATATTATTTCTATTTTGTTCTTATTTGCGATTAAAACGATGGTCAGTTTTATTAAATGCATAAAATAAGAGGAAGGAATGGAAAATATTCTCGTCTAAAGAAAAAAAAGGTTACATTTTTATGCTTTTTTAATATTTTCTGTTAATCTCATTACTAATGATTATCATTAGTATTGCCTTTATTACTATTTATTATTATTATTATTATTATTATTATTATTATTATTATAATCCATATTAAAGATAATACAAGCTGAGTACTTATGGCTAATATAGGCATAGATTTAAATGAAGAAAATTACAAAACTATCGGACAAATAATAATATAGCAGTACTTCAAAGAAATGTGTCAGCTAAAAGATTTTGTTCTGATTTTACTCGGTGAACTAAATTACTCTACGATTTATAACACGTAGTTTCATTGGATTTCAATATATGCATCAAAGTAGTTTATGTTAGTGGAACTGTTAGACAGTAAGATAAATGCTATATGAAAAATCATAATGTGGTAAGTAATCTACGTGAAACGATCAGCTATCGTACCGGGTGTACATTACAAACAAACAAACAAACAGACAATCTGTTCTCGAAATTATAGAAATAGGTTAAACAATAAAGCAGCTAAAAAAGAGATCGGTTTGTAACAACTTTCAAGTATGTTCCACGCAATCAAAACAATTGTCCGACATGACCAAAAACCCATCCTCTTGGACATGCACTAAACATTGTTAGGAACGTACTAAATGCATATATTTATTATCATTGTTATTGCGTAAATAATCGAAATGGAGTTAATAACTGGTCAATCGCTAAAATTTCGCACCTACTGATGTGGCTCAGATAGAAAACTTAACCCTTAATTCATGTTTTGATCTGATCTGCTTCAGCTGTGAACCAACTCACTCTTTTTATCAGCCACCTTTGGGCATCGAAGTAGGTTGTATCCAACTAGACATAATCTATGTCCTGGTCACTAATGCCTACAAAGTACATTAGTAGACATTGTTTGTTGAAAATTGCACACAGCATTTTTCGAAAGTTGGTTGAAGCGCTTCATGAAAACATCTCTTTTTTGCGTTTTTTGATAATTAAGGATCCTCTTGTACACAGACGCTATCTCCTGAAATGTTTAGTGCAGTTTTATCATTATTGTGTTATGTTTTAATTTATAAAAAAATGGTGTTACTACTTTTCAACCTACCTCCTTGACACGACAAGATTTTAAAGAATTAGTGTTTTCAACCAATACACTCCGATCAGGTCCTTGCAGCAGTCAAACCTGATCGCCATGTTAATGCAGTACTTACAGTCTGTCCTGATTGACCTCTGTTTAAGTAACTGGATTGTATCACTACCTATCTTACATAGAATGTTTAACTTAAATTCAGGTGTATAAAGCTATACTTGGTCTGTAAATACATTAAACATTAAACTTGTTTTTCGGATTTTACATGTGTACAAAATGTTTATTTTGTCGCTTCATTTTACATTTTGATTAAATTCTTTCTAAAAAGAGATTACTTACACAACTGTATTCATCATCAGTGTTTCATCCGTTCACCATCTTTCATACTAAAATATCTTTGCATAAAGTTTACATGTAGCCATACATATGCACACACGTACACATGGACACACCCCTATTTATTAACTGCGTATAGCGTATATGCGTAGCGCAAAAAAACTGGATGATCTAGTGTTAGTAGTAGTTTCTTTTTTATAAGTATTTACTTGTGAGTTTTCTTTGTCTTTCAAACTGAAAATTTTACTGTGGAGAAATTAGATAAAATTAAAAATGCAGTCATTTTGTACAGTACACTTACCTATAATAGGTTTCTATGTGTATGTGAATACAAAGATACAATTTATTTCACTCTAGATGATGTTTTATGGTGCCTACATGTTCTCCTATCACTAGTTTTCTTTTTACAACAATCAGAGATTAATGTATTGATAAGATTATGTAATAAATAACAGATATAAGATACCTAATTACTATATTTTCGCCTAATTTTTTTCCATCTATATTCTGGTCCAAGAAGTTTTGTTTCTTTTTTATTAATAATAGTAATAATACATATGGAATTTGTACAAGCATGTAAAGTTGTAATCATGTAATTTCGATATATATTACCAATCGTAAAAAAATATTATGATTGCTGTTATCCCTTTATTATGTAACTGTTTTATCAAGTACAAATTCCCATACACTAAACTTTGAGGTACAACTGAAATCTGAAACTAGTAGTGAATGTACCTACCTGATTGCCAAATACAAGGTAGGTAATGTGAAGTGAGTTTGAAACTGACACCTCATGGATGGATGTTGGCTAGCAGTGGAATTCATAACGTATATTTTTCACTAGTCACAACCCATCTATTATTTATGATGTAAAAAGTGCTTTTATTGAGGCAATCTGAAAAGGATTCACATATGTTAAAAAAGACCGAACAAAATTCAGTTCTGAATTTAAAAAACGGGATAATTTCGACCTCTGTTAACTGAGACAACGGTTTACATCAGAGTGTTGCTCAATAATGCTAAACTACTTTATATTCGATGAAAATTAACTAGGACTATTTTATCCATTCATACTGTTTTACATCATGAAGAAATAAATTCCATCGTAATTCAAATATTTTGTCAGTTATCTAAACACAGAGAGTAGGCATATAAAAATGTTAGGGGTATGTAAATTAGTACTGTAAGGTAAAGAATCGAAAAAAAAAAACTTAATGGAAATCGCTAGTGACTAAGTCGATGATTAATTTTCATATCAATTACTTAACGACCACCTACAGTTTAGTATCTAAATCAAACTACTCATATATATCTTTTTATGATTTGTATCGTAGATTGGACTGATTTTTCTAAGAGTCCCAACACCTTATTTTCTCCTCATACTCTTTGCTTAACTTCGGCATTAAACGCTTGCCAGTTCCATCGCATTTGAGGATCACTTCAAATGCATCGATAGTTAAATCAGTGTAATTATTTTCTCCTTCCAACCGATAATCTTCATAGGTATATAGAGGCGATACCATGGATTGGTTGAAATTAAATATTAACACCATTGGATATCAACTCATTGGCCTAGATGTTAGGTGTTTTCGCGTGAGACTGAAGGTCCTTGGTTTGACACCTGCGTATGGGATCTCCAATGCATGCTGCTGAGGAGCCTCATACAAGGACGACACGACCATACAATGCTTCCAGGTTTTCAATAGTGGTCTAACATTGATCGGTTCATGGTCTCAATTAAAATTCAACAATTTTCACAACCCTATACTGATTAAAAGCGAATTAATATGTGCTGTAATTTACCAGGACATTCGGTTTCTCACTCGAACGCCTAACCTGTAGACCACTGAGCCCGCATCCAAAAGGACGTATATTTTACTTCAATTGACTGACGGTTTTGAGCGACCATCTTCGATTGATAACTGCTTCGCATCGGATGTGATTGGCCTCCATTGGTCATGGTTTCTCATCAGGATTCCAAGAATTGCATCTTATTGAAATATTATTGTTATTATTCTCGATTTCTTAAACTCATCAGAAATTTAATTATCACTCAATTCATTTTACTATTCTTTACTCAATTCATACACTATGTTGTCTTTCATCATATATTTGATCTGATTTGTAATTACATCATTACTTCTTCCACTCTATGTTATCTAAATTTATTTTGAGTATTATTCTTACAATTGCATATTGTACATATAAACTGTTACAAGTTAACATTGCTCATAAGACATTTCAATGTTAAGCGTTTTAATCTTTTTTGCTAACAACCTTAAATCTATATGCCGTAATTCAAAATGATGTATTTCCCTTAAACTTGGGCATCTTTTGGATGATTAATTTGGATTTTTGCAGTAACATCTAGAGGAATTATTTGAGAAGTACATTCCTTGTTCATGTCTATATTTTAATAGAAAAAATATATACATTTATATATTTTTGTTTTAGTGTATAAATGATCCAATAGATCACTCGAAAACTATCACAGACATTAGACAAAATGCAATGAATAATACTAACAGTTCAAATAAATCATCATCATTAAAATGTAGTCACAATTATACTGCTCCTAACAGTAATAATAACAGTACTATTAGAACTATTGATAAACATGTTACTCAAACTGCGAATTCTACTGATGATGATGATGTCGTAATCTCTTCTACACGTGATGATGATCCATATGAAAACAATGAAGACGATAATGATGACCAAGATGCAGAGAATGTTGATGGTAGTATAAATTGTAAAACAGGTTGGTCAATAGTTATTTTTCTTTATGTATGCATTTGAATATTATATCCTAACATTTGAGCCATGTTGTAGATACTTTTTTTTTGAGGTTGATATCTCATATTCACAATGTTTTATTCCATGTAATTGCGAAAATTATTCCTTAATAATGAATACACGTTTATTTGAAAGGGTATTTTAGGAGTAAATAAGAACTTTCGTCTAAATTTGAACGAATAGTTTCACAATATTTGGGCGCCGAGTTAATTTGAGACATTAAAAAGAAGAATATATTTGTAAAATCTCAGCGAATGAATTTTAAGTAAATCCAACGTTTGGCCTGGCAATCGAATATCATATTCGATAATTTTGTTGTTTGATTATATTTTCCTTGAAAAAGCTTGGACCAGATTGCCAGGCCAAACGTTGGATTTACTTAAAATTCATTCGCTGAGATTTTACAAATATATTCTTCTTTTTAAGGTATTTTAGGAGATTATTCTAATTTTCAGGTTGTATTCGTGAGAAATTGATTTCAGTCGAGGCAATATTAGTATCCAGTGAGCGCTGAACACAGCTGCTACGTCTTATTAGCTGTTCAGTGCTCCATTGTTTCCTAGGGATGTCCTAAGTGGCGTCAGTCTGTGACGAATACAACTTGCAAATAAATACATCTATTTATAAAAGTAGCTTTTAATTTCTACTATGAAGCTATATTTTCATTAAATATGATTTTGCTGAGGAATTTTCATTTAAAAACTAAACACCAATAAACATATAATTCATAGTAATATGAGATTCCTTTCCCTATTTTATACCAACAATCTTATTTAGGATTTAACCCATCAGTTTTATGTCTAATGATATTACATGGAATAGTTTTGGGTTCTTTAAAATGATATACATGTGGTTTTTAAAATAATTAATGAAGTGCTAATGGATAAATGATTTGTGTTAATAAAGTTTTCTTCACAAGACTGAATTAATGGCCTAATTACCCTACTTAAATGAACTACCGTCAAATGAAAACCACACAAATGACACCTGTAACAAGGGTTTTCTTAGTTAAACGACATCCTCAATATATAAAAGATTAGATGAGAAAATAAACATAACCATTAATTAATAATAATAATAATAATTTATATTCTGAAAATAATAATTACAGAACTCACGCCAGTTTACAGGCATGATCAATTTGATATAAATAGTAACATTAGATGTACAGAACAAACATTTGATAGAAGAAAGTTTTAAGTATACTAGTTCAGTAGTTGTTTAGGTAGTACATGTATTACAGCGATCCAATGCATCAGCCGGGAATTTTTAATATTTTTTAAATGGACAGCCCGTTGATTTATGAACGGAGTAATTAAGGTCATTTCGTGTGCGAGATCGAATTAATGATAATTATCTACAACTAGAGAAAGGAAAATGAAAACAGAGAGCACGGAACAACAAAACAGTAATTACCAAAATATATCAATCAGGTCTACCAAAATGCGTGTGTCATGTGACACAGTGATATACTGTTGATGTTATTCAAATTATCTGTCATTTGAAACAAGAATTTGAAAGAAACAAGTTCTGTCAATCACCTAATCGCCAATTAAATTGTGATTTGACTGTTATGCCTAGTTCTTGCTCTACATATCACTTGAGGAGGACGATATAATCGATTTAAACATAAAAGATCGCTTTGTACGTAGGTGATTTCCACAGATTTACTTTAACTTGTATATTATCTTTTTCCGAATTTAAGTCCTCTTCATATTTTCTTTAAACACTATTTGGTACTGTTAGTCAGATTATCTACTGTGTAACTATTAAGTAAATTCGACATTTAATATGGTCTACAGCTTAATACTACTTCAATTTCGTACTTAAAATTTGTAAATAATAATTATTTAATCTTATGAAATGTATTTTAATTTCTTAATCTCAATATCTTCACATATATAAAATTATGGGTGTTGTTGACTTTGTTGTCTTACATAATGAAATGGCTTTAATTAAATAACCATTAAAATTTGAAAGTCATCAGACAGCTGCTACATCTTAATAGGAGCCTCCACAGCAATGCGCATACGCGACTAGACTATGAATCGGACTCATGATCTTCAGATCTCGCAGCGGGAAATTAACATTAAGACCAATGAGATGGTATCCCATGGTTAAATTTCCGGTCGTGTAATCTGGACGTCTGCGTGCGTTCTCAGAAGAATATGTCTTCAGTCGGTTACGATCCGCCGTCATTCTAGAATTTATATTCTTAGTAACATTTTAATCAACAATTGTTGTTGTAAATACGGCGGTAGTGTAATCTCTCTCTCTCTTTATATATATATATATATATATATATATATATATATATATATATATATATATATATATATATATATATATATATATACTCATTTTTTACCATATCTGCCTTTCCATGTTTATTTGTCTGGAGAAAAACAGAATCATAGATATAGGCATGGAATCATAGGCAGTTAACACATATCTCATTATTCCAACCTTTTTTATAATAATAGATTAGAACAACCTTCTTCATGGTTGTTGTAGATACTTTATATCTTTTATGAGTTTTGCGTTTGTCTTTGTAATTAAACCTACTATTTACGACAAAACAACCTATTGTGTGCTATTACAAAATAATTGCAATTGCTTAGTAAATTGGCCAAACATCTCACTATTTAGATTTCAAAGTGACTTATTTCTTATACAATACCGGTGGAGTTTAATCACATGTCATAAGTGATATAGCTGTCACCGACGACATTAAATTAGGGTTGGCTCAAATCAACATTTTACTGGAATTAGAAATGTGAACCGTTATGCCCCGTTCCAGGATTGCTCATCCACGTCTCAAAACCACATTAATCCTAGTGTGGTGGACAAGATTGTTTGTAAGTAGTTTGCATCGGAGCATCGCGTCGGAGTTGCTGGATTCGAAGCCTGAAGACAGGAGTTTCAGGAAGCCAAAAACACGGCGAGTTTGGGATACTTGCGAAACCAAAATAGAAACTATAGAAAACAGTTTACAATCAGCTTGAGTTGCGAAACAAACATTAGATGGGGATGATAGATTGAAGACAATCTGTGGTCCCTGTAAACTAATTAATATATACCATCTGAACTTGGGTTGTTCGTACATTACACATAGTTTCACACCAAAACATGTGAAACGTTATCTCAAAATTGATCACTAGTAGTGAATGGGCGAATATTCGTATTATTAAATTAGGTGCTACTAACATCAGATCCTACTGAGGAAATGGCACAGTAATTCACATCTACGATTGGATAAAGGTCATGCTATACCACAAGTTGACTGACATCGGAAAATTTATCCCCTTTTGAATTCTAAACTCAGTAATAGTGAATCATAATAGCTTCAATTTAATCACTCTATGCACCTCGTATTGTAGATCACAGTCATTGCCCTAATTAGTTGGTTTTCACATTGAATAGACGTAATGCGACTTGCATTGCGATCCAGAACACGCATTTCGTCCTATCTCTGACTCGTCAACTGAATCTTCCTGCTTCTCAGTGTTGATAATTGCACCGGGACTCGAGCCAACTGTCATTCGCTTAGAATTTCCGTGCGTTACCCCTGAGTATTCTGGACTCCATTGCTAACTATAATGTGTCTATTTAATAAAAAGCTTTTGGAAAACGACTATATCAAGGGAATCCACACATGATGGATATATGCCAACCAACACTCATCAAAATCCAATAAAAAATAATGAGATGATAATATAAAGTTTCTCACTGTGATATAAATGTTTTTTGTTCATATTCGTTTCTTCCTTCCTCTCTTTTTTTCATTTTCGCTTAATTAATTCACAGTTGGATCCTGTAAAACATCTTTTATAACTGCCAACTGTACAAATCTAACTGACGTTAATAATTTTGAAAGTAGATCTCACATTTCAATGAAAGATAAGCATTTTATAGATGGCAATATGAGTTCTGATTGTTGTACACATATCAAACTTACTACATCTACTACTACTGCCTACACTAACACTGATTCCATTGTTTACACTACAAATTCTCACATCACTAATACTACATTTGCTTCAGATAGTAATGGGCGTGCAACAACATCATCAAGTTTAAACGCCTTCTCTCCCCACTTTTCTTATCCTCAAGCGACATTTCCATTTCATCGAAGGAGACGTGGTGGAGGTATCAGTGGCGGCGGCGTTATTGGTGTTAATGTTGCTGGCGGAGGTAATAAAAGTAAGTTGTTTCTTGACCTGATTTTACCAATATGCATTTCCATATGAGATGAATACATTAGGTACGTCCAAGTGAATAATAATAATTGTGTACTCGTTACTGAAAGAACTTTGTAATGAATTTTCCAAGTTTCAAAGTGTGAAAGATCATAACCTGAAAGTTCTCGGACCTGTATCGTTTCGGATTAATATATCGTATAACACCGTTGAAATATCTAAATAGGTAAAACCAACCAAAAGTTATTGCAATCATTCATGTAGCTGGATATTGATATGTAGTGTACTCACTTACGCCGCCCAACGTTATTCTCCACCCAGCTCCGTCCTGGTCAATCTTTTCACGTTTTTTCCAGTTGCTATTCATTCTTTTGATGTCTGCTTCCAGTTCACAACCCAATGTGTTCCTTGGCCTTCCTCCATTCCGATTCCCTTCAGTATTCCAAGTTCGCGCAGTTTGATGATTTTCTCAAGGTTATGCCCTATCCACTTTCGACGTCTTTTCCTAGTTTCCTCTTCAGATGAAAGCTGGTTTGTTCTCTCCCACAGTAGTTTGTTGTCAATGTTATCCTCCTGTAGATTTTTTAGGGTTACTGTCGGTCACAAGGCAGGGTAAAGGAGAAGGGTTGGGCACGAGGCCAGCAAACCCGTCTCGTAGAAACCAACCTCGTTAAAAAAAGCCATATAGTGTTTATTAAGTCGAATTTTCACAAATTTATTCTTATCAATGGAAAGATTGAGCACTAATTTCCATAATCTAAATGTTTTAAAGTTCCATACAACTATGTATCACAGGGAAGTAAAATAAATATACACTAGGTATTGTTTGCTTGTACCTTCCCGTTGTTATTTAGGACCGCAATTGATCAGTCTCATGTTGGCATATGTGCATCCTGTGCGAACTGCCTCGATATTGCTTTAGATAACAAGCTTCATAAGCAAAGATGGATTGTGACTAGTGTTTGTTTGTGCTAAGGATGTCAACGTATGAGGAAGGAAATCAGTCTTAAATTTCCTAAATCGATCTAAGGTGATTTTTATTCAGTCAACTTTCAACAGGTTTATTCGGTATTAATTTATTCAGAATAAATCCTGTTCGGTGTATTTTTTCAGTTGTAATTAGTCATTTGATTTTCAATACATTTTTCCTTGTATTGATGAATTCATTGTTATTTAATATTGAGTAAAAATTGTTCAATTAATAAAATTCTGTAATTAATAATGATTGGATCGATATATAATTGAATTCACTTGAATGTAAACTAATTCTTCTGAGATCTCTATCAAGAAACTTTCTATACAAACTGGATTTCTCGGTCTAGTTAACGGGAAAGGAAGAAGAGGCTAAGACGTAATCTCGCCCATTGTACTAAAGTTGGAGTTGTAAATAATATGTTTGGTGTAAAGGTATCAGTTTTTCTGTTTTTCTCTTTAAATTAAATCGGTTTTTCAGTATAAGGTTGTGGAGATTTTTGAGTTTTAGTTGAAATCATGAACCGATCAATGTTAGACCACTATTGAAAACCTGGAAGCATTGTACAGTCGTATCATCCTAGTACGAAACTCCTCAGCAGTTTGTATTGACGATCCCATACGCGGGACTCAGACTCAGAACCTTTGGTTTCTCACGCGAGCGGTTTTTGTTTTTGTATGTATGAATCGGCCCCCTATGGAGTCGTGGATACACACTACTGTGGTGTCCTATACTAGGACTAAAAACTGTCCAATACTTCCTGATTCTCAGCCGTGGTTTAACCAAGATCACTTAGTAATTAAAGCTATGAAAACTTTACAATCACAACCCCACCCCCGACCATAATAATGACATTCTCTGTTCTAAATATCTTTATCGTGGGACTGTTATTATCTTTCTGGACAGCAAAATATCAGCACAAAAACTGTGGATAGATAGTAAGCCATTATTATTTCTCCATATATATCTAACTACTTGTTCTGTTGCTAAAATCTTCGAACGGTTGTTGCCGGCAGTTGTGGTGTTAGCTCAAACCACATGTTGCTAAGCTATTCAAAGATGAAAAAGCCTGGATTCTAGGTCAAGGTAATCCTAATTTATTATTATTGACTTGGCAATGTGTTGTAAGATATCCGGAGCCATAACTGTGTTGTCGTTTCTGTACATTTACCTTGATTTTCCTTGCTCTCTGACCTTTTTGTTTTTTTCAACCATTTTTTTCATGAGTTGGTAAATTGCATCCATTTCCTTACGTTTACTGACTGTTAAGCGACTTGAATCTCAGGCTCGTAAGAAGTCTTTGGTCTGCTTATGTCAAAGATTTCAGCTACTTCGTAGTTGAACATTCGTGCACATCCACTAATGCTGACGAAAATGCATTGTAATGTTTGACAGCTAAGTGATGTCAGAAACGAAAGAGATCTAGGTGCGGCTACGTGTTTCGATATAGTGTTTCTTGCAATAAAACAATTTATTCTGTTAATGATTCTGTTTGTTTCTTCTATGGCTGCGTATCTCGTTGTGCATATTACTTATTAAAGAGTTAAGGTCAGGTTATAAGGTACTCAAAGAGAATTTACAGTGATAACATAATCAGCTTAATTCAATGTTGGTGTAACAGGTTATTGATCATTTGTACAGAAATTCCAGTGTTCCACATTTTTGAGTTTTTTAGCTATGAGCTTATCCAAAAAATCTAGTAAAATTTCATTATTAAAGTATCCAGTTCAAGGAATGTAACAACATTAACCCCTTGAGCTACGAACCTTCATTATCTGAATATTACAGAGACTCTGGAAATATAAAGTTCTTTAGAATAGATGGGTCGTAGCTAATAGTGGAACCAAGAACACGTGATGTGGTCTATATGACACTCGTCAACTAGACGTAGCTAAACCTCGGCTGTGGTATTCAGATAGTGACTTGAACCCAGTACTTTTCACTTCATATGCCGATGTGTTATTCAATACTGGTCAAACTTTAGTCCTTAACACCAACAGTTGCTACTACTCCAAATAATAATAATACTAACTGTAAGTGTGGTCATATATACATATGTATATTTATATATATGCGTAATATTTTATATTTCAAAACAATTTTTGAAGGTTACAGTGGTTTTCGACCACATCGTTCAGCTGGCTTCGGTTTCAATAAATACTCTCAAAATTCGGTTCGGAATCAATCATCTACAACTGGATCGTCGAAATCACATTCAGAACATTATTCTCAATATCAACAACACAATTGTAGCTTACAAAATGGTAGTAGTCATATAAATCATTACCATCAATCTCATCATTCATCATCAGTTTATCAACCTCATTCACATTATCATCACTGTCATCGTGCTCCAGTTGTAGCACAAGATGTAGATATAGATTCTGAGATAGAAATTGAAAATAAACCAACTCAAGACACATCAGTTTGTTCTCCCCTTCCAGTCAATGTATTATTACCGACAGTACAAACACCTACTGATTATTGTTCACCGTCGAATTGTCTATTTAATTCACAATGTTACAGTCATCATCATCTTCAGCAACAACAGCTGGAACAACCTATGGACTCTTATGATGTTTATTTAAGTAATAGTAATAATAATGTTAATACAAATGGACCTGGGGCAAATGAAAATGATACAGAAACTAACACCAATGGACATCATGCTGATTACAATCTGAATAACGAATGGAATACTCAAGAGAAGATTATTCATAATATAATATCGGATATACTGTCACCACAAGTAAGTTAATGAATTGACTTACTGTTTAATTTTAGTAAATATCTTTCGTGTTCAGTAAATGTAATCAATGTATGACTGATATAAAGAAAAAGGTTGTTAAAGCTTCGGTTAGTTCTGTATTTTCTGCAAATGATAATAGTAAAAAAAATAATAATCGTAACAGTAAATTGATTTGATTAGATCATTTATTTCGGGGAAAGCAACCGCTCTGAGTTTTGGCATTATAATTGTCATTTTAATGTAGTATGATACTGCTTTAATGCTGTCATTTTGTGTATATGTGAGATAAATTTAGAAAGAACAATGTTAGATGACTTAAGGTATTCTATAAGAAACCTTGTTTGATCTAGAGACTCATCAAGAGGGCGGCCTGCTTGAGCATCTGGGCTACCTGTTCCTGCCATCTAGATATTTCAACAGGTTATCTATTTTTGTTTGTTTTAATATATCATTATGTCTATTCATCGCATAACCTATTCTGCTGTGTTTCTGAAAAGTGTACAACCTTTCGTTGTCAAAGTTACAAAAAACTCAATAAGAGATAATGTGGTTGCTGGCAATATACAACGAAAAGAATGCACATTATTCAGATGTTCATTTACTGAACTGCTAACATCTAACTGGTGATCACTCAATATTTATCGCCAGGACCGACTAAGAAGAAAGAAACGGAAACTTGTTGAAATACTTTGCGCTGAGAAATATATAATATTGAATATAATATTGAATAAAGCTAATAATAATAATAATAATCAATAAATCATATTTACAATCTTTAGATAAATTTTGCTTCTTATGGGTTTCAGGTCTGTGTCAATTAGCTTCACAGTCAGAGGTGTTAACACTGAATGATTGAAGTCGTAACTGACTGTCCCCCTTTAGAATCGTGTTATTTAAATTAATTGATCACTGAGCAGTGACCTATGTTATATTTTTCTCAATAGATAAAATTCGGTTAGCTTTAATGACTAGATAAACACGGAACTGGTCACTATACAGTAATTAATCAAGGTAAAGGAAACAATGTTTAAAGTGAATAGAAAACAATAAAACTACATTCTAAATAGTACTCTTGTTCTTTTTCTCGATTTTTAAGGTTGATTAAAAAAATAAGTGAACTATAGCATCAATGAAAATTTTTAGAGAAATTTCTAAACTATTAATTATTAGGCTTTAATTCAACTAACTGTTTTGGAAACTGGAAACAATGATATAAAATGCCTATAACGAAAGCAGTGCTGACTGACTGACTGATAACGGAAGCACCCATAACTCCCCTCTAATAACTGTTCGGCCCTCATGGTCTCTCAGTAACTTAGAAGATAGGGGGATAAACCATGTTTATTGCAGTTCCAATCGACGATGATACAGTGTGACATATATCAGTACTTATAAAAACTGTCCCTTGCCCTTGACAATTAGTCATTAACGATGCATAGTTTGTCAATGAATTCATCTTCACAACGTCGGTTGAAAATTTCCAATATTGAGTCAGAATCCTTTTTCTTTTCATTACATTTGGACAGAAGTTTCGGGAAATGGGTTTGAGTTAATGCATTTACATTCTTACCCAAAAACTTGAAACCTATCGCAAAGAAGTTAAATGCTGTATGTTATTCTTACAATATATTCTTTGGAGAAACTAGATTTGTTCACATCACATAAATTTTTATGGTTAGTGGACACAACTGATGCATCGGAGGAATTCGTTCCGATGTTGGGTGTTTTATGCTGAGAATTGTTTACTGTAATCCATACACATATGGTGGTAAATAAGCTTGCTTTCATCAATTTGTTTCTTTCACAGTTTTAAATCTCAAACTAATCTTAGTTAAACCACCATTAACAATCTGAAGACACTAGATGGTCGTTTCTTCCTAGTATGGGACTTCTCAGCAGTGCACATTCACAACCCCACATCTCGGGATTGAAACCTGGACCTTTGTTCTCGCACATGTGGACGCGTAACCTCTAGACGGCTACTTTTTTCTAGACCCGATAACTTACATACACTTTTCATTGCTTTAGATATTCCTCATTTATTTATTTCTTTTACAGATCAGTGAAGTTAAATGCGATAGTGCATTAATTCAATTGACATTTCCACAAAATTTAATTCTTTCATCTGTTGCTGATGTTGAATCGTCATCAGCATCATCGCCGGCAACAAGCACATCAATCACAACAATAACAACAAGTACGAATTACATCCCTACCAATCCATCCATATTAACAACCAATACTACAACTGCTACCACTAATAATTCTACTGCTACAATTTTGTCCGTTGGTTCTTGTCAATCATTGCAATCATTATTGTCAGAAAGCAGTAATAATAATAATAATAATAATAATAATAATAATAATAATAGTGGCAAATTGTTTAAAGTCACCAGTTCTCCATCAAAAAATCATCTACGCGATAAATGTAAACCATCGTCAACAACCATAAAGGGGGATAATTGTAAATCCGACTTAATACATTCAAACATTAATTATGATAATATTGATAATGATAACGTTCACGAGTTGGATGATAGTGCTAATAATATTTCAACAATAATAAAAACTGCAACTACTACTTCTAACAATGATATTAGTAATAATGATGACAGTCAACGTTATCAAATAACAATAGATTTGGATACATTACGATTTGAATTATATTTAGCTGAAAAAGGCAATACAATAAACTTTAAATGTGTTTTCATGTAAGTGAGATTGTACCTATTGCTTGTTGTTTAGTAATTTAATATTTTTTAAAGTTATGAATATATATGTAAATATTTTTGTTTATGGTTGAAGATGTTTATTATCATAGTTTACATAGGGTGTTGATCGTACTGAGATCACCGTCGAAAACCATGAGGCACTGAAGAACTGATTTGATCTCATTGAGAAGCTTTGACTACTGAAATTCAACGATGTTGGATGTGGGACAGTTATCCACACAGGCAATGGAAGTTGGTCATTCAATGTAGTCAATTGACTGAATTTAAACATGTACATCATCGGGTATATCAATTCAATGCTCTAGAGGTCAGGGGTTCACATACGAGATCGTAGGTCATGGTTTGAATACTCAGTGGAGTTGTCGATGTGCACTGCTGAGGAGTTCATAGTGGGACGAAATGGCTCTCCAGGGCTTTATGGTTTCTGCTGATGGTGTCTAATGAAGATGAGTTAATGATGTAAACCATGAAAATATTTGTTTGCTTTGTAAATTATTCTCATAAATGCCAAACAGGATTTATACGTCATTCGCGCTAATAAACTCCTGAAATTCATTTCAACATTGTCTAAGTATCAGAATTCTTAAGCTCTGTTAGGTGCAATCTCTGTGTTTATGTGCCAATTATCCCCTTTCACGCCCAGATTTTTATGTTGTCATCGTCTCGTATGATGACGTTGAATAGAATATTTCCGTGTGAGTGGGGGGGGGTATAAAAGTTTAGACAGGTGAGCATTTCAGGAACAGCGAATTATCTCTACTGGCTGTGCTCAAGAGCATTTGATAGTAATCTATGGAATCCAGACTTATCGATTCCAGCACATTAAACTCTTTCCACTAGATCATCAGTTTGATATTCATCCACTTCATTCATGCAACTGAATTACATAAAACTAGAATAACAGACATTCTTGTATTGATTTTATACTAATGGTGAGGTCACCCTAAGAGAAACTAAATCCGATTGAACAATCTTTACGAAAACACGCTTTACTAGTATGTAAGTACTTTCAAACATAGCCACTGAAGTTCTAATACGAAACTTAGGTCAGTAGAGTTCAATCTTTCTGAGAGCGAAACAGATATATTTGAAAACCATGGAGCATTGAATTACTGGTTCATCTTAGTATAGAGCTCTTTAACAGTGCGAATCCATGACTTGTTGGTGATTGAAATCAGGATCTTCAAGTCAATTATCAAACCCTCAATCTCCAGACGATTGATTCACATTTCTGGCGAATGAGAATTCATGATAAGTGGAGTTTAACCATGTTTGACACGCAATAGATACCACAAATAACAAAGGATAATGGTCACGCATTGTTGGGAGTTTGACTTGAGTTAGTAATGTCAGTCATTATATGTCAAATGTGCATTGGTCCATTTTGTCATTATTCACATGAAACTAGCGAGATGAAAATGATACGAGTCGAAACAATTGTTTGAATAATGATTGTAGAAGCTCAAACAGAATTAGAGAATGAAGTCAATGTACAAAGAGTAATAAGGTGTAGTGTAACTCAAGATTTACAGGAAGACAAAATATAAATAAAACTGTACTGTTGCCGTTAATCTTAAGTCTAAACTCTCCCATTATAAATGACAATTATTTGGCGTATCAAAACCAAATTGTCTGCATCTGGCCCGCAGATGACCTGGTATGGCCGAGAGTAGAGAGAGTCAACTATCCCTCTCGAAATGTTCTCACATGGCCACGTGCATGCAGCCACTACCGGGGAAGTCATGCTCACTGCCTTCTCGTGGCGGGGTGTTGTTTACGAAATTGAGAGGACGAAAAGCGAATGTCCGGCGCTTTAACCGGGTTGGTGGACACAGAGGGTTCATCTAGGGAAGTTGGAAAACCCTGATTCCGAATCAGTGGTGTAAATGGGCTTCAGTATCCTGAGAGAACAAATGGTGTGTGCACCAATTGTTGATCACTGACTACCATGAGACTTCATCTTCTGACGTTGCTCCACTACCTTGTGAATTAGACCTTCAGTTCAAAGGCTCAGGGTATGGCCCCCAAGAACACCTGTTTTGGTTTGGGCACCTGGGCAGTATCCCAGCCATCATACAAATCGAATGATTTATGTGACGCATATCTATTTGATGCCTCCTTGTACTAATGTTTATGTATTTAAATAAATAAAATAAAAGTCTGCATCTGTCGTCATGCCTTATTCCAAAAGTCAGTGACTTTATTAAAATAATTCATGTTTACATTTGATCGTCCTTGGTCTCCTATGGATAACGAGGTAGGCGATAGTTCAATTTGTTATTCCTCGTTGAATAGTTTTTGTTTAAATAATCATACAATCTTGATTGTTCATTTTGGAAATATAAATGACTTCTTTGACTTTATCTAATGAATTCAAACAGTTAGTCGATTTCATACTCTCTTTTGAAATTCATTTACTTAAGATGGGGATAATTTATTCTATAGGCGAATTCATTATTTATAAACAACTCCCATTTACTTTCGAGTAAATCATATTTCTATCAAATCAACTTTATCACCTCAACAATCTGTTTTCAAATGATTCACTGATTATCATTTTTTTCACCTCACTTTCTAAATATTTTCCAAACATCCCCATTCTGTATTTTGTCTAATTTTTTACTTAGCGGTGAAGCTACTTACATATCACTGCAAGACCTTCGTCCTGGAACAAATTACTACGTAAAGTAAGTATGCTCTTTTGTTCCGTCTATTGTTTGTTGCTTTTCTTTTTTTCTTTTTCTAGGTTTCTTTATAACTCATTATTGACTTTTAATGTATTAGGGTAAGAAATGGTGGATTGCTTTCATTTTTTGCGATTTATTTTCTTTTGTGAAAGAGTTTCTGGTCGTTTGTATGCAATAATTGCCACATTTTCTCGAAAACTCCTAAAAAAATAGCTCGTTAAGTTATTCTTGATATAATGATAGCGAAAAATGAACTGTAATAGTTAAATCCATGAGTTGATCTAAGCTAGATCACCAGTGAAAACCTGGAAGCACTGGACGGCCATTTCATCCTAGTATGGGACTCCTGAACATTGCACATCCACGATCGACTCATGAATTCAACTATTAAAATTGCTACAATCTCCGCAAACCCCATTCTAATGAAAATGAATTAGTTGGGTTTTTTTCATTAGCCTAATATTAAAGACAGATGTTTAGGCAATCAACACATGTAGAGAGGCATATGAAGTTTTATTTTTTCATTAGTATTCATGTTTTAAATAAACGGTTACATCAAATCCTAATGTTTTTTAATCTACATGTGTATGGCAGCACATATTTACGGTGAAGTAATCGCAATTTTCAATTTAGGCTGTGAAAATAAATGGCTTCTGAAAGAAATAAATTCAAACTACCCAATAAGAGTAGGTCACATTTGTAACAAATCATAAAATTAACCTTAACTGAACCACTGTTGTTTCATAGCAAAGATGTCTGAGTGAAGGAGATGAATATTTATCAAGTCAAACCTTGGTAGTGATACCTACAAATATGTAAGTTTGTTTAAGCCTTAATCATACAAAAGTGCACTTTCTCCCTAATGTTTAAAAACAATTTGTACTTACACTACTACTACTACTTTGATATTATTGAGGTGATATGATTCTTATATTTCAACTTGTTTATTTTGACCTTTTATTTTTCAATAATATAGAATATCTTGACAAGAAAATGTATAGATTGATATCATGAATGGATCATTGTTAGACCACCATCGAAAACCTGGTAGCACAGGACGGTCCGGAGTTTGAGTTCTGCGTGCTGGATCGTCGATGCTCACTATTGAGGAGTTCCATATTAGAACGAGGTGGCCGTCCAGTGCTACCAGGTTTTCAATAATGGTCTAACATTGATCCATTCATGATATTAATCTAAACTCAACAATCTCCACACCCCTATACTGATAAGAAAATGTATAATCAATATGTTTGTAATGTTTTATGCAAATTTATATCACCTCGTTTATCCGCTTACTGCATTAACCAGAATTTATCAAAGAAATTAACTGTTTCGAGCCAATTTCAGTTGGCTGAAGTTGTATTTCTAATTGTTTTGACTATTTTTAAAAACAATCAGATTGCTAGTTCAAATATATTTTGATTGATAATTAAAGAAAGACATATCTTTAATCCATACCAGTTTATAACTTACTGTTTTCATTAATGTATAGTTGTATTCTTTTAAAAATGACATCTTTGGTACATATATGCATTGTTACTCAGCTTAGGTAAAAGCTTGTAAATAATCATAGTCCAAGTTCTAAAATCCGAAATAATTTACGGAATTTTTCTTGAGATGTCATCTGCTGTAAGCTTAGACATAATACAAGTAACTAAACCTATGAATACAGATTACTTATAAGTGTTTCGACTATGTTACAAATAACGTGGATTAATATATATACTTCGGATTGGTGGGTTCCAAACTAAATAGTTCAACAGTAAGAACTTTTATCTACAGTTTTGATTGCAGTTTTATTAAGTTATTATACACTTTTCTGATACTTTATTAGCTCAGAAGCGAGGTAAATACTGAATGAGAGTCTTTATTCCCAGTTACGTGCAACTAAAATACACGTCTAGAGATGCTTTAATCGACCTAGATAACGATGTGTGAACAATGATCTTGCTTGAATAATTAGGCCAAAAAAATAACTCGCATACTTTTTGAACCTTGCTTCACGTGTAATCTATTCAGTTTTCCTCAACATATTGTACTCATTATTCTTTCTGATGATACAATCAGACTTCAAAGTAGGGTGACGAAAACTTTCAAGACCTTTAGGCTCCAATTGATTATTCAAGTGATTTCAGCAACTACACAACATTAGTTAGGCGTTGATTATATCATATAAGCCATTGAATACAACACCGCTTAAGCTATTCATCTGCCTGCGCTGAAAATCTCCATCATTCTATAAAGTGATTTGTATACGAACGTTCAATAGTATATTGTTAGATACATTAAAATAACCTCTTTTATCTTAATTACTATATGCAATATATTTTTAGTTGTTAGCATTGATGAATGGGGTCTAGCAGTGGGATCCATGACTCACGTTTCGTTCTACTGGGGGCTCATCAGCTGGATGTACCTGCATCCTAGAGTTGATATTCACTCCGATATCGAAACCAGTAACGTTCGCTTTAAACGCCACCATGTCATCCGCTTAACAACTGAGCCCAAATAGCTACTAGTTTGTTCAATGGGGTGAATTTTTATTCACATATATCGGTTGTTTGAATCTATCTATTGATGCTTAGAACTGAGATCGATCGTTGAACATCAACTTTGGGATTCAGGTACATCCAGTTGATGAGTCCCAGATAAGACGAAGCGTGCATCCTTGATTCCACTGCTAGCTACCATCCATCTCTGCTCAAAATGCTGATGACTTAGTGATCATGTCTAGAAAATCCTCACAGAATGCACACACGTCGAAAGAGACAAATCCACTACAGTCCAGAATTACAATAGAAAGATCTAAACAACCAATGTATATGAATTAAATTTGTAGTTGATTGGTATTTAATATTAGATATAAACTAAATAATAATGATAAATCTCAAATAGATTTTGTGTCTTGACCTATGGACCAAAACTATCGTGCGATATTAACTTATTTTATCTGAAATAAATAGTATTACCAATAGTTTCTATTAGCGTTATGTGTTTTATTTGTAAAATAAGTATCTCCTATATGATTGGCATTCCAGCCCGTTGTGTATTTATCGAACTTTAATGTATAGAGTATGTCGCTTGCTTGCATTGTTATACATGTATAACTACTAGCTTTTTCAAAAAACGGGCGTTTTTTTATATATGTGATTATGTTTACCAGTAGCACTATAAGCCGAACATTGATCAAGCAAGCTGTACTTGACTTTTTTGTTAAATCATATCGAGAATTTCCGCAAAATGAAGATTAGTACAAATTTGAGATCCATTTCAACGAAATTACACTTTAGACTAAATCAAACACGTTCACTTGGCTACTGGTTCTCTATTGCGCTGATGGCAGTGACATATATATATATATTCTCCTAATGAGTAAAATTACCTCTTGTTAGAGAAAGATTGTAGTTAAAGTATAATTTTAGCTGACAGTTACCATTATCTTTCTTACTGAGCTATAATTCCATAATCGCCTCACAATCTCTGTTTAATTTAATTTTCTCACTTGAATATCAAATTCCTTAGAGTTACATACTTCAGCACATCCCATGTCGACTGTCTATTCATTAAAAAAGAAACTTAGTTTCCAAACACTTGTTGTCATCAATTTATGTTTCAAAATGTGTATAGTTGAATAAACGTCATGCGTGAAATCAACTCTAACTCTAAAATGATTCAAACTATAAATATCAGAATTTTTCGTTTCCTAGTATTTGAATAAGTTCTGTATTTAAATGCTTAAACATCGATTTCATAAGTGTTTTCCAGGCTCTAGAAATGTTCTACTCTCGAACCCTAAATAGAAAGTAAAAAGTGGGAAGTATCTCAAGAGTTTTGCTTTCGATGTTAGTTTATGTACATAAAACAAGGTGTTTATGGGATTTTATGTAAGGTGGCAATTCTAGGAGCTTCTGGAAAGCATGCTAAAACTGGGATAATAATTCCAAATTATGGAAAGATAACCCGTTATCTTTTGGAATTATATTTGAAATTTCTAATGACTACTGATTAGCTAGAGTATTTCCAGAAGTTTCCTGGTTACTGGTAGATTTTTTAGCAATTTTCATCGACTCTCGTCAGATAATAAAATGTAATCCATAGTATATACATTGTGTTACTCAGTTTTTATTTACTATCATAGCTATAATCGATGTTTCAATGTTTTTATGTAACTTATGTCACTTCAACTTCTTTCTTCTATAGAGTATGTTGTAACTACTCTGGAATTCGTGGTGAATTTAGTCCGATTGCACACTTCACGACCCTGCCATCTAAGCCGAATCCTCCGCGAACTATACAAATAATATGTCAAACACGTAATTCCCTGCATATTAAATGGGGACCCGGCATAGATAATGGATCACGCATTACATCATACAAGTTAGAATATGCTCAAGTGCTTACAAATTCATCCGAATTAGGTTTAGACAAAAATGTGAGTTTCCTATGTGCATATAGTTTACTATTTATTTTTCTCACTCGATTGATTTTACTACTTTTTCTTTAACGAACTTTAAAGGACTGGTTTTGTTTTTGTTATTGAGTGCTATTTGATGATGACTATCACACTAGTCGACCATTTAGCTTACCATATACAAATCTCTTTTTAAAAAAGTTTGGTAATTTAAACCACTGACTTAGCTAGGCCACCACTGAGAAACTGGAAGCAATCAACGACTTTTTGTTCGTTGATAATAAATGTCTGCTTATTCTAGAAATACTCTCTTCTTGTCTTATTTTTCCGTCTTAATGCTTAGTTTTAAGTTTCTCATCATCTAGTACCATTATTTTCTTTTCCATTATTCAAACTTCTTTGTATTATGTTTTAAAACATGATTTATCACATACAGAACTGACTTTGTTTAGGCAACCATCTAATGAGAATCTGGGATCAATAAGGTTGAACCATGTTGGGATTGAAACGAATATTGCGGGATGATGTTCACTAGTTGTTGCAAGTTAACTGAAGCCACAAATGCTAATCAGTGAATTTGCCAACTCAGTTATCTGAAGGTCAGGGCCCTCTGGAAGACTTGAAGACCATGGGGTTTTCAATGCTTTCAGTTAAGTCTTGTGTTGCAGCGTACCAACTGTCTAGTGCTTCCCGCTTCTTAATTACTGCCTAACTAAAGTCAATCCATTGTATGAAACTTTAAATTATTTGCCATTTTTCTTTGCCTTTACAATAAATAACTTCGAATCAAATCGTCTCAACACTTAACGATAAATTTTTAAAATATACAGAAAACATCCATTGAGATATAAAAAACGAGAGTTTTTGAAAATTGAAAACATATTTTAGTAATAAAATGGATATAATTAGTTTCTGTGCTACCCTGTTAAGCTTGTTGCGGTGAATTTTGTAGGATAATTTCTTCAGCCATCACCCTAACTAAAATCAACATCTTAAATGTTATCAACAAATAATTTGTACAAATCATATTTCTTGAGCGCCATACAAAAACAATATCGACTTTTCCTTATGGGTTCCAGAATTAGAGTAAAAATATCGCACAACAATTGCTTGTATTGTACGATACATTGCTAGGAATTCAACCGAAAAGAAATCTCTTCGCTACATTTTAGAGAAATTACCTGTTTTATATCACTGCTGATCCTTTAATAAAGCACAAGTGTGCGGAAATAAGTATGTTAGTTAAATGATTTTATAACCCTTCAATGACAAGTTGCTAATATAGTCAAAATGATTTAATCATCATATATCATGGCTAGTTTGTATTTATTTGCTTGAACTAAAATAGGTGATGTTGAGGATTACCTTGTTCCTTAGTGATTTAGAGTTGGATTTTTTCTAAATACATATAAACTGTGACTATTACTATTCAACCACTAAATTCAAATTTTTTTATCTGCTCACTAAGTAGGATCACTAGACTATAGAGCTCACTAATATTGATTTCACTTTTCTGCGAATCTGATCAACAACAAATTTCACTTATAACCAACAACATAAATGGCTGCCAATATTAACTACATTTTCTACCATGTTTTAGTCTACGATGTTCATTCTGTTTCTAATAGTCAATCAGAACAAGAAAATTGTAAAGCTACCTACCTTCTATTATTTCATATGATTTGAAAATTCACAGGATTACATGGATCAGTTACATAACCGTAACGCATCATAATGCTTTACATAACTACGTCATATATGATTCAAAACTGAGTAATGGACACAATTAATTAGCGGTAATTTCTGCAAATTAAAACACATACTGACAGTTAATGAATTAACTGACAACTTATAATTACGGTAATGTAAAATTACTGTGAACTAAATAATTAATAAAATACACAATAAAAATATATATAATAATTCACGGTAGGATAGTCCTCAAAGTTCAACTTATTCATCTCATTTTCTGGTTAGCGTTTTTTTAGAGAGTAGGTTTTCTACGGGATGGGGTCGCTAACCCCATGCTCAACCCTCCTCCTTTATCCGGGCTTGGGACTGGCTGTAGCTCCCGGAGGGACTCCAGGAGGAGTTTTATTCACCTCATGCCTGACAGAAAATATAATTTCGAAATATTCATCAAGAAATAAATCAAAGTAAACAATTCTATACTGTACCGATTTAAATATAATTCTTTAATTAACTTTGCTTGTGATTAAGAGCTTACCGTTAAAAGGCGATATCACTGAAGAATATATATATATATATATATATATATATATATATATATATATATATATATATTTATATATATTAATATATATATATATAATATGCTTTTCCTAATGTACAACGGTTGTATGCACTGAATTCAATGTGATTTTTCACTTTATTTCCACTGACGATTCAATAGCTAATAAATTTTACTACAGTCTTGTAATCCTCCATAGCTGATTTGACCAGATTACCATATTAATTATAATCTTCATTATCCAATTATCTCTCAAATCTATCTCCTCACGATTGATTTATTCAAAAGAAAATTGCCGCACACATAGTATTCATATTTACATAAACATAAAGAAAGTGAGTGAGTTATGGCATAATTTTATTGGTAATAAGGATTTACGATAAATAAATCGTATTATCTTTCCCTATTACTTCCTATTCCATTATGAGTTTATTTTCTATTCTTTCAGTGTTATCACACTGATACATAAGTATACTCTTTTTCATCTTATTGTCTATGATGTCAATTTTGAATACTTACTCTTTATGTTTCCTTTTGAAATAATAAACATGCATTAAAAATTAGTGAAACTAAGGATATGGAATACATCATATTTCTTACCCGTCAGCTGTCTTTACCTATGACTGAATGTTTGTATTCATTCTAAAACTCAAATACATTACCCATTATTACAAGGTAAGATTGAGAGATCTGATCGAGAGGGATGCATATACTTTTCGAAAATGACCCATTGGTGGTTCTCTTCAAAATATTGTCAGTGGTGTTGTGTTCTTCAACCAAGTTAACTGGTTTTATTCCAGTGTTTTTATTGTCGTTCTGGAGACGTAGTATCATCAAAATTTTACTTTAAAAAGGAGCTCAGAGAACATTCTACCACTAAATGCATCTACCTGAGCTACAAACTTTCTTCATTGTTTTTAAGTCTTAAAAATGTACATGTGCTCACTAATTTCATGATAATTTAGACCTGTTTTAATATACTGTGCAACTTATTTTTAACAATAAAACACTACATCTCTTCATTTATGTATAAATTAGCGAATTTTCTAACTGTTACTAATTTTTTTCTTCGTTTCAACAAAATTTAATTATAGAACACTTGAGTCAACACACACTTAAATTAACAAGAAAATGAGTATGTGTATATTTTTGTCAGAGAGCGAGAGTGTGTGTGTGTGAATTAAATAACTGCTCCAATGGTTTCAATAGTTAAATGTTTCCCTCTAAACTTGAAGTTCATGTGGTTGATCCTTAGAAAAGTCTTCGATACCTTGTCACTATTTAGTCCTATATAATACGACGAAACAGCTGTTAAATCCTTTTTGATTTTCACTACTACTTTAACTGAACTCAATTCATAATAAATACACCCTACTGTTAATAAAATCATGTATTATTTTATGATTATTATTGTATTAGTTAAATGATTATGTTTATTATGACAGTTAAATCATTTCAATTGTTAAGCTGAAAAATAAAATAATTGATTTCTTCACGGTTACTAGATTTTTCTAAAATAAATGTGAATTTAGCTGATTTCATTAGTATTCAGGTGATTTTAATGATATTCTATACAAAGAAAAATCACTTTATCTCAATATTGTATTAGTATTGTATAGTATAATTAGAAAAGATGGTTTTTATCATGTTTATAATAAATAGACAATTAATAATTAACTTCATTTATTCTTATTCATATCTATTTGTCCTTCTGTAATTGTTCTTCTAATTAGTGTTCATATTAATTTTCTTTATTCTTAACAAACTAATTAAAAGTTTAAGTAACTGTTATTTTTGTAATCTTCTAACACACATACACAGGCATAATTAAATGGCTTGTTAGTAATGATTAGTTCACTTATGCAAAGAAATTATTTTTTGTTTATGAATTAAAAAAATCTAACAGTTGAATTCATAAATCAATTCAAGGTAGACCAACATGAAAAACCTGGGAGTACTGGAAGGCCACTTCGTCCTACTTCGGGACTCCTCAGCAGCGCAAATCCATGATTCCGCCTTGCAAGATTCGAATCCAATGCTAAGGAGTTCCATACTACGACGAAACGGTCGTCCAGTGCTTCTAGGTTTTCATGGTGGTCTAGCTTCAATTGACTCATGAATTCAACTATTAAATTATTATAATACCTACAAAACACCTCTCTGATTATAATTAAAGGAATCATTTAAAGGGCAATAAAGAGTGCATCTGAATAAATGTTCTTCTCTAGTTGTGTACGGCTGACAATCCTAACCAATGATCGAACTCAACCCTTTTGAATCTCACATAGAGGATGAGCTTATCACGTGGAGACTAATGAGTTAAAATTTCGGTGATTAATATATCCAATTTCAGTCAATTTGTTACATAGCGCGAAAAGTATGTAATATCTGCAGTGGGTAACTTCATCATATTAGACATTGTTTGTCACAACCTGTGACTGAGATTTTCATTTTGAAAAAATGTAGATTTCGTCCTAATTTAATTTAGATGAAGGCCGAATAAGTTCTTGGGGCAACTAACTAAATAGCTATACAGAGTCCTGAGATTAAATTATTAAGTTCAAATTATAACATTATAGAAAAGTGTAGGTAAAATAGATAGATAGGCTTACAACTCAATAAATGTATTTTTCTATGGATGGGATAAATAACGATAAAGTAGCGAATAAACTTGTATCATGTATAATATTGCACTGCTATTTTAAGGTGCTTAAATGACAACATATCAATCTAGTCAGTAGAATTCTATCAGAACCAGGCGACTGGATGACATGTGTTTGAATTATATGATAAACATCATCATGCAAACGAAGCATTGAATATATAGAAACAAATCAATTGTTTAGTCATTGGTGTCAACAACGGGGAATCGCAACTTCTTATACATCATTTCGTGCATGGTGAACAGATTAGTGGTTATTTGAATTCAGTAGATTATGCGTTGAATTTTAATGAGATAGTTACTGGATTTAAATCCTAGTCCGAGAAAATCCACTCTGAGATAACAAATCCAACTACCTAGTTCCCAATAAATTTGTACCTACTACCGTTTCGCGTACCAAGTACCATCATTAATTTCCATAAAAAGGACATATAACTGAAAGCGAAGTACACAAACCAGCATTTATTTATTCAGTTTAACTAAACAGAATTATTAACACTTGATATAAATTTCATTAATTACAGAATCTAAGTAAAAATAAGGACTAAATGTTAATTATTTATACATGGTTAACTTACTAATAATTACTTATCAACCAAACATTTGTACTTTTTTTAAAACGTAAATTAATTAGTTTTTTGGTAAAATAGTTAAATAATGATTTATCATCATCACATGTTTTGTTATAGAATGGAAGAGGGCACTTTAGGATATAATATAAACATTATTAATAAGATTAGAGTTTTTGCAAGAATTATTTAATTTTCGCATTATAGATTAATTGTGGCCTATTGTTGATAAGTTCAATATCCGAAAATAACAACTATCCAGTATATTACCTAATTTGCAATAGTTGTCTTTTTTTTTAAAAAAAAACACTCCTTAGTGGAAACTGTCTTTGAATTGTTACTAAATGAATTGTCTAATACTGGGAATCACTTTCAAAGTTATTTTTTGCTGATAAATTTTAATAACAGTAAGTTTTTCAACTAAACATGTATGCTCACCTACTTCTTAACTAAAATGATTTATAGCTTTTCATTACTTATTTTCACTGTTGAGTCGTCCCTGAAAAACACGCATAAATCATTATATTATATTTACTGGCTTTAATATGAACCTACCTAAGTTCGAGTGAGAAACAGTTGCAACTTGTAAGATTCAACCTTGTCAGGCTTGTATAGTTGAATGTTATCAATGATCTATGATGTGATTTGTTCTGCAATACAAACTGACCAATGCTAATTACAAAGATCACTATATTATACCTTAATAGTGTGAATGCATCATCCTAATCTTAAATGTCATCGGTTCGATCTCGTGTACGGTCATGTATATCCAGACTGTTAAAAAGGAGTCATGATATGGAACAAAAAAGCTGTATATGCATTTCTTTTTCCTGGTTTTTAATAGTTTTCTAGTTGGTCCTGATCATTGTTGGAAAAAAAAATCAAGTAGTGAATCGCAATCGGTTGAGGTCATTTGAACATGTATTACTCATTTCCATGCATCTCCGACTTTGGTACGCGATGTTTATTGGTGCGGGAATAGGTTACAAAAAGACTAGGTGTGGCTGAACCAAAAATGACATCAGTTCATTAAGTCACTTACTGTTGGATTGATCTGTGTTCGTGGTTTCAGACTACCTGGTTGGGGTCCATGTGATTATCATAACTACTAGTAATTGGAGACCTATAACATTGCTGAGTCGGTGTGGTCGACGTAGATGGATTAACTCTTTGTCTTCACAGTTATCTTATACTTTTCCTTCTACCCCACGAATTCATTCTTCCACCTCGAATTATATCATCTATACCTAATCCTTTCTAGTATTATTGATACTGTTATTACTTTTACCACTGACCTTTGCCGTGATAGTTTCATCTCGCTTTACTAATGTATGACCACTTGAACCAATACACAAATATCCAAACTTCTTCCTTTTTTTATGACTGACTGATTGATTGATGGAAGTCCTTTCATTGTCAACTAATTTATTCATTAAAAATGTTTGTAATGAATTTCAGCATGGTGTTATTTTTTCAATCATGACATGATTTACTCATCATTCAGTTTGTTTATATTTTAGCCTATTTGTTCGAACTTTTCCTCACATCTTAGATACTTGTTTATAATATGGACGTAGTTCCAATCGTCATTAAATTAGATATTTTGTTTGATTTAAACAAACGGTTTACATACTGTATATGACCACTACTATTATTATCATTGTTATTATCATTATTATTATTATTATTATTATTATTATTATTATTATTATAAATGAGTGACTAGTAGGAAGCATGGTTAATTTTGCTACTGATTATTATTACTTCCGGTATTTACAAATTTTTGTCAAATTTCTTAAAAATAAGCCTGATTAACTGATGCCAACAGTTAATGTGAACTATATATATATATTGTTTAGACTACGTTATGCATAGCCTATTAATTTTAATCATAGTTGGATTGTGGAGATGGATATAATTCATATTTCAATAGCCATGTTAGACATCCCCTAAAAACTAGGAAGCACTGGATAGCTATTTCATTCTAATATGGGACTCCTCACTAGTTCTCAATCCTACAGTGGATTGAACTCAAGACATTTAGGTCTGTCAGCAAACGAATAACTTTGAGACCATTAATTTAGTATCCAATAATTTACATTTCTAGTTTCAATTATTTCATGATGTTAATTTGAACAAATATTTAAAAAAGTCTTGAATACGTTTATAGGATAATAAAGAGCCATATATATTTATATGTACCCGTGTATGGATATTTTGGGATATTTTTCTAGGTATCCTTTGTTTATCACAATGTTGTGTTTTTGAATATTATTTCCCTGGTGAAACATTGAACCAAATTACTAAGCAAGCGTTTTAGAGTTCAATTCGATCACAGTTATTATTATTTTTATCAGTAAAACCTTAATTTCTGATGTTTTATGTATTGATCTGCCAGTCGGTCGTAGATAGTAACGAAATAAATATACACGTCGGCCTAAGTTTCTACAGTACCAGAAGAGGATTTGTGAAGATTGTAGTAATTTCGACAGTTGAGATCGTGAGTCAATTGAAGCTAGACCACCATGGAAAACCTGGAAGCAATGGACGGCCGTTTCGTCCAGGTTTTCCATGGTGGTCTAGCTTCAATTGACTCACGATCTCAACTATTGAAATTACTGCAGTACATTGATATGGTTTAAAGAACTTTACTGGTTATTGGATTTTTAGCAAGGTACTTTTTACGGAATAGGGTTGTTAAGACATACCCAATCCTCCTCGTTCTTCCAGACATGGCACCACAAGTAACCCTAGAAAGGATCCAAATGGGGTTACTTTAACATAACGAGATGAAAGTATCAAAATGAATAACAAAGAACTAGCAATATTAGTAGCAATAAAAAGGATTAGCCATAGAGAATATGATTTAAGAAAAAAGCATAAATTCATAGAAAACAAACTATAAAATAATTTTGTATCTCAGGATCTATATGTTGATAAAGAGTAAATGCATCTGTATCACCACAATCGAGTTTGAATCATAACACCCGATATTATGAACTATCTGTCACAATAATAGTGTGAATCCCAACAACTTATTCAGCATTTACCACCATTACTGTGGGCAGCAGTCAATGGTTTCATGGAATGATTTAGTATCTTCTGTGTAGTTCGTGACTATTTATTTTGAAACTACATGTTTAAATCCTATGACTTATCCAACTATTAGTCGTTTCTAAGATGTTTTTTTAAAACACTCGATAGATTTCCACGTTATTCAACATTTTAGCCAGAAGTATTATCTTAGTCTCATATTTTTCCTAACTTCTGATAAAGTTTTTATGTGCAACAGTAATAACCTAGATAAGAATAATATATGTGATACAAATCTAGTATATTCGAGAATGAGAATAGTTCACTCTTGCTCTCGAAATTGCAATCCTGTACTAAAAATAACTCCTAGACATTTAAGGTCATGAAATTTTTCACTGAAAATCAACTCTAAATAGAAATCTATTGTTTGATTTTCTCATAGCTGCAAAACCAACAAAGAATTTTCTTGGTTGGAAATAATTTGTATATACCATAGAATTTTTACTGGTATTCTCTTTCATGTTCAATTATTTGAAGAAGAAGAAAACAGATGTATTTCATGCATTATGTAAATAGATTATTATCCCTTTTTGATTACTAATTAATTAATTAAGTATAATAATTGTCGACATCTAGCTGAATTTCATCTAAATTTAATTGCCGTCTTTACTAATGATAAAATCATGTTTAAAAAAGGATTTTTCATTATTTGGGTTATGTAGTCAAACAATCGTTCCCGGCAAATATCAACTACTGAATAAGTGTTTTGTTCTACTTTTCTAGTTTACTAAAAGCTAACTGTGTGTTTATTGATAGTAAATCTCATAACTAGAATGTTCTTAGTTAATATTTATTACTTTTCATATTTAAACTTGAGTCATTTAAGTAGCATTATATTACTGAGATTATCCAATATTTTTATCATAAGGGATTAGATCAAATTAAATGTAGTTCACTTCACAGATTAAATTTTAATTAAAAAATCATTAAAAAAACAGGAAACAATATTTTTTGGTCTTAGTATGTGTACCCTATTCCATAGTGTGCAAACTCAGTGAAAGGTTGAAGCTAAAGCATATTTTCAAACCTCTTATGACTAGTAAATTACTTCTAGACTACTGAGTTGACCAATTAATGGTATATATTTTTCTTAACTTTAATCTGTTCAAGATATTATCGATAAGTGATTGTCTTACACTAAACATCAATGAACTTCATTCATCACAGTTTCTCATTGAAACTGAAAATTCTTCTTCTTAAAATAGGTCAACAGAAATCAGATAATCATGTTGAACGAATTTAATAAATTCATACATTAGGATCTGTTTATTTATTATTTACTTGGACACATAAATTTTAGTACAAGGGGGCACCAGATACACATGCGCCACACAATAATAATGAGAATGGGAAGAGATAAAGAATCCAAGGTGCGTATGAAAAGAAAAAAGAACAATAATGACCACAGATTAACGTATGGTAGTGAAGTAATCATAATAATAATGGGGGAGACAGAAAGGTACAACCAGAAAAAATTCTTTCAGTTAAAGAAGTTACGGCTACTTTTTATGAAGAAAGTAAAAGGTTACAGAAGGATCACCACTGGCTTCTATTCTGAACCATATCTGATAACGTCTCTAGCCACTGTTTTACAAGATCTCTCGGACCCCAGCCAGGGAGTCGTGAATGACGAACACAAGCCAGCCCTTTGCAGCTTTTTTTCATACCACGACACAATGTCATACATTGACCACCTCTCCGCTTTTTCCAACCAGTCCCAGAGTCGGCAAATAATGCACGACGTGGAATTCTCTGAGACGACATTCGTAGAACATGTCCAAGCCACCGAAGTCGATGTTTCATGATGGTGACACCAATTGGATTATCATCACTGAGCCCGAACACACGATGCCGAACCTCTGCATTACTAACATGGTGTTACTACTGGATGTCAGCAATCTTTATGAGACAACGGTGATCAAACTCAGAGAGTCTTCTAACATCCTCAACTCTGAGAGTCCAGGTTTCACATGCATAGAGCAAAACTGCCCTCACTGACGTGTTGTAGATCTGACCTATTACAGCCAGACCAACATCACGAAGTCTCCAAAGATGGCGGCTCTGGCTTTGTCTATACGTGAGTTGATCTCATCACTCACGCCTCCACCAGAAATTATGCAGTTACTTAGATACACAAATTTCTCGACTACTTCTATCTACTCACTACCCAGGGTGAGTACAGGATCAGGATCCTGCCAGCTTTGCAAAAACGTCTTTGCATTTAGAAGGTGCGAAGCACATACCATACCTATGGATCTGTTTAATATTGACTCTATCATCGAAATAAGCTAATAATTCTACTATTAGTTTATGAATTGTAAAATTATAAAGATTAGTCATTTGTAAGTATGAATTCTATGTAGTATTGACTTTGTTGTTTCTTTAAAAGTCAAAAGAAGAAGAAAGTACACTAACCATTGTGGTATTATTTCTTGAATTTCCATGTAATTGAGTTTGAGATATGTTGTAAACATTTTATACGACTGTGTAAGTAGACGCAGTTGATAGACATCGTTAGTTAATTAAAATAAGCCTCAAACTGAAAATTTAGGATATAAAATGCACGTTCGGTGAAATAGTGACTCAGGAGTTTGAGCGGGCCACCGTTACTTAAATATAATGTCCAACGATCAAGTATTGTCATACACATAGTTCCTTTTATCTTTTTGAAAAGAGCAAGAACAAAGATTCTAACAGAATAGCATGAATTCATTTTATTTTGTTTGGTTCTCGTCAGCTAACATAACAACGGAAAATTTTAAGTAATAACAATAAATGAAGTAGTGCAGAAGATTTTTAGCTGGAAATGAATTTTTTTAAGTGTTGTTGAATTCTCTGAGCTAAATGGTTTGTATGTGGAAATTTCATTGTCATTCTTGAGGCGATATCGGTGTCCATTTCATATAGTAGTAAGTTTCTCAGTTATTCCATAGGTTTTCATTCCACTCTTTCTCAAGCAAGCTCACCAAAATAAACAGATTTAAGGCCTGTGGAACTACTAAGTAACTCATTTCTGTGCAAAATAGTCACCGATGATGTTATCTAAAAACAGTGATGAAATCTTCATTATCTGGCTATCTACTTAAGAGGAATCAACTACACCATCAATAATAACTATTACGCTTCAAACGAGGAAAGAGAATTTTATCGGTCATATGATACTATTTGAATCGATAAGTCTTAAGTTTGAGTATCAAGGCAAAAAGAAAGACAATTACACTGAATTTCATATACAAGTGTAAAGTACGACAGTAGACAGAAGTAATGCATATTTATTGTGAGAAGTTACAAAGTATTTACTTAATACATATACATAACCTTCAATATTACATTTTCATCCACGTTTTATACCAATGCTCTGCTTTCGACGTACTGAAACTCTTCACTCAGTCTGTCCATTGTTGCAATTTCAATTCCATGTTCTGCTACGTACTACTTACAAACAATCTTGTGAGTAGCGTCCATTACACTGGGTTTGAGCATTGTGTTGTGGTAGATAATTGTTTTATTTTATTAGTTCTTTCACTTACTATCAAGAAATTTTTTTTGTTTCAGAAATATTTAAGTCTTTTGTTTTATGTTTATAGAAACTCTCCTCTAGTTTTGATGGAGTTTTGTTCTTTGACATCATGATGTTGTTCAGAAGAACGATGAAAGCTCCACGACCAAACCATCCACTTCAGAGAACAAAACTCCATCAAAATCATCCACCTGAGCTACAAATCTTTTCCACTCTTCTCTCGTATTTAATCATGAAGAAAGAGTTGAATAATAGTTTCATTATCTACACAATATAGACATTCAGTTCTCATAAACACAAAATAATAATATATTCCATTTATCTAGATAAATAGATCATGTTTATGTTACTTGATGAATTTTTTTAGTCAAAAATAAACTTACGTTTATGGTAATTTCTTATTAGAATAATTGTTACGTTACTTAAAAATTTTATGCCTTAACGATGTTATAAAAAATTACTATTGTTACTCTTGCGTCATTTCCCTAAACTTTTTTTTTACACAGCCGGATCCAGAATTTTTTGAACCAATTCAAGTGTTTGGTAGATCGTATAAAATAAATCAACTGTCTCCATCTACGGAATATTTAATTCGTGTTGCAGCAATAAATCAATATGGACAAAGGTATAGTATGGTGTATCAGCTTATTGTTTGTAACCTCTTTTTGGACAAGTCTGGCTGGTGATTTCATTGATTTTTTCTTGTATATGTATCTGTGGGTGTGTGAGAATGAGAGAAAGAAATGATGCCTCCCTCGAAATATTTCATTTTCTTGGCGTCGTATTTCTGATATTTAGTCATTTTCATCACGATAATTATCAATACTATGGCGTTCAGATGTAGTTTTAGTCTTTCCCTATTCATAAAGTACTCTCACTTTCGTCACAGTTTTTCAGTTTGTCTAATGAATTAGTTTTCGATATTTGTGTTTTCTTCTATGTGCCTTGTAAACAATTTTATTCCATCAGATTTGTAGGATAGTTTTTATGTGAATGCCTAAATTTTCTTGGTCCCAGTTCTTGTTATTCTCTTCTCTTGGGGCGTCCCACGGGTTCAATAACTCTTACATTCTTGTTTGTAGTACCAATTTACACAATAATTACTTTTGAGTAATCGATTGACTCCCATTTTTTCAATTTTCACTTGTAAGCTCCGTCTATTTTCAACCTATAAGTTACTACTGTGAAGTCCACTCTCACTTCTTCCGTTTGAGTACCTAGGTAGTAGCATTAACCTTTGTACGATGAGTGTCGTTCAGAGTCAAGTACATAATCCTGTACATTAATTGATTATTAAATACTAACTGACTCAGTGATCAGTCACTGTAAATATATCCGAACTGAGTCGTAATCTAGATACCTTCTTGATAATGATCCAAACCATAAAACTGACTTACATTTGTTTAAATCACTCAGTGATAGTCAGTCTCCTCAATGTTACAATTACACCCTGTTGATGAGTACCAACTAGCACGAAATCTAGGTTAAATATAGTTATCTGTTATCTACTTGCAATCATCTAAAATAAACCTGTACATGTCAAATAACTTATTGTTAAAAGTTTAAAAAGTAGCAGAGATCATTTCATCATAATCGGTAGTTAGTATTTTAATATACATATTTCTCATATATCTGTATTTTTCATTTCCATGTTCTCTCGAAAAGCTCCTGGAGTCCAATACTCTCCGCCTCTACATCTGGTAGTCCTCCAGAGATGCCTTTACCGCCATTCCTAATTCAAGCTGATGTTCATTCTTTAACATTAGGTTGGCGTCCACCAACTAATCCCGATCAATATCAGTACCATCTTCATCACCATCACCATCATAATCAAAGTAATATTTGTGATCATATGAATTCATCAAATTATGGCAATCACTTAAGTCCAATTACATATACATTAGAAATGGATGATCAAACTATGGGACATGGATTTATCACTGTTTTTGACGGTTCTGGTACAGAACATTGTGTTGATAATTTACGTCGTAATACACGTTATCGATTTCGTTTAGCTGCATCAAATATTGATGGCCGAAGTCGTTGGAGTGAAACAATAACACTGGCCACTTTACCTGATCATCCATCTCCACCAAGAAACTTACGGGTGAGTATTCTTTTTTTAAAGAAAAAACTACTTTAACATACAAGACAATGTAAACTGCTAAATCATATATATATATATATATATATATATATATATATATATATATATATATATATATATATATATATATATATATATATATATATATATATATATAATTCATTTATCACATATTGGCTGGAGAACTATTGCAAAGTAAAACCAAGAAAAATTGATCAACTATTACGTTCTACTTTGGGATTGCTAAGTAATACCCACTCACAGTAGCATGCGCTACTTAAGCGGACAGGTATACGTAGTATGTAGCAAGAATTCGAAGTAGAGTGCTTACCAACAGAACAGTGAAATAATGGAAAGAGGAAGGAAACTGAGGAGCAATCGGATGAACAACAGGATCGGAAGAATGATGAAGTGTGTATAGAACAACTGAAGGAAGATATGCAAACGATGTATTTAATGGATGATTTTCATATTTTACAGAGGCACTGTTTGATTTTGCATAAAGCAGTAAATTAATTTTACTGCACCTGAGTTTTCGTTCATTGCACTATGACTACACGCACACATGGCTTAATCCAGAAACTCAAAATTTTGCAACCACTGCAAACTCTGAGGCACTGCTTTTGTATTTTGAGACTGTCGAATCGGCAGTTCTGGGACTAGATACAGAGTTCTAGGTAGGTATAGGTAATCAGTTGACGAAGTAGTGAATCTTTATCGACCTAGATGATTAAGATATGTATTGCTTAGATGTTCGACTAACTGAATGACTAATTTCAATGCATTTAGACAGTGAAGTCGGAATTAAGCGTTTTAGATTTTTAGTGTTTGTCTCTCTATGATAACATAGCATGACCATTACTCTGTTCTGTCATTGATAGCTGTCTCACTGCTTTGTGATCGTATTATTTTTGTCTATTTTCACTGCTGAGAAATCTTCATTCACATATACGTGTATCTTTCAACTATTGTGTAGGTTGGAGGAATCATATGCGCAGCCGAACCAGAGCATGTTATCAGTCCATTAAGTCACTACCTGTTGTTATCTTGGTAGATAGATACTACTTAGTTGAAGTCTGGATAACTGTGAACTTTGAGTAACATGTATCAGAATCATTCATAACAGCGTGGATACCTTCACTACTCTCTGTCGTTTCCAACTATATTTCTGTTTTGCTACTCACCTTGTTATTTTCATCTCTGCTACACTGGCTGTCTTTATCTGCATTTGTTCGTGTGTATGCGATAGGAGGGCTAGGGCGTCTGCACAGTCCAAATCGTCTAATTGGTTCTGAGCTGTCCATTGTATGCTGTGTTTTCCCTCAGATGTCGAGGTCTTCATAATCCAGTCGACCACCAGAAGACAGAGGAAGAGAGAGAGTAGACAGCCTTGTCCGACTCCGGTCCTTTCTTGGAATGCATCTGCCAGCTGTCCTCCATGCACTACTTTGCATTGTAGTCCGTCGCATGAATTCCGGACAATGTTGACAATCTTCTCAGGAACTCCGTAGTGTCGAAGAAGTTTCCATAACGTCCTCCTATCCACACTGTCAAATGCCTTTTCATAATCAATGAAGTTGATGTATAGTGACGAGTTCCACTCAACTGATTGTTCGACGATGATCCGTAGTGTTGCAATTTGGTCTAGGCACGATCGATCCTTACGGAATCCAGCTTGTTGATCTCGAAGTTGGGCGTCTACTTCATCTTTCATCTAGCTCAGCAACACTCTGTTGAAGACTTTCCCTGGTATCGACAGTAGTGTAATGCCTCTGTAGTTCTCACATTTGCTCAGATCTCCTTTCTTTGGAATCTTGACGAGGTGTCCTTCTTTCCAGTCCATCGGCACTTGTTCCTCCTCCCAAATCTTTTTGAATAGAAGATAAAGCATGTTTGTATGTAGTTCGATGTCTGACTTCAGTGCTTCAGCTGGTATGTTGTCGGGTCCTGCTGCTTTCCCGCTCTTGATTTGTCTGATCGCTATTCTGATTTCTTCCTTCGTTGGTGGATTGACATCTATAGGAGTGTCTGTGTGTGCTGCTTCGATGTCCGGTGGATTCATTGGAGCCGGCTTATTCAGGAGTTCCTCGAAGTATTCTACACATCTGTTCCGCTGTTGTTGAATTTCAGTGATTGGCTTGCCTTCTTTGTGTTTGACCGGTCTCTCTGGTTTACTATATTTCCCTGCTAGTTTCTTTGTTGTATCGTAAAGCTGTTTCATATTTCCTTCTCGTGCAGCTTTTTCCGCCGTCGTTGCTCGTTCTTCCACGTACTTCTTCTTGTCGGTTCTAATGCTCCTCTTCACTTGCTTGTTTGCTTCTGTGTATTCAGCTTGTGCTTGGACTTTCTCTGCTCGTGTTCGGCTGTTGTTAACTGCTGCCTTCTTGTTCTTCCTTTCTTCCATCCTGTCCAGTGTTTCTGTAAAGATCCATTCCGTATGATGATGCTCGTTGAGGCTCAGAACTGAACCTCTTGAGACGTTGAAGTTAGTGCTTCTTTGATGCTTTTCCAGTTGTCCTCCATAGTAGTTTCTTCTTCCTTCAGTAGATTGTGTAAGGCTTGGAACCTGTTGTTCAGAGCTATCTTTAATTAACTGAGTTTGTCAGTATCTTGAAGGAAGGCTGTATTGAACCTCTGTAGTGCTGTTTGTTCAGTTGTCCAGTTCTTTTTCAGCTTCAGTTTTAAATTGGCTACAACGAGGTGGTGATCTGAAGTTATGTCAGCACCTCTCCTGGTTCTCACATCTTCCACTGTCCTTCGAAACTTTTTACTGATACAAATATGATCTATTTGGTTCTCTGTAGTGTGGTCCGGTGAGACCCATGTAGCTTTATGTATACGCTTGTGTGGAAATATTGTGCCACCTATGACCAATTTGTTGTCAGTATTGCGCGTCGTGGTAATCGGTGTTCAGGCATACGTAACACGTGGCCCAACCATCTCAGTCAATGAAGATTCACAACCTCATCAATTGATTTACCATCACTTCCCAATGCCCTATGTTTAACCTTACTATTACTTAACTGGTGATCCCAGCAGATGCGAACAATATTTCTAAGATATTTGTGATCAAATACTAATGGTTTAAGAGTATCTTCTACTCTTAATGGCCACGTTTCACAGCCGTAAAGTAAACCAGAACGAACTGTTGCATAGTATGCTCGTCGTTTTATTGATAGACGGATATCTCGCCTTCGCCATAGGTGACGTAAGGTGGCAAAAGCTTAACGAGCTTTCTAATAAGTGCTGAGATTTCGTCAGACATCAACCCATTAGGGCTGATCAGACTTCCAAGATAAGTGAAGTTGTCAACGCGTTCGACTACATCACTCCCTATCCTTAGTTCAGGTGTTGACGCAGACCAGTCGTTGAGCGGCAGCTTGCATTTAGAGGGAGATAAGCGCATTCCAAACATTCTGGCATTGTTGCTCAGTGCTATCAAAAGACTCTGCATTTCATCATCGTCTTCACCGAACTGGACTATGTCATCTGTGTATTCTAAGTCGACAAGTGGATCTCCTGAAAGGAGGTCAATGCCCGAGAATTCAGTAGGTCTATAATCAGTTCAGGTGTTGACGCAGGCCCGACCGTTGTTGCTACCTGAACGTAGTGGTCGGGCTTGCCTATCGTGATCAACCAATCAAGCTATACTGGCTGGAACAATCGTTCCTCAAGGTCCTACCATGTCAAACAGGTCGATTGAAGGACGGTAAGACTAAAAGCAACAAACTCAAAGTTCGAAGGCGAAGTCGTAAAGCTGACTGTACAGAGGTGTGACAGCAGTAAGGTGTTTCCTTCAGACAACCAGCATGACAGCGATGCTGCCTTCCCACAAGGAGGAGTGAGGTTAGAAAAGGTTGACCCTGAAAATGCACACCTCGCTTTATCCCATGGATATCCCTCTCCTGCGGTAAGGTCTCAACAAGTACGGAGCTAACACAAAAAGTACTCACAAAAATGTCATGTGTGACCGACCTTAGGTAGTTGTCCCTTGGGCACTGCGGCCACACTCTCAGGTCACTAACTCCACCTTTAATCCATGGGTTGTTAGGTAGTTGGTGGTAGTCGTCAGGAAACACTGACCATACTTTTCGTACTGGTCCTACAAGAGATCATTTCCATCAGAAATATCTCAGTGATAACGTGTCAGATTGTGAAACTGGGTCCAAATCTCACATTCAAGATCATATCACGTAAGTTGTATAATGGAACAAATTATCTGAATGATCTATTTGAGAATTGTACAAATATCATGGCAAATTTTCATTTTTCTAATTTACATTAACTGAATACATACATATATCTCGTATACTCAGATGATCCTTTCTATTACTATAATTCTATTTATTTATTACAGATTTACGGTTCATTTATACAACCAACTCGATTAGCTTTAACATGGGATCCACCAGAAGATGATGGTGGAATTCCTATTCAAGCTTATCGATTAGAAGCCCTCTTACCTTATAGTAATAGTGGTAATTCTACCCTACCAAATAGAACACTAACCAATGGTTCCAATACAAAATTAAATGATATCAATAATTCCGTAGTCAATTGTTCTCTAGAGAAAATCGATGATCAAATTGATGTTATTCAAAAATTAACATGTTGGCCTCATGTTACACGTAAGTACATGTTATTACTAATAATGACAATATTTTTTCTTCTTATAAAATCAACTCTTCTTAAATTGATATTTATTCATTATTAAAAGAGGAACAATTAGTTGTTTTTTTTTCTACTATTGGTCTAAGGTCAAATTCTTTTGTCAATTAACCAAATAGACTAATTATAAGCTTAGCTTCTCATTGTAGTAATCCAAATATAAGTCAGATTCAGCCAATCACAATACAGATTCCAATAACTAATCAAACGAAGCAGACTGTCGTCAACCTACCGGCAGAAATCTATTTTTTTGTTGTTGTTAAGATTACCTTATTTCAGTAGTATTATATAAAAAAGAAACCTTTTTGTTCATATAGAAAAACCGTGTATTTCACTCTTTGACAAACAAACAGATATTGCAATCATACTTTTTTTCCACATAATGCTTTTTCTCCTTTGGGCATAATTACAGTTTCCTCTTTTTTTCTTCATGTAAATTGAAAGTTTAAATGTACAAAATGGACTGGAAAATGTCAATACTTCCTTCGTTACGTTTATAACTTTTAAATTAAATTGTTTTTTTTTCGTATTAATACAGTCGTTAATGCTGCTTTAAATGTCATGCCAATATTGTAAATTTGTTTTTCGAAAATAACCGTAATCATGGAAAACTTGGCATAATTACACTACCAGTGTAATGAAATATTCAGTGTTAAGAAAAACAAATAAATCCAATCTACTAATCGCCAACAGTTTTCATGATATTTTTTGGAAATCACACGTAATTCTTGACTATTCGGAATTCAATATATTTATTACCATTGAATCTGCAGAAAGTGTTGTAACACTAATGAAAATACCTACTATACATATTCTTTTATTTGAGAATAGAACAATGTTTTTGTATACAACTGAACATTGAAAAGCAATTCTCGGTGCAGAGTTTTTCTATGAGATTTTGATGATTCTCCTTTGGTTTTACGGTCATATTTTTTTTACATTTTCTGCGCATTTTTATCAATCTTCTATCTGATCTTCGCCTTACCCTCAACCTCCGATTTTAACTCATCCTGTGCATCAAAATATAAGGAATAAAATGTTTGTCTTTCTTAATGAGAATCTTTGTTTTCTATTCTGTGACTTCGTGGCAAACCATGCGGATTGTCTTTACACATACCCACACAACCAGTTAGCAGTGAACACATGCAACATTCATCCACTGTATAGTCATTTCAAACCTCACTTCGCCCAACTCAGTTCATGCAACCGGTCAGTACACTAGCTGATTGACTGTGTCAGTATAGGCACATCACACGACTGTGCTCATGTACCATCTTGTAGTCAAACGGTAGATGAGAATTTATAAACAACTGCCGGTACTGGTGTGAATTGATTCTGCATCTAATCAAGGCCCTAAGCCTGCACGTCTTTGTCCGGATCAGAATGACAAATGTAGAGATACCAATTGTTTAGCTTTCCCGATCACGGCTTCCGAATACGTCCTCAATTTTCTCATCAATATACGTAGATAAAAAAACTTACTGAAAGCATTTGTACCTATATTGGACGTCGTTATTCGTAACATTGGCTCTTAAGTGATCTGACTCAGAAACAATTACAAGAAACATTCACTTGATAAACAAGGTATATGTACATGTAAATATATTTATTTGATCTATCCTTCATACACTATGTGATTGATACTGAATAGTTTTTTTGATCAAGTTAACTGCAAGGGTTACATACAGCATCGTTACGAAAATGATAAGTTCTTGTTTCAAATTCTCGCTTCGACATCAACACTTAGTAGGATTAACAATCCCAAAACACTGAATTTCGCCAACATATACATTAAATCCCCTTAAAAATTTCCAAAGCATTATTTGACAAGACTGACGCTTTTCTTTGTTCATATCTGTCAAAAATTTTGTATTCTTGTCAATATGTGCCCTACAGTTTTCTACCTAACGAGTTATGTATTGGCTGACCACGATTATGATGATGTTCACTACATTTCTCAATCTTTGAAATTGTGTTGTCTTCACTTTTTCGTGTTTCTCTCTTGTCTTTCCTTCTTTTAGTCCTAGACAAGGAAGATACACCCACAGTGTTTTAAAATTATTGTCAATAAATGTGAACTATGTAGCAAATTGTTTATCTTTTCGAATTTGAAGTATGCCAGTTTTCTCTAATGATCAATAATTGCAAAATAAAAACAACCTAGTCGACACACCTTATAAATTAAAACACAATGTTCACTATTACTTGTAATAATCATGTTTTCTTTCTGGTGCAGGTTGATTTAGATTTTTTATGTGCTGAGTAGTCTAGGCGGTCACTTGAATTTCGTACAAAGTTCTCTATATCGCTATACATCGCTCTCTATTTTTAGTTTATTTTTCGACATTTGAATCATTTTATGTTTGTTGATTATTGTAATATTATTTAATCTATTTTTATTGTACTTCTGTCTATCTGTGCTTTCTGCCCTCGCAATTGTTCGGTAGTATCTGTTCTTTTTTGTTGTTGATTAATTGTAATTGTTTTCTAAAATTTGTTGACTGAATAAGTGTACATGTGTGTTGTGTGTATACACTCCTGTTTTACCTTGTTTTGTTTTTAGAAACCTAATCAGATTAATAATAAAAATGTCTATGAAATTATAAATTATTCATAAATATTCTTAAATTTAATATTGTCTATTTGATGTAAATAATATTGGTCGAAAATTGCCTTGAATCATCATCTTCATCAATATGAAACGTGATGCAGTAACGCGTATGTCTTGAAAAGAATGGAACGACTATTCGTTAACCAATGAAACAGACATAAATTAGTAAATAAATAAATAAAATAATCCATATGTATGAATAATAATTATCAGGTCCAAAAGTGATGGTTTTACACCATTATAAAGTTTTATTACCAATAGGATTAATTTACATTCAGATGTGTCTAAATGACTAGTCAAATAAATTATGATACATGCCATACATTCTGAATTTTCACCATTCTTGCTTTAATTACTGACGAATTGATCAATAATGATAATTTATATAGAGAAAAACTATGTGATTATGTACCGAAAACTGCATGTGAAATAAACCATCATGTTTACATAGTTTAAGCGATAGGTTAGCATGAATATTGAGAGGAGGGAAACGTGCCATGTAATGTGACGAATGAACTAATTTTATGGTAAACATTTAGGTTTGACTGTAGCTTTATAAACACTGAATACTAGGAAACACTACACGGCTATTTAGTTATAATATAGGACTCCTAAACAGTGAGCTTCCAATAACCTACCGGGAATGGAACCCAGGACCGTCAGGTCTCGTGGCAAATAATTGACATTTAGACCAATGAGTTGAAAATCATTCCTCTTAAGTATTACCCGGAACACTAAGAAAACTAGACAACTACCTTGAATTATTTTGATTGTTGTATCCAAAGATTAAATTACGGGTAACTTCTGGAATCTATTTATAGACTGTCATTATACATATTTTTATTGTATAACTTTTCACTAAATGGATTATATATATTCATATTTCTTTTATGATTAGCTTTCACCTGGCCTATTGGCTACTGTTATACGATTTACTATTCTTAAGTTATTCTTAATCTATTAGTTACAGTCTCTCACACTCACGGCCACTTTTGCCTTGATCTTGTATAATTGTCATTTCTTATTTCATGGTGTGATGCGGTCTGGTCCGTCTGTATATAAGCTACGTATATCTGAAGTATATTATTCATACAGTGGAGCCTGAGATTGTGTTCTCGACTCAACAGACAAGGCTAGGCGATAAAGACTAATAGGGATTCAGAGTTGACGCAAGGCTGCTAGTGCTGTTTTGATATGTTATTGGTTTATCACAAGGACAAGGTCATATAAGTCGATATTCGGCGATTTTGTCACGTGATAATTGACAAGGATAAAAGTCATATCACTTATGTTATTCAATCTTCAAAACTTGTCGAATTGTATTAACATAAGATAATATATGACCATGACGCCCCATAAACATTATATCTCCATCTGTACAAAACTGGAACACTTACATCATAAATGAAGTTAAAAACGTATGCAAATGTCAGGACAATATAGCAAGAAAAACGTTTCTTCCTGACGATTTAACTTACTAAACTGTACAATCTCATTGATGGTTATTTTATATATTATAGTCTACACTTAGATGGAAAATCGTTACATCAATAATAAAGATACTAGGGAAACAATAATTTTCTATTTTATTATAGACTGTGATGTATAAAATAAACTATACACTCGAGTATACAGTTGTATTCAAAGAAGCATTCAAAAAGTAAGGTTTCCTTGCTAAAGTATTTTTATTTTGATTTATGGTTAATTTCCTGGAATGCACTTACGGTAAACAAGATATCAACAGTTAATGAGCCAAATAAAGGTATAAAATCAATCGTTAAATACACATTCCAAATATCATAATAAATATTTAGGAAGCACATTACCGTACTTTCAAAATTTCACTTCATTAATATAAAAACATTTTTGAAAGTGGTTTTTCAAACATAAACCGTTTTAGTATACAGAATTTATTTTGAGATTAATCATCAGTCGGGGATTTTGAGATTTAGATGTAGAGTTTGATTCTCAGCGGTTACATCAGTTTTATTAACTAATGAAAAACATAACTGAGTAGTCGCAAGAGTTAATTAATCATAAGTTAGACGAAAATAATTTTATTAACGGTTAAGCATATGTGTCCGTATGGAGAGCTTGCTAAGAACCGAGTAGTTTACCAGTTTATTGCGTTCAAACATTAATTAATTCAAAAGTTATTTAACATCTAGTGGTTTGCGTTTCTTCTTATTATGAATAACTATGCAAAGCTTTATACTTCTCAATCTCATTCTTTCTTATCAAAACACATTAAGACACGTTGTGAATAAAAATGTTATTAATGGAATTAGATAATCATCACATTATATCACAAATTGATTGAAGTTTGATGGGTGCTAGCTGACACCAACTTAATCATTCTATTGGTTAAGCGTTTGCTGCGAAACCTAATGGTCTTTGGTTCTATCTCTGGTTGGGTCATGGGTGAGCGTTACTAGAGTTTCGTACAGTGACAAAACAGTTACCTCCGCAGTCTTTAGCGAATATAACCTACAAGTTTAACTAATCTCCACAAAGTTCCTTCAACCAAACTGCATTCTCTTTGTTTAGTGTTTCTCACATTTTTTTTACTTACGTCGCAATACACCTTATTAATTTTATCTATCATTGTACTGATCTAAAGTGTAGTAACTTTAGACAGTTCATCTGTGTGCCAGGCCTTATTTTGTTGGTGACCATGAGTTCGTTCATTTATATATATAATTTTAAATTTCATATATTGTTTCAGCGTTAAAATCTGGTTCGTCTATATTATCATCAATTAATTCATCATTATCAGCAATAAAATCGACATCAGTTAGTACTGCTACTCCTAATTCTACAACAGTTATTACTACTACCACTAATCCTGCTTCTACGACTACTACAAATGATAATTACGTAATAAATAGTTCAGATATTACCTATCATCCTCCATTGAATTCATTTAATCAAAAGATTTCTAGCAGAACAACTGTAGATATGAATAATAGTAATGAAAACACAGATATAGATCATAATCAAATGCCGAACTCAATAACATTGAACAATAATCCAATTATCAGTCAGTCTACTGATTATGATGTTGAATTAATTTATCCACAAACTGCATGGTTTATTATTTATGAAGGTGCTGAAAAAGAATTACTTATTGACAATTTACTACCAGGACTGTATTTACAATTACGTGTACGTGCATGTTGTTCATTAGCAAATAATCATAATATGAATCCATCATGTTCATCTTTCTCATCATCCTCGTCATCTTCATCGTCATCATCATCTTCAATGTTATCTGGAATAATATCTACACTGAATTTAAATCAATGTTCAGCGGATGAAATGATTACCTCTATAAATGTTGGAACTAATGTCACTAATGTAAATACTACTAATACCGTTATTACCAATAGTAATAATGAATTATGGGGTTTAGCAAATTATCCACCATTAAAAATTCGTATGCCACCAATTCCACCTTCCGCACCATGTTCTGGTCCACGTGTTGTCGGTAAACCGAAGCCAACTTCATTGCATTTATGTTGGTCTCCACCAAAGCAAACTGGTGGTGCGCCAGTATTAGCCTACGAAGTAAGATTTGTATTAAAGGATTAGATACGTTCTTTCATTCATTTATATACTTAATTATTATTCTAAACGTTTTATTTTTATCACGAAGTGACTGCTGATGAGCAGTGAAGAAATTCAAGAAGTATTGGACAGTTGTACACTCCATTCTTAACCTCACACTATATCAAGCCTAAAAACTACAGTTCCGGCTGCTGTCGCAACGCCTGGAGATTCTCATTAATATCATGAGTGAATCATAGAGTTTTCCTTTTGACTTAGTTGGTTTCCACCTTATTACAAATTGATTTTGATCTATCTCTACAACCTGAATTATTACATTCCAACTCAATAATGTGTTTCCCTTGAAACCTGAACTGTCCAGTTGCGTCATTAGTATATTCTTAGGTGTGCACTTCCGATGAACCACACTGCAGGGTGGAACAGTTATCCAGTTTGTTAGTTTCTTTTTGATTCTACGATCGGTATCAGCTTGTAATACGATAAAATGATTGTTAGACTTCCGGTGTGTATACACATCAAGATAAAGTATTTTGTTTTCACAACTCAGTAGATAGAACAGTCAGTTTTGAACTATTCATAACTTACGATTGATAATTGAATTATTTCTGCGAAACTTGAAACTTAAAATTTTCACCGTGAACACATTTTAATATTTACATTAGCTGGGCTCTAACTGATTCATTATCACTTAAGGTTTACGTGCAATTTATATGGAACGATATTTGTTGTGTACATTATTGCCCGGTTTATTCGTAATTACGATAAACTACCTTTATGTGCGTTCACTGTATTCTCTTGTCTTCAAGCGCCCTCATATATTCATAGCTACTTCAGTACATTTTAAATTGACCCGGAAATATCTACGTCATATACTGGATTTCTTAATGTTACCTACTCTGCTTATTTTTATAGTTTACATAGTGAATCCTGTCAATTGTTGTAGTCATTAAGTTGACTGTGAGCTACCTAATTTTTCAGTTATGTACATAATAACCACTGTTCTAGTAACTAAACCTAAAAAGACTTCAAAACTTGTTTTTAACCCACCATGAATATTTTCGATAATTGAACGATCAATTGAATAACGTATTTCTATTATTATTTCAACGGTTACTTGTTTTTTTTTTCGTTTTTAAGTTCTATTTTTATTATGTAATCGTGATTACAAATTGAAAGAAAAAAGAATACATAAAAATGAAAAATTTATGTAGGCGTGATAGGGACGAAAATTGGGGGAAAAAAAGGCTTCCTTCATTATTTATTTATAGTAAACTTTTCTAGAAGCTATTTTGAGATCACATTTAGTTAATTGTGCAATGCTACAAATTAAATACTCAATTTGTTGTGTGTTTAAACATTTCAGTGAACTGTGTGTCTATCTATCGATCCATCCATTATATATCACGTATGTAGGTTTGTACGTCTATTAGTTTATTGAGTTTATTCTCCCATGCGTGGGTGGATTAAACGACGACGATAATGTGAATTTTTTTATTCTCTTCAATAATTTTCGTTATTGAGAAGAAGCAAGCAGTATAACAGTGAATTTCCATTTGGCAAGTAGACAAAAATGTGGGTGAAGCTTTCAATATTACCCATATGTTTATGCATATATATATATAAATATATAAGCAAAACTAATAGTTTTCGCTCATACTGAAATAATAATCATATACAATAATAGTAGCGTTCACTACTACTACTGCTATTTCTACCACCACCCTTGTTAACTTGTTTCCTGCAAATTACGTTCTTTTTATATTCAATTGTAAATTATGTAAGATAAAGAAACTTGAAAATAAACAAAAAAGATTCATGAATTCTGTAATTTGAACGGTAACTTTTGGCCTCGTTATGTCTAATATTTTTAGTGATGACAAACATTATCCATAGTTATTTCACATGGATGAACTGACGGATTGTGAGACCTATTTTACAATCCTTTATTTTCAATATCAGAAGGGGTTTTGTGGATATTATAGTAATTTTAATAGTTGAGATCATTAGTCAATTGAAGCTAGACAACCATGGAAAACCTGGAAGCACTGGAAGGCCATTGCATCCTATTGTGGGACTCCTCAGCGGTGTTCATCCACGATCCCGCCTTGCGAGATTCGAACGGAAGATCTATCAGTCTCGTGCGCGAGAGCTTATCTTCTAGACCACTGAGCCGGCCGGCATCCAATGATGTTAATGTCTAACTTCAACTTTATTTTTAGTTATCGTCTAGGTAAATTTTAATAATGTTGAAAAGGCGAAAAATATTGGAAAACAGTCGTACAGTTACAATTCGGTTATTCATTATGAAAAGTCCGTTGATCCCAATACACATCAAAGTAGAGTTGTCAGAGTTATAGGTTATTTACCATAATTTTGTTTTTCGGTATCTCTATCATCATTTATTTGTAATCAGAAAGATACACTGCAAATTTAATGAGTAAGATATATGTATTACTTTAATATGTCGAAAAATCGATCTCTATTATTAAGCTCTAATAACACCTACTGTGTACATAAACAAGAAACGATTATTAGAAGTGATATGTTATATGATCGCCCTAAAAAACACTAAAGGACAATTTTCACTTGTTTTTATGGCAACTTCCACAAGTTGTTGATAAACTGTATGTACACTAGCGATTGGCTTCGGGATGGATCACTGAAGTTACAGGTGGGAAATTGTGACTGATAGAATTCAGCCTGCTTGGGAGTAAAATAACCGTCATTCGATGATTGTCATGCCACATCAAAAATTAATTCAAGTACTAACCCAATTATCTAATATTAAGCGCTCACTTCCAAACCTAAAGGTCCATGGTTTGATCCCTTTTATTGTACCATGGATGTGCGCTACTGGGTAGTTCTATGCTGGCATGAAATAACTAACCAATGTCTCATGGATATTCTAGAGTACTCCAACTGAGGTCAATCTGGGACGAATACCACTTACAAACATGTTTATTTTTCCTCATTGACAATCATCTATTAATAACGACCAACAAGTGCATTAGACAGTTGTTTCCTCCTTGTTTACAACTCCTTAACAGTGTGCACAAATGACCTTGCACGAGATTGAACCTAGGACCATCAATATGGTTTTGCGGTGCTTTGATTAATCCAACTCATTTGCCCAGTATCCTATTTCTCTAACCAGCTTTGAACTGTTACACTACTTGTATATGCGAAGTTATTGATAATACCTAACCCTAGTTACCTGAATCAAAATAACTTAAACGAGATCCATCCAAACTTGCAACCCGTATTGAATGAGAGTCAACTGTTTTAACTATCCAACTGAAGTCGTTCTTCACCCAGTAGCATGTAAATATTTAAGCCACTTAATTATTATTATACATAAATCTAATACTTAAGAAGAAAGAATCAAAAAACAATTCAAAATTGTTATGAGTATTATAATGGTTTACTTTTTCTAAATAATTAAATAATCCCATACTTGTAAATGAGCATATATTCTCTTGTTTTTCCCTTCCGTCGTCAAAATCTAAACTGTCAATAAAAAAAAATTAATTAAATCCATTTATACATAAAACCCATTCTTTAACCCATATGTATACATATATGAGTAGTATTTATTGACATTATAATGTTTTTACCTGATAAAAAACATTTGTTTTAATACTCTGAGAATTACTTAATAGGTTGTCCTAAAACTATACATATATGTATGTATACCACTTAAATTTGTATGTTATATGTATATTCGTGAGAGTGTTTCGGTGCATATGTTTTTGTCTCTTGTTCATGGGTATGCATATCTTTTTGTTTGTGTGTATGTGTGTGTGTGTTAAGAATGATAAAACGAATTCTCCTGTTATTAACTAGACTTAGTTTGTTCATTGCGGTCCTTTTTTTTAAGCATGAAATTAGTTTTTAACATAAATCGACACCAAATGATCAACTAATAGATTCACCACTTCACTTCGGTTTCAATAGTAAACCATTGAATACGAAATCATGAGTTCACAATGCACAAATGAAATCAAAATTCTTTTAGTTTAATGAATATGAATGACAATGAATAGTAATGATGTTTAAACCATATTTCTCAAAAAAGAAAACAGTTCAGATTTTTGGCTTTTCTATAGATTTTTCTTATTGTTATCAAAATATATATGGTAGTACTGACAACTAAAGTTGTTTTTTTTTTAAGAAAACTACCTATCTTTAAATTTATCTCCTCCTGGTAAGAAGGTCTCAATGTTTTTAAGGACTTTTTAAGTGGATTGTAAACAATAACAATAGCCAAGCGCAATAGAAAGTAATATAGGGAGTTTCCTGAATTGTTGAATTATATGATCAGGATTACATAATGTTTTTATCTGAACAACGAAGCACTGGATAGCTGATTCGTTCTAGTATGGGACTATTCAACAACATGTATTAACTACTCCACCATTAGAGACTGAGCTAAGGATCTTGGATATCACATCAAGCGCTTAACCTCTAAATCACTGAGACGGCATTCATTGGTTAACAGTCCTAATTTGAATGAGTTTGTGACATTCTGTAACCATCTTCTAATGCCACTGTTATTTTACTATCTCATAATAGACATTGTTAAACTCCAATGACCACCCATTCTCAATAGGACTTCAGGAATCCCCTCTCTAAATTAGTCACTAATGAGGACATGCTGTCCACTCCTGGCTGTCTACCTAAGTTCAGTCCATCATGTAAACTATAACGATGAGAATGTCTTTTTTAAATTTTTCTCATTGATGTCTTGAACCTCAATTCAACATATTTTAAGGCATTAGAACAATGTTAGGAGCATATCTTCGGTTCAGTTCATTAAACATTTATCAGTGACAGAGTTACCATAATCGGGAGACTAACTTTTAACAGTTTCGTAACTTTTTGTTATTCTCTCACTCTATAATAATATTCATTGTAGACATTTTTAGGCTATAATGAACGACCGTCGGATATTGTGCACAAACATCGTTTTAAGGAGTGCTTAAAGAGAAGAAGTCATTTTTTAAATCGACCACTCAAATTTAGAATCCAAATTTCGGAATATTCTACGTTTCAGAAAGTCTACACTTTTTTCATATAAACAAAGCAAGAATAACAACAGCAAGAACTCTCCAGTGCTTCTAGGTTTTCAATAGTGCTTTGACTTAGATAAATTCATGATTTCAATGAAAGACTTAGTTAATGTTAAACTTTGTCTACAAGACTATTACTGATAATTACTTGAGGTCATTTCCAATTGATAAGAAGCTGTGCAATAAAGTACATTCATGTTTATTCTGTAAATCGTGTTGTTCTCGGTTTGTTTCAAATTTAACGAAAGAGGATAGATTGTACTAAAATTTGTAAAGGTTGATACCTTTGATTGAAATACTGATGTATTTTTATTGATACTTACCAATTATTTTACCTTCCTTGCTATATTTATGTACAGGTTTGGCAGTTGACTTTGGAATCTACATGTTGGATTGATGAAGTATCTGAAGACAATGATGATATCGATTTATCAATGCATAGACTATGCTCATCGACACCAACATCTTCATTAGAATTATCCGTTCTACGTTCATCATGTCATAATTTAGAATGTGATTTCAACCATATATTTATGCCGAATAGTTGTCAATCACGTCATCGTCAATTTATTCTGCATAAATCTTACACAGATCCATCACTAAATATGAAATCATACTCAGTGAATAATAATACTACTAATAATAATGATGACAATTCGGTAAAAATACAATCTTCATTTCATGATTCATCGAATATTACACTTGGTCGATTTGTATGCTCTGTACGTGAAACGGAATGTCGATTATTTGGTCTGACACCTGGACAAAATTATGCTTTCCGTGTACGTGCACGTAATCGTGCAGGTGAAGGACTATGGACTGAATGGATTTCCTTATCAACTCCACCAAGTCTACCAGGTGTACCGACTAGTTCACCAAGATTATTACCTAAATCCCCATATGTAATACAGATTGCTTGGGATCCAGTAACTTGTATTAATGGAGCTAAAATATATGAATATCGACTTGAATGTCGTCAGTATCAATCATTGAATTCAATGGATTATTATGATATTTCATCATATACGATAAACATCCCATCTGAAAAGAAATCGACAGTAAATTCTTTGGAAAATTCATCAGGATTAGATTCTTCCGAGCAAATGGAAAATGACTCATTTTTTCAACTGGTAAGAGAAATTTAATTTCGTTGATTACTACGAAAAATGTTGTTACTCTTTCGAACAAGAATGCATGTACGTGCGTGCTACTATGACTTTTGCCTTTTTATTGTCACGTTGTAGTGAACCCGAACACCAGTGGAGACAATCAAATGTTTTTAAAGCAAAATTACAGGACTTGTTAAATAAAATCTAACAATCATAAAGTCAATGCTTAATTTGCAAAATGTCCATCGATTGTCTCAAAATGACTCATACTTCATTGTTCTTGCATTTTCATAGAAATTGCATTCTGTTTCGATTCTTTACTGTTTGATCCTCTTGTCTCTTTGCTGGCAGACCTTCTGTTCACAACTAACATCATATACTTACTACTCACGTCAATCTAAGTAGCACACCACAACGTGACAAAATCGCCGAATATCGACTTATATGACCTTGTCCTTGTGATAAACCAATAACATATCAAAACAGCACTAGCAGCCTTGCGTCAACTCTGAATCCCTATTAGTCTTTATCGCCTAGCCTTGTCTGTTGAGTCGAGAACACAATCTCAGGCTCCATTGTATGAATAATATACTTCAGATATACGTAGTTTATACAATAAGAATATGTATAATGACAGTCTATAAATAGATTCCAGAAGTTACCCATAATTTATTCTTCGCGAATATTTGAGTCCCTCCAACCTGACCCACATTGTATAATCACACTGCTTAAAAGTTTAAACTACTAAATAGAGTTTAGCCTCTTGACAATCAATCGTACATTTAACATACATACTAACAAACCGTACTTCCGCCTGTAATGTAAATCTAAATGTTAATAAAATATTTATAATTATTTACCATATTGCACTACGATTATCTAGTGCTATTATGTGAACATGTTTTTCTTCTGACATAGTTGTTTAAAGATAACGCACTTTACGAAACTCCGCCGGTAGATCTTTTAAGGTTACTGTCGGACAAAAGCATGGATAAACTAGGGGATTAGGTGTCGGGTCGGCAACCACATCTCGTAAAAAGCAACTTTGCTGGCGAAACTTTAACTAGAATAAACTATTAGAACTGTGCCCTCCGTGTTGAACGATCTTCATGTAGAACAATTTTGATACCTCATGAGTAAAGCCAAGATTCTTCAAAAATCACGTAGCCTAAGACTTTTCTGACAACCAGAGCAACAATCGATGTAGGTGCATGGAATGTTCGGACAATGTGGGAGACTAGGAAGAACAGTAAAATAGCAATATGGGTTACATTATCAAATTTCTAAAAGAACAAATTCAATATTCAGTTCATAATTTTGCACAATCCCCCAGCAAAATGAATAACTTATGAAATAGGTTCATTTCGAGTTAAATGAGTAATCGTTCAGAATATCAATTATACAATATAACTATAGTGTAGACATATCCATTCACCTTTCACTCATAGTTTGAAATGCCTGTGAGAATATAATACAAAGAAAAACTTAAAACAGCAGTGATGAATTTTTAGGCAGTTTTTCGTCAACCAGAAAACAGCCTTTTCAAATAGATAGTTTATGGATAAGAGAATAATAATATTGTAAAGTGTAGGAAGATTTTTGTATATGCGATATACTTATTAAATTCTTATGTGGATTGATCTGTCTGTAACGTAAGAAACGGTACGATACGGATTATCCGTTTTCCCCATCTAGTAAAATGATCCAAATAAGATTTTTAAGATCCCTACAATTTTTCAGGGTTTGGGTCAGGTATTTAAGGTAAGGACTGGGGGCACATAGTTAGAGTTTTCGTCACAAACTGACACCGGGTGTTGTGCAAAAATACTCTGCAACCAAATTGATAGATGAATTTAGCGCAACAGTGCAACAGGAGCCTATAGTATAGAGTCCTACCAGGTTACGTTTTACTTCATGATTGTTGGTTAGCATTTAAGGGTAGTCTATAAGGTGAGACTTCAGCACTCGACACGTTCAACATCATCATTTTTTTGCTCTGTGGTTCGAAGAAATAAATTTTTGCAGTCATTTTTAATGTTTTGAACAATATAGAAAGATATTGCTCTTTCTCTCTAAACATGACATTTGAATTTCGTACAAAAGCCTATAAGCCTCATTCTCTATTATGATTGACTCGCCCTTATACTGTACTTTTATTTAAATGTTTGGCTGCTGCTTGATTTCAATTAATTCGTGTATTTTTTTCTTGTTCATCCTAATATTTTCTATTCTATTGTTAATTTTGCCTTTTTTACGATTCAGAAAATTTGATAATTTGAAGAGATGCAATATATGTCTGAGGTTTGACATTGTTTTGTCTAAATTGTAACCTGTTTATTTACCAATTATATAGCTTTATACTGTTGTCTCTGAGATAGACATTTTGCGCATAAGAGTTGATTAAAGATCATCCATTTGTTCAAGCCTAAGCCAATGAAGCGTCGTGGTTCGACACTGTCACTTACTCAGTCGAGATCGAAGTTGTCTAGCCTCTGAACCTTGCAATCCACTTCATCTGTAACCGCTCAAATCATAAGGGTTATATGAATAATTCAAATGTAACACCTAATTTATCTTCTATATTTTGTTTATCCTCCAAACTCTCAAGGATTTAAATATTATTAAACTATCCGTTCTTACTTATCAAGCATCAGGGATATGTTCATAATCTCTTCATAACTTTTTTTCTTTGAATAGATTTATGCTGGTTCAAAGTTATCATTTGAAATGACAGGTTTGCAACCAGCTAGTTTGTTTGCATTCCGCTTTTGTGCTGTAAATTCAGCTGGGGCCGGACCATGGAGCCCTATAGCTAAGTGTTGGACACCATCTGCCCCACCTGATCAGCCTCATGGTTTATGTATTCGTGAATTAAACTCAGAATCAGTTTTGCTTCTCTGGGTTATACCTCACTGTAATGGAAGTCCTATTACAAGTGAGTTTTTTGCATATATTTATTTCAGTGAAATTGTGGAAAATTTTTCAACATATCTCAGTAGTTGCTAGGTTTTCATTCTCATTTTAAAATAAGCGATAAATTAGAGTTGAATCTGATATTTTGCACATGAACGCTTCGATACCACTTTCTTGTTGGTTTCCTAGTGTAAAAAAATCTTCCAGTCTTGAACTCTGAGTAAAAAACAGAAGGTCGAAAGTATGGAAGAGACTTTACTTCCTGGGTTAGATTATGTACAAATAATAAGGGGTTTCTATAGGTATATTATGACCTTGGGATTCCAAAAGCTTCTGGAAAATGTACTAAAATTAATAACAAAATCATCTATTCATAATGATGGTGAGATAATTCCTCATTTCCTAGAATTATATTGGAATTTTGTAAAGAACACTCATTGGCCGAAGTATTTTCAGTATCTTTTCGGCTTCTAAGGACTTTCTCAAGAAAATATCAAGGTCTCTTGAAAGAATTCGAAAGCCTGGATTTCTGTTTTGATATTATCTATGGAAGCGTGTAACTATTTTACGTTATTATTTGCTATATCGTTGAATCAAGAAAATCGTCTTTGATCCCATAACCATTTGTTAAATTTTTATGGTTAGTCCAGAGAAATAAAATCACTTATATATATATATATATATATATATATATATATATATATATATATATATATATATATATATATGCATTATATTAATTATTACTTTTCAGTGTTGTCATAATTGCGAAACAAACTGTTCACGTAGTAGTTTTACAATTAAAACCTGACATTGTATTGATCAATAATGATAATTTAAAGAGTACTGAGGGGGATTATCTGAGTGGGTATAATTTTCATCATAAAATTTCGTTTTGATAGATTTCTTTAAAAATACTGAGTAATTGGACGAAAAATCAACATTAAGGTGAGCAAACCTATTTTGTTCATCAGGGACTGATGTTAACAGGTGCTTGTAGCACAAGACGCCTAATTAAGTTACGAAGTTAATAATTGGTTGATGTGATTAATATTTACGTTCCATCTACATCTGTCTTCAAATTATTTAAATGTATTCAGAGTTTTTTAAACGGCGAATAATCCACTTCATCTTTGTTTTAAGCTTTCGGCGTATAAAGTTACCATTGAATCATCTGATTCCTTGATGGTTTGATTGTATCACAGAGACGATTATAGCATAATATGTTGGATCGCTCGTCAAATACAAGACCAAGTTAAGGTCATTAATTTCAGGTCGTAATACTCTGAAGCACTGAGTCAGTGGTTACGGCATATAATCTTCAACTAATAAGTCTCAGTTTCGAATCTCGCTCTAAATACTTCGGTTTGGGCAACCAGGTAGCATCGCTAAGCCTCACACTTAGAATATGGCCAAAAACCAAGTACATTAATCCGTACCTCATGAATAAGTTAATAAGTAGAATTATAAAACAATTAGTCCCTTTGATAAATTTTGATAATGCAATGAGAAGACGTTCTTAACAAGTATATGTGTGATCAGATTGTTCGAAATGTATTGCGCAAGTATATCACATAATTCTGATAAACTACGTCTTCTCACTGCATTATCAAGTAGAATTATGTTTTGGAAACTGTTATTTATTTGATCCTTAACTATTGTTAGCATTGTATTGCGTTTCTTTGTTGATGTTTACATAAAGATCTGAACTGCGTACCTATCACTTAAAACCTCATTTGTTATCTACCAGGATGCTGAGTCACTGTAGTTGCTATCATGTTTGATATGTATGACGTTTATTCCTAAGTGCTTATGTTGGTGGATATACAGGGTAAGTAGCTTATCAAACAGGGCATTAACTTTTGAAGCACTATATTATAGGCTCCGAGTCCCAGTATAGACATCAACACTACAATGTGCATTCATACAGCTAACGAGTCTTTAATGGGACGAAATGTACATCTTGGTTTGGATTGTTAATCACAATCCAAACATAATAACCTATAAATCCTTTGTATACAAATTTCTAGTTTCATTTTATCGACAGATTCATGTTACATGATGATTGTTTAGTACCACTAGTAATGATTTTATCATCCTTCACATGAATAAACTATACCAGTTATAACCTCTCTGTAGAATTCATATAAATCGTGTCGAACCAAATCTCAAATCCATTCGTCAATGTTCTTTTCCTTTTTACTATTTCTGAATACCATTTTCTGTGTAAATTCATTTCAATACTGTAATATTTCATATTTCTATTTTAAATAAATAAACAAACAGATTTTATGATAGAAGTTACCCGAATTAATAATCATCATAAATCTACATCTAAATCTCGTATAAATTCGTCAAATGTGAAACTCATTCAAATACCTGCACCATATCTTATGGATCATAAAAAACATCCAATGAATTCCAGTACTAAACTGCCAATCATTTCAGTGACACCTGATACTTCGAATTCAGTTCAACAACAATTACAAAATAAAATGATGCAATATTGTTTAAATAAGTTGAAACCTTCGACAAGTTACATGTAAGTTAATCTTTCTTTTGACGGTTGTGGTTTTATCCAAAGAAGGAAACATGGTTTATTTTGTAGATCCTACTATTAAGCTGGATAATGCGTGTTCGAATCGCACAGGAAACACCATTTCCCTCAGAATCATAGATAGGCCGTACTGATGAGGGCTAATTAGTATGAATTACAAGCTTTCCTAGCGACCCTACTAAATACCTAATATCTCAACATAGTGTATACGATGTTGAGCCGCTTGAACTAGTGGCTACATTCAAGTTAATGATTAATAGATCTTGATTACATGACATTCAAGACATCGGCTACTCACTGCTCAGTAATCAATTTATTACACCTTTCAACTAATATAATAGTGATGATAGTTGTAAAATATCCAAAAAATGAGTACAAAATGAATGCAAGTTTACAGGCATGATCAGGTTGATACTTATAATAAAATATGTGTACATTTTCCGAAAAAACGTAATTTCTAGTTTACATCTAGGTACTCTGACTGATTCAATCCGTACGGAAAATTTCCTATGTATCCGCTCATCTATTTGTTCTATAGTGTTTCAATTTCGATGCATGTATACCGTTACTTGTGAATTATCGGTGCATTTAATTATTATCACTATTTTTATTGAATTGCAAAATTTCTCGGTTTATAAAAATGTTCGATAAAGATATCATGATGATAAGACATTATTATTATTATTATCATCTTATACATGCTCATATAAAGCTTAGAAACAAATTGGTAATGCCTGTTTTAATGGTTCCGTAGACAATAAATTTTTAATACTCTTTTTACGGCACTAGTATACTTTGATTATATGTCCTCCCGTCTTTGCTTTATGATAGTCTATACTAATAATGATTACTATTATCATTATCATTAATAGTTGTAATAGTAATAGCATTAAACATATTTTCCAGTGAATTCATTCCTTAAGTTAATGTTGATTTAAAATATTACAATCTGAATTAAAACTCGAAAAATTTTGTCTCTCGTAAATATTTCCTATTACTGGTTGAAATCATGAGTCAATTGAAGCTAGACCACCATGGAAAACCCGGAAGCACTGGACAGTCGTTTCATCCTAGTGTGGGACTCCTCAGCAGTGAGCATCCACGATCCCGCCCCCAGCGAGGTTCGAACCCAGGACCTATCAGTCTCGCGCAAGGCGCTTCACCAACTAGACCACTGAGCCGGCATCCAACGGTGTTAATGTCTAACTTCCTTTCACACTTGAATACTCTTTTTTTTCGCTAACCCTAAAATAATAGCATGATAATTATGAGTTTGGCGTCTTAATTGAAACTAGTCAGTTAATGCTATAGTTTAGATTTTTTTATTCTGGAGTATTAAAAACAGCTGTTTGTTTTCTTTATATCGAGTTAAAAGTAAAGGTGGTAATTAAATTAATAAAAAAAACATTATTGCTTCGAAAAAAACTCCAAATTTACTATGGTTTTTGAATTAGTAATAATGCACTGCTTAGATTAATGAATATCACTGAAATCGTAACACTACAGAATTAGTCATATTTTATCGTAGAAATCGATTACATTAGTTATGAAAAAAAAATAATTTTCACGAACCCAACCAATCTAAATATTTCAATGTTATAGGATATCAGTCTCAACTCAAGTAGCTCAGTGATAACGCCTCCGATTGTGAAGCTGAGTGATGCAAGCTCGTATCTCACTGGGAGAATCAGTCTTTTCAAGATTACGAGGATTTCTTTCTGATAAATGCCAACCAGCTTGAAGGCTAGTTACTGATTTTTATCCTGACTACCTCCAATCACTTAACACTAGGATAATCTCCACAAATCCATAATCTAATACTGATTTAAGTATTCTGAAATCCTTTGAACAAAATAACGCATTCATCCATTTAGTATTAGCATAGGTTTGTGGAGATTAAAGTCATGAACCGAACTAAGACGGAACAGGCGTACAGTCCTTTCAGATCTTCAGTAGCGGTCTAACGTAGATCGGTTTATGATATGAATAATATCCATTTATTGCCTAATCTGCAATTAAATATTAAATCACTATAAAAAATTACCGTCCTTAAGAACAGTAAAAAGAAATACTTTACAAAGAAATATCGGTAATCACTTCTTTTAAAGCGTCAGTGTCTACAAGGAGAAACTAAACAACCTCTTAAGGTAAATCCAGTCATTTCACCGGCTCTCAATTACCAAATTAACCTTCTGTATGTTAAGAGGTCATGAAAATACTTTAACTAGTAGACTACTTGACCATACTTGAACACGATATATAATAAATGTTGGTACACTATTCCTCTGCAAGCGAATTAATCTGGTTTCGATTTTGCATCAATTTTTTTTCTTTAGAAAATCTCACCATATGTAATCTGATATTATCTCACCTCAATGATAAACAAATACAGTTCGTAAAATAAACTGAGTTATTTTTTAGTTATGTCTTATACAAATCAATATTCAATTTCCACTTTTATTAAAGAATTATTATAATGAAATCAAAATTAATTTAAAGATGTCCAGCAAGACACATGGCTCGTATTCGTTTTTTAGAATCGACGATCGCATGTGAAGTAAATCAGTTAGCTGATTTCCTGAAAAATTCATTCAGGTCCGAAAAAGAAACAACTGATTGACAGGATAAAGTAGACTGATATGGTTTTTATCATGTACAGCACAGACTGATTTCAGCTACACAATTCCTGAAAAGCAGGAAACATTGGAGTGCTGTTTAGTTTGCGTATGCGACTCCTCAGTAGTGCTCATTCACGATCCCACCTTGCATCGGACGCATAACTTTAAGGTCTAGCGACTGACGCTTAAACCCATATGCTATTGAGTTGACATCAAATTGTTTTAAGTTTCTACTTCAATTAATTCATCATATTAATCAACCATCTTCTAATACCATTGGTGGACCTTCACTAGGGTGGTGGGAATCCTCGCTGCTGTGAGGTCCTGTATCAGAATAATACGGTAGTTCAGTGCTTCATGGTTTTCAATATTTGTCTGATTAAATTCATTCCGTGTTAGAACTTACAAACTTCAATAATCCCAACAGTTCCCCCCCTCCCTCAATAATAAGATATTATAAACAAATTTTACATTTACAACACAAATTAATGCAAATACGATCCCTCCTTTTTCCAGCAGTTTATATTTCATTGGTCCGAACAAATATCAGATTATAACACTCGATCTGCGTTAACTACGAATATGTTTTTATTTAGCATAAATATAACTCTATTTCTGGTGTAACTTTTGTAATTAATGTAAAAAAAAACGACTAAATAATGTAGAATGGTAGGTTTAGCGATATAATTAATTACCCAATAAAGTATTCAAACTTTTAGCAACAATATGAATTAAAATCTTTGATAAACAACATTCTATGTTGTTTTCTCATTTAGCCACATCCTATAATTAATGAGTTTCAAAGGGAAAATGGACTCAATAATTATTAACGTAAAATCAACTCAAGTCAGTACCGTACCTACCCAACTCTTATCGACTTTTCAGTGAAATCACAGTTCATGAGTGACTTTAAAATCAGTCCCATATAACAATCACTTTCCCCTCCCATATTTCCAAAAGATATCTCACCTTTCGTTCCTGCATGCATCTCTTGATAGGCATCTAAAATTGTATCAACAGTCCTGTGAGAAAAAAATAACTGCTAATTGAATAATGTACATATTATCACTCCTTTCTATGGGTGATCAGCTCAATTACCTGGTTAAGTGAATTGATTAATTTTAATCTATAACTTCATCTTCTGTCATGAAAATAACTTTTGACGTTTGGTTTGCAATTATTTGGTAATAAAATGAGGTCATCCTGATAATTATAGGATGATCTAATTTGATCAATGTATATATCACCTTTCTTCTTTTTATTTTATAACTTACGTTTATCTTGTTCAGACATTATTATTAGTAGTATTATTAACACGTGGAGAATTTCATTACCATCCACTCTACTTTACTCTATTTTGCTAAATACAAGTCACTTCATACATAACTTAGTCTTTGACTAATCATTTGATCTGATTTGTAATTAAAACATTTTATAATGTACATCACGAACTGATCTTAGATAGATGGTCATTTTAAATTAAAGGACACTAGATAACTGTTTCGTCCCAGTATGACTTCTCAGTAGTGCAAGTCTTCGATCCTACCAGAGTCGAGCCCAGGATTTTAAGGTCTCGAGGCGAGCACTTAACTTCTGATCCAATGGTTTTCAAACTGAATCAATTTGTGGTATTAAGCAATGATCTTCCAATGTCATTGGTGTGATATTGCATTATATCCGACAAAGTTGAACTCCATTTTTTATCACTCCTCTTTAGGATTCTGGGAATTGCTCCTTTAAGTTAAGTACTTGTGAGCACTTAATTAGTATTACAATTGATGGTCGTTATTTATGTCAAACTATGTTGTCTATACTTGTTCTTATTATCAATCTTATAGTTTCAATTTACTCCATTTGGCATTGTGTACTGCACATTTCAAGAAGAACTGTTTTATTTTATCTAATAATTAATTCTGACCTCGTATGCTATGATTTTAAACGATTTATTTGTCCTAAATTCGGTTATCTTTTTTGGATCATTAATTATCACTGTAGAACCTGATGGGGATTCATTCATACATTTGTGTTTTCCGGAAAACTCCTGGATACTCTCTAAACCTCCTACCCAATTGGTAGTATTATGTTCGTTTCGCATTATTTCATTCTGCTTAAAATTATCTCTACGGAACAGTCAGTCATTGTCTAAGGTATCCTAGTGATCACGACATAAATATAAGCTCGTATTCTTATATTTTATCTCACAGGAATGTTGTGGAAAAGCGAATCATATTAGATATGCAAGGTCATATCGATCTAACTCGGCTTAATATTACAATTATCTGTTTACTTAAAAGTTTATCAATCTATATTGTATACAGACGTTTTTTATTTGTCGATGGACTCACATGATATATGTGTTAAATTGTATGAGATAACGAAATTCTATATTTATAAGTATCTCGCGTAAACTGATTCCATTTTATCTGCTTGAAAGTAGTATATTGAGAATTTCAATCACTGTTAGAGATTTACAAAGCTTATTTTCATTTTTGTATGGTTTATTTCACGAACTGACTACAGATGAACGACTAACGAAAATTAGAGAGCACCAAATTATTGTTTTATCCTAGTATTGATATTTCTCAGCAGTACCCACATTAAACTCCACCAATTATCCTATCAAAGACCTTCAGTCAGTTGGTAGCATATGAAAGAACTTTCAAATCTTGACTAGTTCCTTTACTCTAAAAAAAAGTATGATATTAATTCATATTTCTTCGAGATTTATACATCAGATGTTTCTTCTATGTGTTTCTTCATTCCATTGTATCATGAAAAAAAAATGCATCCACTTGGAAATTCTTGGTGCACTCCTAATGTACTACAAGAAATGCACTTTGTAAAATTAGCTCCAATCATACATTTTTAACTAATCACCTATTTCAAAGAAGCATTTTTTTAAGTTATTAACTCATTAGAATATAAAGTGCATACATACACATATTTATAAAGAATTTCCATTAACAATAGTTCAAGAAAATAACAATTTAAGTAATTCAGCAAACATATTAATATGTGTAAACACGACATTTCTTTTTATTCAATTCCGGATTTGCATAGTTTCTATCACTTACTGTTCTTAACTAGACAACCATTAACGATCAGTTAGCACTGAACAGCTGTTTCCTCCTAGTTTCTAAACAATAAAGAATTCAAATGTGGATAACAATAAACGGATTATCCTACTATATTTAAAAGACATATCATAAATTACAATGAGATTATTGAGCTCTTTTTGAAATAGATATAGCTCATAAATCAATAAAATCACTTCGATCATTTTTATACAAACCAAACGATGAAATGACAACTGAAGAAAAGCCAAACATCATCTACAAAATAAACTGTTCCATTTGTAAAAGGTATTATATCGGATAAGGTGGGCTCCCTCTTCATTTTGGTCTGCATGAACATACCTCTGAGATGGCATTCATGAAATACCCAATATTAACTCGTGGCCGTACACTTAAGTAGTCTTTTCGTTCATTGTTTAAAGTAACCCTGCAAGTCGTCAAAAGTCACATAATTTAGCTGCCTCATCGTTTAACTTCTTATTGTCTCTATTTAATCTCAAATTCATTTCATTAGCAATGGTTCGGACAATGATTCGACTATCGAGAAATATTACTATTATTAGCCTTATTCAATATTAGATTTTGGGTATAATATAGAATTCTCAGCCCAAAGCATTTCAACAATTTTCCGTTTCTTATTCCTTGATCGATCCTGACGATAAATATCGAGTAGTTGCCAGTTAGATGTTGGTAGTTCAGGAATCGACATCTGAATAATGTACATTCTTTTCGATGCGTATTTTCACCCACCTTAATGTTACTGATTGTGCACTTTTATAGCTTGGATAGTGAAATTCATAAATTTTTCATAAACACACCTAAATAGGTTATGCGATTAAGAGAAATACTGATGTGTCAAAACAAACATAAAACAAGATAACTTATTGAAATATCTAGAGGGCATGAACAGGTCTCCTTGTATTCCAGTTAGTACATGAGGCCACACATATTTTACGTTTTCGTTAACACAGGAGGTCGATGGTATTGACAAATTTATGTCATACACGGAGTTTTGGTGGTATTCACTAAACGGCTAACCCCGTTAAGAAAGAGTATTTCCTTCGTTACGTTATCTCCAGAAAAAAACTTACACAGTTAATAAATTTCCCATGATTTTCCCCTAAGTCTCACCAGATTTCTTTAATGTTCCTGTTCGATCTGTTCACCAGTTCGCATATCTATTTGACAACCTGTTTGCTGCTACTTTATTACCAAAATAATAGTAGACACAATTGACGTTCGAACTTTCAACACCAGTTGCTAAAAGTCGACTATTTAGTTCACTAAACGATAACACTTCATGTGATTACTGACCAATCGAAGCTTATCACTTCGCCCTATACATAGAAAAAGGATACCTCAATGTCGCTCAGGAAAAAAATTGTGCATTATTGAAGCTTCACTGAAATACTCAATTTACGGTTGATATCAAATTACATTTTTGACGATACTATGCAGTTCAATTCCTGATGGGATCATGAATTTCTTTCGCTGAGAAATCCCATGCTGGGATGAAACTGTTTTTCAGTGCTTCCTGGTTTTCAACGGTTCTCCAACTATAATCAGTCTATGATGTAAACTATAAAATTTGACAATCTCCATAAACTCACTATACTAATTAATATTATCATATTCCTACTTCATTAGAGCCATACTCAGTTCTTTTTATCGAAAATTCATTGTTTTGTTTTTATATGTACAGATTACGCATCCAAGCTGTGAATAAATTTGGTCCAAGTGAATATTCAGCCAATATTGAATTTACTACACTTGCTCCATTGCCTAAAGCTCCAGTTTTTAGTCATTATACAAATTTAACATCAAATAGTGTTCGATTAGAATGGAATATGTTAATCAATGAGATGCTCAATTCTGATACCGATGATATGGATAATGTTGATGGTGACGCTGACACCATTGGTGACGATACTTCGAGTGATAATTGCATCAACGATGAGAGAGAAGAAAAGATTCATAGTGACGAGGCAAAGGAAGTAAATAATGAAAATGGCACTAATATCAAGTCAAACTCTTCTTCTCGTTTATCGAATCCACTCCATCACCACCACCACCAACAACAACAGCGAGAAAGGATAAAAACACAGAAATTAGACTTGAAACCGCATGAAAGCCAATTAATATTTACATTACAAATGAGCAGAGAATCTGATGTAGAGTATGTTTTAGAAAATATGTTTTTAAGAAATAGTTTATTGATTTAAAATTGATCTGTTTAACAAATAATTAATCTTTTCTTCTCTGATACATGTATTATCTTAGATTATGCTGCTATAATTTTTCTCAATGTACTTTTATTCGCATAAATTTTCCTGTTTTAGATTTGTTTTAAATAACTAGTTTTGTCTATCAACTGAGTGTTAGAATATTTCTCCAAGTTTCAGCTCCGTAAAGTAGAATTGTCTCGACGTTCGTATTGGAGATTGTGACTTTGATATTGGTTGACAGTTGTTTTGAGTTATATATGTTCTGCAATTGTAGGAATGCCAATTCGTATCTTCACATCTTCATCGCATCTTTCTTCTTCAACGATGATGCTGTTGACCAGGTACGTGATAGTTTCTACCACTTTCAGAGTTTCTCCATCAAGTGTAATTGGGCTGGTGCTTTCCGTGTTGTATTTCAGGAGCTTACTTTTTACCTTGTGTATGTTGAGACCTACTGATGCATAGACTGCTGCTACACTAGTTGTCTTCATTTTCGTTTGCTCGTGTATACGAGACAGAAAGGTCAGGTCATCTGCGAAGTACAAAACGTCTGCTTGTATCCAACCTGTCCATTGTATTCCGAGCTTTCCATCAGATGTGATAGTGCTTCTGTGTTTCGACTGGTATGTCATCAGATTCTACTGCTTTCCCACCCTTGATTTGTCTGATAGCCATCCTGATTTCTTTTATCGTTAGTGGAGTGACATCTATAGGAAGGTCTGTAAGTGTTCCTTCGATATCCAATGGATTCAATGGAGCTGGCCTATTTAACAGTTCTTCAAAGTGTCTTCCCACCTGTTCCACTTTTATCGAATCTCGGTGGTTGGCTTGCCTTCTTTGCCCTTAACTGGTCGTTCTGGTTTATTGTTTTCCCTGCTAGTTCTTCGTTGTGTCATATAGTTTTTTCATATTTCCCCATCTTACAGCTTTTGGGATTTCATTGCTGGGTCTTTCATGAATTGAGGCCTGTCAACTCTAATGCCCTTTTTCACTTGTTTGTTTACTTCTGTGTATTCAGTGTTTGCCTTGACATTCTCTATTCTTGTTTGGCTGTTGTTAATTGCTGCCTTTTTGTTCTTCCTTTCTTGAATCTTGAACAAGGTTTCCATAGAGATCCATTCCTTATGACGATGCTTCTTGAGGCCCAGCACCTCCTGACACATTGAAATTAGTGCTTCTTTGATCTCGTTCTAATTGTCCTACATAGTAGTTTCTTCATCCTTCAGTAGTTTTTGTAAGGCTTGAAACCTGTTATTGAGAGCTATCTTGAATTCGTTTTGTTTGTCAGTATTTCGAAAGAAGTAGGTATTGAACCTTTGTAATGCTGTTTCTCCAGTCGTGCAATGCTGCTTCAGATTCAGTTTCACTTTGGCAACCACCAATTGGTGGTGATCTGAAGCTATGTCAGCTCCTCTTCTTGTCCTCACGTCTTTAATTGACCTTTTGGACTTTTTAGCGATACAAATATGATCTATCTGGTTCTCCGTGGTGTGATCCAGTGAGACCCATGTAGCTTTGTGTATACGTTTGTGTTGAAATATTGTGCTGCCTATGAGCAATTTGTTGAATGCGCATAGGTTTGCAAATCTCTCCCCATTTTCGTTTCTCTCTCCCAGTCCTTGTCATTCCATGATATCTTCATAACCGTTGTTTTCCATTACGACTTTGACATTTAAATCTTCCATCAGGATGGTGAAGTGCTTTCTTGGGCACTTAACTAGGATCGATTGTAGCCTATCGTAGGACTGATCTTTGTCGTCGTCATTGCTATCATTGGTAGATGCATAACATTGGGTAACATTCATCATGATTCCGTTCTTTGTTTTGAAGGATGTTTTAATGATCCTGGATCCATGATATTCCCATCCTATATGGGCTTTCCGTGCTTGTTTGAACAGCATCAGAGCAACTCCCTGAGTGTGTGGATCATTTTCTTCTTCATGGTTTTCACCATGAGGCGTCAGAATTGTTCCATATGAAGATCTTTCAACACAGAGGGCAGAGTTTAAATGGTTTAAATTTTTTATTTTAGTTACCGTTTTTATACCAACCTTCTTCATCTATTCGAGTTTGTGACTGTCAGTAACAATAGAAGAGCTACAGGTAAAGTTTCTATCTTAGTAGTAATGAAATAATTGAGATTTTTCATAAGCATTATTCCTTTATTTACTGTTTCTCATAACTTCTTCCGTCTCTCGTTTTACTCTTCTAATGTTTTCATTTGCTTGCTTCAACTTTTTCTCCTATATCTTGTGGTAAATATTTATGAATTGGTGTGTGTGTATATATACGTATAACTGAACAAAACCTGGTATCCCAATATTTCGCGTTGCAAGGAAGAGAGCTAAGACGATGGATGAGTATTAATTTGATACCGAGAATAGATCAAAAATGTACCGATCTGTAGTCAGATTTTGAGTAAATGAAACTAATTTACTGAGTTATGCAATTACTCTTTTCTTTTGGTCGAATTCATATGACTACCTCTTCTATTCCGTATCAATTTGATAAACGATTGTCCTTCTTCATAACAATTGTACAATGAAATTTGTTTCTTGCTATTATACACACCACATTCAACTTAATGGACTCGTTCAAACGATTCACATCTATCTATCTGTCTGTTGGATACCTTTTCTTTTTGACCTAGAAACTTGCATAAACATTTTGATGATGCTTACTAATCGTTTTTTCCCTTTTAGTGGAGAATAAATATAGCTTTACTTTATCTCCCCCCCCAACTGTTTATATTTTATTTCTACTGTTTTGTTATCTTTCTTTTCTTTTATACATCAATTACAATTGTGATCATTTAGGTTACTGATTATGATGATGGTAATGATAATGATGATTGCCAGCAGTTGGCAACTTTGGTAACCATGTTATTTCTGAAAAGTTATTCACTAACATTTACATATACATACATATACATTTATATATATTTATATCATACTTTCTGAACATCACTTAAAAAGTCATCGATACACACTAAAAACACAAACATTTTGATAGCAATTTGATTAAACATGAGTGTGTTAACTTCAACCAGTTGATTAATTCAGCTAAATTAAGCTGACTAATCTCATCAGGTTTAAGATTTCCTTTTTGTTCGTTATGTCTTCCTTTCACCAATATGTCATAAAAAATACAGGTTAATTCATATCATTATTGAAAGATACGCAGAATTGTATTCTCCTGTTTGTTTGTTTGTTTTTGTTTTATTCGACTAAATCAATTAATCACAATGCATTATTTTTGTTCTAAGTGGCTCTTTTACATCGCATTTAAATAAAAAAATTTCAAAATGTAATGATGAAGTATCTACACAACGGTTAATTGTTCTCTTTTCAAATACTTTTCGTTAATAAGCTAGTCGTTTACGCCAGACAAATATGACGTTAATAACTAATCAAAGGTCACTCATTGTTAATATCTTAATTTTATATAAGACAATTGATTTAGTTGAAATCATGACTCGATCACCATTGAAAACCTGGAAGCTCGGTGGTCCAGAGGTCAAGTGTTCGCGCACGATACCGAAGATCTTGAGTTAGATTCCCTCGTGCGGGTCACTGATGCGCACTGATGAGGGGTCCCATGTTACGATGAAACGGCTGTCCAGCGCTTTCAGGTTTTCAAAGGTTATGTAAATTAGATCAGTCCATGATTTCAATGAAATTGAACACTCTTCACAACTCCATACTGACAATAACCGATTTCAACTGGAACGCCTCAATGATAGTGTCAATGACTGTGATACTAGGTGATATGGATTTAAATGTCATGTGGTGCAACGTTTTTCTCAAGATTAAAAATACGTCTAATTGAGTAATAACAGTAAAGATTAGGCGTCGAAGATACGAAAATATGACTCAGTGAAATGGTAAAGAAGTTTTGAGGAATTTGGAAAGTGAGGATCTAATAAAGGACAAACAGTGAATGCACGTGCGCCATTGCAGACGATTTTGGGCCATGTCGACCAAAGTCTTTAACCATTGGTTAAGATAATCACCCTGACCCCAACTAGGTGGTCTGCACCTACATACGTAGCTTAGTCCAAGAGTCAGTTCTTTGGCCTCCCCCTACCTTTCTTCCAACTTACTCCTACACCAACCATCATCGCGTGTCGAGGTAGGTGGTGAACGAGTATGCTTTCTAAATGTACTAACCATCTCAGTTGCTAAAGATTCACTACTTCGTCAATTGATTTGCTATACCTACCTAGTACTCTGCGTCTATCTTCAGAATTACTAACCCGATGGTCCCGAAATATACGGACAATCCCTCGAAGACATCTACGATCGAACACTAGTAGCCTATGAACATCCTGTATTCTTAAAAGCCAAGTTTCTTACGTATATAAAGTAGAACGGAGCGAATCGCTGTTCAATAAACTTGTCCTTTAGTTGGAAACCAGATATCTCACCCACGCCACAAGTGAAGTGAGTTGGCAAAGCCAACTGGGCTCTCTGATTTCGTACCTAAACAATCTCAGATACAAATCCACCAGAGCTGATGAGACTTCTAAGAAAAATGACGTGATTGACACTCATCTACCTCAATCCCTTTTATTAATTCAAGTGTTGACGCAAGCCAACCCTACAGCAACATTTTGCATTTAGAGGGAGAGAAACACGTCCCTAATATACAAGCATTGTTGCTTAAGGCGACCAGAAGACTTTATTTTTTCGATATCACCAAACAGAACTGTGTCATCTACGTATTCTAAGTCCCTACACTACTGTGCTTTTACCATAAGTTATTAATCAGTAGAAATTTAAATATTGTCTTTTTTGTTTCATTTCATTTAACAGTTGGACAACAATATATGAAGGACAATCAAATATGCATAAAGTGAATCGTTTATCTGAATTTACAATTTATCATTTTCGTGTTTGTGCTATGAATACAACAGGTTGTGGATTGTATAGTGACATTCAAACAATTCGTACTCAGAAAGCATCACCACCAGCTGTACGAGGTAAGGTTGAACAGAATATTAGGTGCGTATTTTTATGTAGTAATAGAGAAAAAAGAAATACAATAATAATATTGTATACTCATTTCGATTAAATTTGCAGAGGAAGCTTAAGCAACTACCAGATTTGAATCATAGACATCGTGATAATCAGAAGGAAATACCACACAAACTGTTGTCGATAAGTAATGGTTTAAGATTTTACACAGGTTGATTGGGATATAAGTTTTTTGAGCTGATGCTTTGATATTGTTTGTAATTATTATGGTACTATGCTTTTTAATAGTGGCTAACACTCCAGCATAATTATATCCATCTCTCCAATCTTATATAAAATGGAACACATGTCCCAGAATTCACCGTTAGCCTCTACATACAATACGTCCAATTTCTAATTTAAAAATAGTATCAGAATGTATCCGCTCAAGGAGCCCACATATAAATAAAGACAGTTAACATTACTGTGTAGGTATCAAGACTCAGTAACCTACTACATCAAGTGTTAATTCTCACAAATAAAACTCACTAGTTTGATTGATATATAATTCACCTCAAATGATGAAGTAGTACGTAATTTACATTCAAAAAAAAATGATAATTCTATGTTTACATCACCTAGAAGTGTTAACTAGTAGTGCTAACTAGTTTAGGATGTGATGATAGGAAGCGAATGATTTAGAAATTGGTTGAGTTAAATGTTTTCCCTACTCTAGAGTCGGATTAATAATCCTACATCCTCGGAATAATCCCACAGACAATATATTCTGTTTCTGGATCAAACATTCATTACAAACTATTTAATTTTTTTCTCTGTAAATTAAGGTTGTTTAAGGGTGTATTTAAAGTATAGTATTTCTCTAGAATATTAACTGTTCACAGTCACAAACTACGCTCTTGCTTCTAGTATTCCGCATTCGAATTGAATATAAACGTCTTCATAGAACATGAAAACCATACATTAACTACATCATTTGCACATCGTCCATCAGTTGTCTCTTACAAAATTTATCGTTCGTTCCTTCATTCTTGTTATTGTTTTGGTTTCTTTAAGCGTCCCTCTCTCTTCTCGTCATTTCAATCTTCCTCTTACAAGCATTCCATTTCCGATCGGTGCTACTTACTACTTATATCTATCAACGTTAGTAGCATATACCACAATAGTTGTTGTATCTACTTTTTTTCTTTTATAACTGTCGACCAACATATTATTGTTATTATTATGAGGTTTGAATTAACTTGTGACAAAGTAATTGCAACAAATCAGTCTGTTGAAGATTCAAATATCCCAACAAAGACCTTCAAATCTGAGTCCTGAATATCAACAATGCGATAATTCAAACCCTTAGTATAAATAATATAAACATCATATCCATTGGGGAAATTAGTAGCTATCTGTATTGATCAACTTAGTGGATAGCTACTTGGTGTTTGAAGCGATCGTCTCTGGAATCGAGTACCCATGTGGGGTTATCAACACTGGGATCCAAGTATGTCCAGCTAAGGAGTCATGATTCGAACTGTTAGTCCCAGTCCGTCTACTCAAAAAACTCATCGAATAACTTTGAAAAAAGTATTATATAGAAATTTAAGCCTGAGGTCAATCAGTTAATGAAATGTTATGAACACACTAATTATTCGTGTTCAGCTTAAGGATAAACTGTAAGATTTCGATTGTTTTTAAATGAAGCGACTACTGAATGCTTAAAGTACTCGATATTTAACCAGTGGTTTTTTTTTAGGTCATAAAACCACTTCAATTAATTCACCAGGTTTAACAAGACATCATGAAAACTATATAACTCAGAGCCCCAAGTGCATACACCTATATTTAGCAAATGAGCTACATTATTGTTACCTAGACCAATCTCTTTTTTATGTTGTGCTATTCGACTTGATATTTAGGAAGATTAATGGAAATTTATAGTTCAAGAGAAAGATTTTGAAAGTGCTCTGTCATCTGAGATGGATGGTTTAATTACTTAGCTTCCTTTTAAAGGATATCTTGATGATATTGTCCTTCTTAGTGCTGATCGACTCCTATCGATCAAGTTTCAATGTGGCCACTAGTCCAAGTGACTCGACGTCATCTGCACTGTGTTAATATATAAGGTGGTGGGTGGATGGATCAATAGTACTGTCTCTGACTGCAGCTGGGTGACACAAGATCAAATCCGCTAGGGAGAATCATGGTTTACAGGTACTTCTTGTTGACGAGTACCAAATAGTATGAAACCTAGGTCAAGCAGGATTTCCTTCGGACTATCTTTAACCACCGCCTTACAGTGAAAGCTTTATGATTAAACTATCAAGATTAGAGAATAAAACGTCATGTCAAAGACTATGATTTTTTTTAAAATCATTTTGCTTTTTGATACAATTAATCATCAGTCACTGAAACTTTGTCGTTTACACTCATTTATATGCTTATGAATTTTAGGATTGAAAATTCTTGAATTAAATTCTGATCGTTGTCAATTAGAATGGACTCCGGTTAATCAGTTAGGCATGGATCCCATTATCTATTTGTTGCATTTGCTTCCAGTCACAGCCAATATACAACAATCAACCAATTTAAATCAGGTAATTTTTCATTTGTTTATTTATTCGGATTACATTCTGTGTACCCTTAGACTACTCTTTCTCGTTTAGTTTAATTAGATTTGGTCCATTTTTCTGTTTCCGTTTTGATGAAATATAAATTTCGTCTGCATATTTCAACGTGTTTCTCCGCTTATCTTTTATATTTTTTAAAAACCAAATGTTTATGACACTGACCTTCTCTCAAGGTTCCTACAAAAATCCAACTCTCTAACTCTTATAATTAATTAGAAAGTGGAACTACTACAGTAACAGAAATCACAAAGTACTTATTTGGTTTGGAGTTTTAATAGTTTCTGTTTTGGTGTTAAAATTAACAAACTGTTCGGATTTCTCAACATATGACTCATAGCTTGTTCTGTCGACCTCGATGTTGATTGACTGTTGTTAACCTGTCATTGTCCACTTCTTTATTTTGATTGTATCTCCCATTGATTTGATTCTTGGCCCAATATTCGTCTGTGTTTTTTCTGATCGGTTGATAGATTAGATCGATTTCAATGTTTGTTGATTGCCGATTGACCTGAATGCCAAACTTCAAAAAATTCTCTCGTGTTTTAAGGATTCCCTCCATCCAAGATCTCAATATTTTCTGAGTCGGATGTATGTCCACATGCATTGTATAAGTGAGGATATGTCATAGCGTTTGACTGCTAATTGATGTTCATGAGGATGGAGATAAAGGGGGCGTCCACTTTATCCGATGTAGTGTTTTTCGCAGTTGGAACAATTTATTTTGTAGATGATACTCAGTTTTTCTTCCGTCATTCCGTCCTTCGGTTTGCATACGATTGGTTGAAGTGATTTCGCCGGTTTGTGTGCTACACCGATTCCAAACGTCTTCAATAATCTGATTGTAATTTCTGACGTTTTTTATATATGGTAGGATGATCCGTTTGTTGGTTGATATTTTTTGATGAAGTTGATTTGGTAGCCGTTCTTTTGAAAATTAGCCTTCAGATATTTTTCTTCATTTTTATGCACTGCAAGTGTGTTGCGGTGTGTTCTCACCCTCTCGAATAAAGTTTGTACTCAACTGATTATGTTAACTCTTAGGCTGTTGCTACTGTAATTGAAAAGTTGGATCTGTGTGGACTGACTTCTGATATACTTGAGTATCCAGTTTTCCTGTGTTGGTTCTGGTGATTAGTACATTTAAGAGTGATGGTTTGTTTTTTAACTCCTTTTCCATTGCAAATTTTATGTCATCGAAAATGTTGATCAGATTGTAGGTGTTTTCCAACTCGTTCTTTTTGACGATGAAGAACATGTCGTCCACATGACGAATCCAAATTCTTGGCTTGATCGCTAGTAAGATCGAGGCTCTCAGTATCTCCATCACTTCTTCAATAAGTCTTGATATTGATGATCCCATCGGTGTTTCTTTCGTTTGCTCGTAGATTTTTTGTTGTATTGGAAGTTTATTGTTAAGCATAAATCGATGACTTGTAGTAAACTTTGACTTTGAAGCTTCATGTACTTTAAGAGGTTTCTGTCGTTGGTGAGAAGCAGGGATAGGGTTTCCTTTGCTAAGCTTATTTCAATTGAGGTGAATAAGGCTGTCACATCAAAGAATGTCATCAGTTCATCATTGTTAATTTGAATGTCCTTAATGTGATCCAGGAAGTGTATAGGGGATTTGATGGAGTGATTGAATGTTCCAATATTAATTAAATTCCTCTCGATAAATTGAATGTTAGAGTTCCAAGGAGTGATACAGTTGAATGTAATGGGATATTTGGTTTGTGTACTCTCGGCCTTCTGTAGAATGGGGGGTGCACTGGTTCATTGGATTTCATTCTCCATTGATCTTGCTTTGATATTTATCCTACTTTGACAAGCTTGTTTAAAGTCTTCGAAATTTGGTTCCTTAACCTGTTGACCGGATTTTTGTCTATTGGTTTCTATGCACTTTTATCCTCAAGTAGTTCCTCGGCTTTCCTGATATATTCTTCCTTGTCCATAATCACCGTAGTGCGTCCTTTGCCCACTGGAACTATGACAATATCTTCTCTAGTTCTCAGTTTCTTTAAAGCTTTTTGTTCTTGTGTAATCAGTTGGGTCTTGTCTTTCTTCTATCGAGTTAGCAGTACTATGGTGTGCCTTATTTACTGTTGGTTTATTTCACTTATTCTAGCAGTTTTGACTGATGACTCTAGTGCGGCGAAGAATTTGAGGTGTCACTTGTACTGTAGTTTAGCCTTTTTCGGAGTACGTGTTCCTCTATGTCAGAGGTTCCTTTTGCAGGCTGACCACTCAGTGGTTTGTGCTTTTTCCATGAGTGGTTATGAAATCTTGATTTGTTTTTTTTTTTTTGAGGGCTTTTCTTCTTTGTTCCCTGTGTTGTCTGATAACTCGATCGCTGTTGTCAAGATTACCAAATATTCTGATGTGAATATCCCCTCTACCCTCTTTCGGTCATCCATGAGTGTTGGTATTTCTGAATCCTGTAGTATGCATCAGTTATCATTAGGCGTACCATTTTTATTTCACTTTTTTCATCTATTCTCCATTCCATTGGGCAGTTGGTTGGAGGTCTGTATCTTACACTTGTTAACAGAACACGCTGACGGAAATACTCGTGGAGTAAATAGAGTTGTTCGCCAATGGAAGCCTGTCTTTTGTCAAACTTCTCCCATATCTAAACAATGCAAAGCGTGTTATGTTCATATGATTTTGAGATGATGGAGATTTGTAACCCAGGTAGATGATTTAGGTGGAAATACAATCAAAATAAAGAAGTGGACAATGACAGGCTAAAGGTCAACAACAATCAATCAAGATCGATATCAACAGACCAAGCTATGGTTCTTATGTGGAGAAATTCGAACAGATCACTTCTACTTGAAGTTTGTGCTGATGATGTTGTTCTGAAGGACAATGAAAGCTAGAGGACCAAACCATCCAGCCACCTAAATCATCCATCTGAGCTACAAATCCTCTCCTTCATCTCAATTTACATGAACTTTATCAATTAGATTCAGGGAATTTTTCAACGGAGCTTATTAGCTGATGGTAATTTAGAACATTATTTAACTTCTTCGGATTTTTAAGAATATTCATTAACATCCAGTGTAGTGAACGCTAGTCACAGGGATATTTGTCAGTAGTGTATAGCAGATGTAGCGTCGAAGTTGCAACAGCTGTCAGGTGGGATGTAAGAGTCTTAGTGCATATAAAGCACGACATTGATAGAACACTTGGAGACCATAGGAGAAGGGAGTTCAGATGGCAGAACTCACCGAAAGATGGAAATTGATCATTAACTTACGCCTGTTACCCCTCGGGGAAAAGCATAAATCATGCACCAGCATTCTCCATCCAACTCTGTCCTGGGTAATCCTTTCCAGTTGCTATTCATCCTTTTCATTTTTCCTTCCAATTCTCGACGTAATATGCTCTTTGATCTTCCTCTTTCCTGTTTCCCTTCAAAATTCCAGGTGAGCACTTGCTTATTGATGCAGTTTGGTGATTTCCACAATTTATGTCCTATCCACCTCCAACATCTTTTCCTAATTTCCTCTTCAGATAGAAGTGGGTTTATCCTCTCCCACAGTAGGCTGTTGCTCATCGTATCCGGCCAACGGACATTGAGTATCTTAATTTGAAAACTGTTTATAAATACTTGTACCATTTCGATAATTGTTGTAGTAATTCTCCAATTTTCAGCTCCGTATAGTAGAACTGTCTTGACGTTCTCATTAGAGATTCTGATTGTGATACTAGTTGACAGTTGTTTTGAGCTTCATATGTTGTTCAGCTGTAGAAATGTGACCCTCGTTCTGCTAATTTTCGCCTTTACCTCTGCTTCAGGTCCTCTTTGTTCATGGATTATGTACGTAAAATTTTCTCCATCAAATGCCACTGAGTTATTGTTCGTCGTGTTGTATTTGAAGATGTTGCTTTTTCCCTTATATATGTTAAAACCTACTGCTGCTACACTGTTTGGCTGAACTTTGTTACTACCAGCAATAAATTCACATTCTCCCTGCTAAATGTCTCGTTTTACTCTAGTGCTGTACTGTATTCATTTTGAATACTTATTTTACATTAGTTAAACCAAGATAATCTTATATTCCACTGTTCAGCTTAAAATCAATAGATAAATTATTGAGAGTTTTGCATAAGTTGACACCGTTCTATTGTACCACTTTTAATTATGATTTATAGTTTTTAGGGTATTTACATGTTTTACGTATTTGAACATGTTATTCCAATAGGTTTGTGTCTAGTTGGCATTGTGACCTGTACACTATACTTCATTATTTTTCACTTTTGTAGTGCAATTATTATACAATATAACTGTACAATTTTGTTGATCAACCTAACTGATAAACTTTGAAATGTCGAAAATGTCTAAATGCGATTACTGAAAAATCTTCCGACCCCCTAACACTAAAAAACAATTATGCACTCGATACCGAGCCATACAAACTAATGTTTACATTCTAAATTGACAGATAGAATTCGATCAGCATTAAAAACTGGATAAAAATGACAGTCAGCCCTCAGTGGTTTATTTATATAAATATAACAACATTATGGGATACCAGCTGTGACTCGTATAGCTTAGTAGCAATATCTCAAACTATGAAGCTGAATGACGTGATTTTAGATTCCATGGGAAACACCAGTTCTGTTAATACTGCAGGTACGCTCTTTCAATAAGTGTCAAATAATAAGAAACTTGGGCCTAGGATTTCCCGCTGACTACATCCAAACGCTTAACATCAAGATTCTATTATTAAGTGAAATTTTATACGAGCATGGTGAACAAGGTTTTGTAACTCGAGAGGACAATTTCAGATGAAATCGTACTCTCTGAATTTAGAGCACTGAACTTCACCGAAATCACTAACCTTAACAGATACTTTGGGAAAATCGAAGAGATTGGCCTACGCCGTTTACATTGTAAGTTGAGGGGATGTTACTACTCGGCTGTTTAAATTATTACTTAATAATTAATAAACATTTTTGTAGTTTACATCACAGTCTGCTCTTAACTAGACAACCATTGAAAACCAGGCAGCACTGAATAGCATACGACTCCTCATCAGTGCACATCTACAACCATATCATGGGTCAAATTCAATAAATTTGATCTTACTGAGAGCGTTCAACCTCCAGATCATTGACTCAGCATCCAATGGTTAACACAATATCACGTAATCAAACCACATGACTTTGAATTACAAAGATTACCAATCAAATTATCTACGTAAAATGAGGAGATCAAAAGAATATCCTAAACAAAATGAAGAAAATTAAAGTGGGAATTATCTAGAACCGAAGGATGCACATAGGTTTCGAAGTATTACAGTAAGTGAAAGATCACATAATGAACTAAGCAATGCATTTTTAAAATGAATGAAACAACAAATGTAAATAGAACAAGTAAAATTAAAATATATCGGTCAAGAAGATGAACAAAATCTGACATTTGTATCCTTCTAAGTGTTGCACAGGTTAGGTAATGAGTGTTTAGCTAATAATTGTTTCTGCAAAATGCAACAATCTTGCATCGTTTCTTGTATTATCTATTTTAAAAAAACATTGCCAATATAATCATGTGATCAAGATATTGACACTTTTTAATTACCAGTTATTTGGTACGTGATCATATTGAGAATTAAAAAAGAGCTGTGTACTATATTCTTTATGAATATTATTGTGTTTCAGATTGTTACTTGTAGCCTCGCTGAATTCACTCTCAAATAGTAAATGTTTTTAATTCTATGGACTCTTGCTTCAATGTTTTATTTGAAACTTCAGAGTATACATTTGGTCCTTTAGTTATTAGGGAATGGTGGTAAATCAGTTGATGAGGTTGTAAATTTTCATGGACCGAGATGATTGGGTCACGTGTTGCGCATGCCTGAGCTCCGATTATCACGACGCGCATTGCTGACTAGTATAGAGGATGGTTGGAAGAAAGTTAGAGGCAGTCAAACCAAAACGTGAGATCAGCCCACAAAGTCACTAACTTCTAGTCTGAGCCATGTTGTTAGATGCAGACTATTGTAACCATTGGTTGGAGACTCTGTGTGACATGGCTCAGAATCGATCATGATGGCGTAGGTGTATACACTCTCTGTTTCCCCTTAAACTATGAGATTAAGATCTCTTCATATATTTCTTCCTACGAACTAATTCTTTGTTTCCGTTATTTATTTATTTATTTTAACACATAGATATTGGTACAAGGAGGCACCAAATACATATGCGCCACGCAAATCTCATTCGATATGTGTGAGGGCTGTGATACTCCCCGGGTGCCCAGACCGAAGCAGGTGGTTTTCTTAGGGGGCACTTCTCGAGCCTTCGACCTGAAGGTCTGATCCACAAGGCAGTGGAGCATCGTAAGGAGATGCAATCTCATGGAAGCCGGTGACCAACAATTGATTCATACGCCATTTGTTCCCGCAGAATACTGGAGCCCATGTGCACCATTGATTTGGGATCCAGTTAAAGCGCCAGAAATTCGCTTTTCGTCCTCTCATTTTCGTAAACAACAGTAATGATACGAAAAGGCAGTGAGTAGGACTTCCCTGGCAGAGGCTGTATACGCGTGGACATGTGAGAGCATTTGGAGAGGGAGAGCGGACTCTCCCTACTCTCGGCCGTACCAGGGCATTTGGGGGATTTGTTTCCGTACTATATCCTTATATGCAATTTTTCTTTTATATATTACTACCATTGACTTGACCACTTCTATGAATCCGGTGTTCATCTTGTCGCGCTAATGAGGTATGGCAACTTGGACCGATGCATATATGTGCCTGGTCTTACGTTGTAGCTGACTGACTGGTCCTTCAGTTGTTGTCTATCAAGTAAACTAAAGTTCCAAAAATTATAATAATAATTTGTGATACGATTTAAATGTGACAACCTTTAAGTTACCAGATCGTTGCTTTCAACTGTGATATAAAAGTCTTCACATATCAGATAATATTTGGCGGTAGTCATTTTGAAAATAAAATTATACAGTAGTATACTCAAATTATCACACTTTACATAAGAACAAGAAGAGAAAATTGCTACCGACGATAAGCGACTGACTCAAAGTAACCAAAGTAATAGTTGGAATGAATGAAATCATGGCACAAAAAGTGTGCTGTCCAATCAAACCTCAAGATTTATGGCTATATAGAGAATGAACACGATTACCCGATTTTAATCGACTTTAAGGTATGATAACATCTAGTGTCTTCAATTGTCGTACGAATCTTGATCAGTAGGTCAGAAGCTTCTCCAGTTGCTTACGTCCAACTGTCAATACCCCTGATGATTAATCCCATACCTAAGTTCGACCGTGCCTAACCTTCCCACCTGCTCTACGAGCCAGTTTTTTCACATCAGTTTGCTTGGTGATTTAAAATGCGCAACACATGTATCAACCACTTCAATCGATAAAAGTTCACTCCCATAGTTAGTTTATGCAACGATCCATATCAGTTCCGAAACATGTGGATAAGGCGACATGTATCCCATACATTATCGCATTCTTAAATGATACTTTTCAAAAACTGCAAATGCTTATAAACAAATATCAATCAATTCCTCTCTCTTTATTATTTTCATTAAAATTGGGATGAGAACACATCATTTATCCCCCAATATAATAAATTGCTGGTATTACAATCATCGACTGAACTAAGTATGCTGTTAGGATCTGTTTGTAAGCTGACTCTTGTATTTCAAAATAATTCCAATTTAATCCATTATTAAGTTCGACAAGAATAACTTTATCTCAGAATAGACACCTCTGTTTATACATCTACTTTGTATGCTACAACAATACTATCCCGAAACTTTGAAACTAAATGCGTCGAGCCCTTGTAGTTAATTTTTTTGTCAATACTTTAACTCGATATTTTTTAACTACAGCGTGATTTTTAAGTATTTCAGGTATTCATTTTGATCTCTGTCAAGATCATGAGTAGTAGAGTCCCAAACCAAAAGTCCATTAGCAACTGTCAGTTAATCCATAATGAGAAATATTGTAAAAAGTCCAACCAATCTTTGCAATCTACCAAGTGGAAAAATTAAGACTCTCAGATATAAAATGACAACTCAGTGATCGTTTTACATTCAGTCATTACTTCCTCGAATTGAAAGTTTATTAATTGTACATTAACCTTTTTTATCAATCATCAGTTTATCAACTTGTTGCTCTCATCTCATCGTGTTAGTGTGGTGTGATAACTTGGGGCAATGTATATTTTTCATAATGGTCAGCTGAAAATAATTTATTTTGTGTTCAAATAAAAGATAATCATATATTACTAGTACGTGATCGTAGGTGCCTTCGAAGCATTCTTTGAATATGTTTGAACCAAAAGTAACCATTGCCCAGGTTAGACAAATAATATTAGGTAAAGATAGTAAATCGGTTGATAAGACTGTGAACCCATAACTAAAATCTGCCTACTTCAACGACGTTGGATGGACTAGGAACACCTTGGAAGAAGGCTAGAGGTGGCCGAACTAAAATGTATCATCAGTTTGTGAAATGACTGACTGTTGGTCTGAGCCATGTTCATAGGTGAAGACTACCTAGTTAGACTCTGTAAAATTATCGTGATAATTTGATGTTTGACAACGTCTGAGAATCTTTCACAGTGTTACGGATCCATCCACTGTTTATCTTCCATTAGCTCCTAATTTTTTTTAAATTATTTTATGCCTTTTATTCTGTGAGTTCATTCATTTTTCTTGAATCCCATTCTCGATGCTCAATTTTTTACTTTCTCTGATATTACTACTACTTTGGTATTCATTTTGATCACTTCGTCATCCTGTGTTGATGTTGTGCTGAGGTTGCTGAATCCTCAAATACTACATTTAAGGATAAATCAGTTTTAAAACTTACATGTGGATTAAAGTGAACTTTATTCATCATTGATTTTCAATGTGTTAGCGTTTTTATTAATATGTTCAGTATGAAGTTAGTTAACTGATTTCATGACAGTTTCACTGTATTCATAAATCCACTGTGATTTTTTTTCCAAGGTGACAATTACTCGGTCTAATAAATTTTAGAATTGATATTCATTGAATAACCGATATGTAATTAGATTAACTTGAGTGTACTTTAATTCTTATGAGATCTCACTCAATGCATCTTTCTTAAAAGGCTTCGTTTCTGGCTCATCTATGAATACTCGTTTAAGTGCTGTGCATCAGTCTTTTAGTTTCTGCAGTCCCCATAGGTCCCATTTCATATTAAAAGAATTTTCCAATCGTTCGTAATTGGAAATTTTAGGACTCAAGCCCAATTCACAACCTTTTATTTTGACAACTTGAACCGATGCATATATATGCTAAGTTCTATGATGCTTATTACTGACCTATCCAATGAATTATAAAAATGATTGATTCATGCCAATATCGTTGTTAAAATATCTACGTCGCTTCGTTATCAGTGTTATTTTTGTTATTTTCTATTTTCACTGAGGTTTTTTTTTAATACAACAGGTGTACAGAGGAAATCAAACAGCATGTCGTATAACAGGTCTAAATCCAGGCTCTGAATATGTCTGTCGAGTATGTGCTGTTCGATTGTGTCAGCCAACTGCCAAATTACCTGTTATTAATAATAGTACTACTACATTTGAACAAGAGCAATCTAAGGTGAATGCAAAAAATTAGGTTTGATTCTTTCTAATTATTATTATTATTATCATCTATTCCACACTTTTTGTCTAATTTCTTCTGGTACATTCACTTGTTCGTTTAAACCAGGTTTGAAACCTGCAGGGCGGTTTTTGTTGCAATTTAAAAAATTGTAGAAAATCAGCAGTTTTCAAATAGTCAGAGGGCAGTTTGTAATGTTCGCTATATGAAGCTAGGTAAATAGTTTCTTCACTCCCGAATTATTCATTCTGCTTTCAATTGTTTCGATGCACAATCGATTTAGATATCAACCCAAATGAACAGTCGTAAAATGTATTTCAGTCCTCATTGCCTTAATACATATATCTATAATTATTAGTTTAATGTTTAAGTGATTATTACAACTACATTGATTGTTTACTGAATAATAAGAAAACTAATATGCGGTACTTGTCTAGTCCTGTAGTTTTTATAGATTTCTATAATTTAGATTTGAATGTTGTTACTGGTCTAGATAGCTTGAGTTCACATACATTATGTTTGAATAGTAGAGTTGGAGGCAATCAACAAGAAACCTTAGACATAGTTTTCGAAAAATCATTATTTTTCACTTATCTTTCATGTATTTAAACCTACATTAAAAACTAATACTTGGAATGTTTTATTTCATGTTTGTGTATCTCCTCCTGTTGAAATAAAACACTACAAGTTATCACTTGCATAGAGAGTTTGGATATATTTAAAACCACCACAAAATAGTGTATCTATCCAAATTACAATTTCGTCACAGATTTATCTTAGTAAGACAACTGTTTAAAGCCAGAAAGCACTGGACAACATTTTCCTAGTTGGCTTGCCATTTTTTGGGTGGTCGGAGTTAGTCAACAGGAAACTCTGTACTTAGAATCTGTACTAATTGCTACTCATCAGTAAGGTTTCATTGCGATCCTAAGAGGACTGATGCTCTCAGTATGGTTCGTACGGGTGTGTCTTCTTAACAAGTCCCAACTGACACGAACCCAAAGTCCAGGTCGTCTTGTGAACTACTCCCAATCACCTAACATCAAAACGATAGTACATCCAGTAAATGGATATCTTCTAACAAAAATACAGTTGATTACTGTGTAGATGAATGATAAAATACGAGACGAAAAACACTATGGTAACATATAATAACCTAATTAGTGGATAATGAATGTCCTAGGGTTTTTGAAGCGATTAATACAGGCTTTGAGTGACAGGTTTATAAGCACTGATAGTCATCAGTTTTATGAGTCCAGTTTAATGATGAGCCATATATATCAAGTTTCATTGTTAGCATTCATTAACTAATATCTAATATAGTCGATGATAATGATCACGTAAATCTTTTCGAGAAGTGCATGGTGAAAGTAATCAATCAGTTTTGTTCAGTGTACCTAAAAGAAAAACCTCGAATACGTCGTATCAAGCAATTGAATTTTCGTCTGTTTCGTAGGAAACTTCATTTCTCATCGTCACACATCAAACAACTATAAACTTTTATTAAAATATGACTGTTCCGTAGTATTCATGATATTTATTTATTTTTATATCTCAAAATTATGATATATAGGACGATCCTAAAATAGATTCTTCTCAATATCAAATCACTGAATTGCCTGGACCATTTTCTTCTGGTCTCCTATTTACAACTCCACGTCTTACTAAAGATAACCAATTTGATTCCACATTATCGTCAGTATCATCGTCACCATCAGTAACAGTATCAGCAAGTTGTCACCTATTTAAACAAAAAGATTCTCTTTCGTATAAACGATCAAATGGTTTGTTAAAAATGTTATCCTCTCCATATTATATTATTCGAAATATGATCTCACGTAATAGTAGTAATATTAGATCGACAAGTGTCCACCCAATATATGACTCATCTAATTGGACTACACTGCCAAAACAAGATCATATTCATTCAAATCAAGTGATTGCTACAGGTACTTTACCCAACTCCCTGTTGCATAATAATAATGTATCAGATAAACGTCGTAGTATTCTACTCCATACAATGTCTTCAACAACATCACTATCAGCACAGTCAACAGCAAACTCGACATCATCATCACCAAGAAATCAATCAAAACAACAATTATCATCACATCACAATTCGAAAAGATCTCATTCTCATTGGTTTCGTTTTACTGATACACAATTAGCTTGTTTATTACTAATACTATTCAGTTTAGCAACATTATTAGTTGCAATGAGTTTACAATATGTCTTGAATGTACATTTGAAATTATCCAATCCTACAACAACAAGCAGCAGCAGTAGTAGTGATAGCTTTTCATCGATGGATTTATCACCATCATCATCTAAATCATATGGGATGAAATTAAAACTCAATCATGATAAGATGCATAACGATGGTAGTTCAGTGTTTACTACTACGACTACTACGTCAAAAAGAACAAATCAGAATGTTCATTCATAAGTAATTTTGATCTTATATCTGTTGTTCACTATTCATATATATAGTCATTAGTGTGGAATCTCTCCTGACTATATAGTTAAATATTCGTAAGGTTGTTGTTGTGTGTGTATGTGTAGTGACGGTGGTGTATATGCTTTCTTCTTGATGTAAAAATCACAAACCTATTCACTATATTGTTGAAATTCAAGTATATACATAAATGTACATATATACTTTTGTCTAAATCTTATCGTCATTTCTTGTTAATAATGGATTTATTAATCTACCTCTTCTTTTTGTCTGACTTGTTAACTTGCTAATTTTATTCATGTGCATTAAAAATTTAATTATGAAATAATGACAATGACAATGGTTATGATGGCGGTGGTAATTATAACAAATAATGACATCATTAATGTTTGTCTATTTGTTTATTTGTTATTGTCATCGATACTATATTCATAAAGATTACGTAACCATAATACTTTCATACATCCTGACTAGTTATATTACTACAACAATATAAGCAACATATGTGTATATCAAACAACTGTGTATATCAATTATTATTCTTAATCGTTGTTTTTAGAAGCTACGGAAAAAATGTCGGATTATAGTAGACTATACATATGGAGCTTTTCATGTATTTATCTGTGCATGTAAGATTATCGTATCTGCATTTAACAGTGACCAAGTTTTATTTTCCTCTTGCATACATACAGATTGATTGGAAATGACGTACACAATAATGATATACATTCTAACACAGTCATGTACACATCATATATATTTTTATATATATATATATATATATATATATATATATATATATATATATATATATATATATATATATATAGAGAGAGAGAGAGAGAGAGAGATTAGTATGTTCAAACACGCACACTTTTCCGGTTCTTTTTTTTGTCCATATGTTGTTTTGTTGTTTGCTTCAAATTCAATTGATATCGGTGATCATAAGTATTTAAAACACATGTACATCTATGTATTCATTCATACATACATACTCTTTGTTTCTTTTCCTATAGAAATATATATTACCTGTTCAACATAGATATATATATACCTAATGTCTTTCTTATTTTATAATTGTAAGACCCAGTTTTGTTGTTACTGTTGTTTGTTATGATCTTGTTGCCTTTTTGTTTTGTCTCTTATTTAGTCCTGTGTTCATGTTTGTTGATCAATTTTGTTCCGAAAATGAAACTTTACACACACACACACAAAGATATAACATCCCATTATATTAACCATAATAATAATAACAACATTATTATTATTATTATTATTATAGATGTTTGCTATTGTAATTCCAATATATTTATGTTTATTCACATGACCATTTATTATAAAATTTCACTAACATCATGATAGAAATGAAATAATGAATATATTTTTGTGTTCTCTAAATATGTGTATCATAATGTTTATTTTCTTTTTCATTAAATATTTAATGTTCTAATTTTCTCATAGTATGTTACTTCAATAAGTAGTCTATTCTTCACTTTTATAATGGATAATTTGAACAACTATGACTGACTTGAATAAATAATCTTCTCAATATACATCTTATTTGAATATACCTACAAACAGAATTTCATTTTTGTGATCTTATTTAATATAATATAAATCTTGTAATATTTGATACTTCAATTATTATTCATATTACCATTATTATTGAGATGGATGAACATACTAGTAATATTGCACTTTTCTTATCACCTTTTTTGTCTATTATAATTAAATTACTGAACAAATTTTATGAATATCGTGTACTTCTTGATTACCTCTTATTTGAAAGTTTCCTCAATTTTCAATGATTCTTTTCGACTTTTTTTTCTTGGTCAACTAACGAATATCAGTTGGATAATATTGTTCTTCAATGTGTTCTCTCCTTAGTTTATTCATCTTCGTAACCTTGTACGTTGTGTTTGTCTATCTATCTATCTATCGGTCATGTTTTGTCTTTCCAATGAGAATTCACCATTCTGCTTCTGTACGCGTGTCTGTCTATCTATTGATCAGCAAAGTAATTTTTTATTATTATTATTATTATTATTATTATTATTATTATTATTATTATTATTATTCGATTCTCCATTCAGGTTTGATGGACGTGATGATTTAAAAAGTGTTATTCTTCTTGATTTTTTTTGTCTTTTAAATGGATGGTTACATTCATCCATAAATTCGATAATTTTGTGTAAATCTAATGTAATTTTTCCTGTTGTGTGTGTGTGTACGTATGTATTCGGATTTTGTTTGTTGTCATGGATTCAGTTTAATTATTACTAGGGTTTAAGGTCAACTTTGTCGTGTATTTCTTTTTTTTGTTTTTCAACCTCATGCATATAACATTTTATTTTATTCATTCACTAATCAAGTATACATAAGCTTATTTTATATTTATCTACTTATTTATTTAACTTATCTCAATTAATTTGTTTTTGATTTATTCTTGTTTTTGGTATATATATGTTTTTCTGCTTCTGATTTGAACATTGCAAAAAAATATATAATTTATTATTCTGAATGGAAACATGATTTAATCTTGATTTTGTTGGGATCACGAAGTTAAACAACTATTGAAAACACTAGATAACTTTTGTCTTAATATGGGACTCCTCAGTAATGCGTATTCGTCAGCCTGAAATCGGTAATCGAACCGAAGACATTCAGTCTAGCAAATGAATACCAAACTTCTAGATCACTGAGCCTTGGTCCAATGGTGTACATCTCTAACAATCAATATGATGAAATGATTGAATGAATTCAGTTTTTCCCTCCCACTAGTATCATTTCATAAATTCAGTGCTTTGGTGAATGTGTTTACCAAAAGATTCGATGCCGTTCACTCTCGTAACACCTCTATGATATAACTGGTGTTGGTGACTACTGATACTCGATATCAGGTGACTATATACGACTTGATAAGTACCTGAATCTACGATCAGTAGGATTAATGTGACTTAACTATTGGATAATTGAACTCAGTATTAGACTAGGCACTCAATGGATGCACTAGATCACTACATGTATCACGTGTACACAGATGTACAAATTTCGATCAACGATCAATAATTAGATTAGACTAGATAATGGTTTTCAAGCAGTAAACATAGCAAAATCTAAGTAGCTATCGCTAGTGGAGAGAATTTGCAATATTATATAGTTTCATGTACTTAGTATATCCAATTGTGTCTACCTTCTCTTAATAATCAATCATGACTTGGTCTCACTTGATACATTACTTTAAAAGAAAACTGGCATAGCATTCGAACTTTTAGTCTTGGAACACTGGTATTAAGAATAGGCGATATTACGTACGCTACCAGTTTTCAACCATAGGTGTCATTAGAGCGTTAGTCGTGTATTCTAGGACCAGCCGATTAGGCAACTCTGAGGTTAGGTATAGGGTACTAGGTAAATATGGCAAATGAAAATGGACTTAAATTCAATGAATAAATATCACATTGAATTAATTAAAACAGTGAAAGTACTTTGAACTTTATCTGCATGTAAATCACCTCAAATCGATATGTTCAAATTTCAAGGTTTGTATTTAGGAATTTCATATGTTCAAATAATCATGTATGCTAATTGAGTGGTCATATCTGATTATTTGACTAGTCTTACTGAAGATTAGGTCAATTCTCTTTTTCAGAAAATTTTAGAAAAAGAAAGGTAATTTCAAATGAGCAGTTGATGTGGAAAAAAAACACAGAATTCAATTCATGTAAATCACAGTCAAACTTCATATAAATGATATACATACATAATTGCATATATCATAATGGAACATATAAATGACCACAGTAAAAATAAAGATAACTATCAATAAATAGCATAAGAACAATAGTTTTTATCATATAATGTAATTACTAGCAAAATGCACATATACAATGTCATTGTGAATAGAAATACTAGTTACTAGGGCAAAGGCTTGTTGACAGAAAATCACTTAGATTCTGAAATACATAATATAACATTTTCGGAAAGTTTGTTTCTTTATATTCCAACTATTTAATCAATTCATGATTTGTTTGAACAGAAAGTAATTTTAACAGTTGAGATCATGAGTCAATTGAAGCCAGACCACCATGGAAAACCTGGAAGCCATGGACAACTGTTTTGTCCTATCGTGGGACTCCTCAACAGTGCGCGTCCACGATCCCGCCTCACGAGATTCCAACGTAGGACCTATCAGTCTCGCGCACGAACGCTTAACCTCTAGACCGACCGGCATCCAATGGTGTTAATGTCTAACGTCAACTAATCCATGAAATTGAGCAACACATCTACCATTTTCTTCAGTGAGTTACTATCTCACAACAGACCCGGTTGAACTGCACTGGTCACTACTTCTCAATAGAACTCCAGAAAATACCTCTGGAAGCCATTCATTAGCGAGCAAACGTTAATTAATTTCAACTGACTCATGATCTCAACTATTAAAATTACTATAACATCCACAAAGAACCTCTTCAAAAACTAATTTGTTCAAGAAGCCTATCCATTTTGCCCTGTCAACACATTCAAAATAATCTGCAGTCTGTGATAATGTGAATAAACTTTGCGCGCTTTCTACGTTTTCACATTAACTGATTCACAATGCTGAAAAACAGATCTTGATGTATAACACACTATTGGTTCTGTAGAAAGTGTTTTCACCTGATGTCTCTCAATTATTTGCTGATTATTTGTTTCATATAGCCAATCCTAGACTGCATATTTTCTACAATCGTCACTTAGTAGTTAGACATATTAAAGGAACAGACTTTCTTGTTACGCGGTGAATTCTTTCTATAATATTGAATCAGAACAAAATTCCATGTGTATAAATATATTAATCAATTAATATTAACTCAATGTGTATGGGAGTTTCTACTGATATGTCACACTTTTTCAAAAAGGGAAATTCGTCGACTAGGCGAAATATATTTTTACTTCGTTTCTTAAAGTGAAATAATATTTATGTTTTCAACCCCCCCCAAATAGGATGTAGGACTGAAGAGTTCTAATAGAAATCGTTGAATCTATTCAATTGTAGATGTCAAAGATAATCCTAATGTTTGGACAAATCAGTCTTCCAAATGTGTAAATATGAAAATTAAATTTCTTTATTAAAATGGTAGGAAAGATTCGCTCCTCAACTGGTTGTTTTTGATGTTATTGAGTTCTGTAAAACAGACGATTTAATTACGTAGTTTTTACTGTTATTCTGGACAATTAAACCATCGAACTCAACAATGTGCGAGTATAACCATTCTCTTTCAGTGTTCAATAAGTGTGCGATTTCTAACATTTTCGAACATTTACCCGTCTATTTAATGTGTCAATGTTTTATTTATTTATTTTGAGAGACCAAGTGCTGTGAGCCTTTGCCCCCAAATACCCTGGTATGACCGAGAATAGGGAGAGTCAACTCCCCCTCTCGAAATGCTCTCACATGGCCACATGCATACAACCAACAACGGCGAAGTCCTACTCACTGCCTTCTCGCGCCACCGGCGTTGTTTACGAAATTCAGAGGACGAAAAGCGAATGTCCGACGCTTTAACCGGGTTGCTGCACACGGAGAGTCCACTTAGGGGAGTTGGAAAATCTCGATTCCAAACCAATGGTGTACATGGGCTCCAGTATCCATGAGGGAACAAATCACGTGTGAACCACTCGTTGGTCACCGGCTACCATGGGACTGCATCTACTTACGATGCTCCACTGCCTTGTGGATTAGACCTTTAGGTCAAAGACTCAGGGTGTGGCCCCCTAAGAACACCACCTGCTTCGGTTCGGGCGACCGGGCAGTATCTCAGCCCTCACACAAATCTGATGAGATCACAATTATTTCACAAAATACTATGCTCGCTCCAATCAGAATTCAGACATTTCACATTCACTTAATAACACTCATTTTTTTATTGTTTAATTGCTGCATACAAGAGTATAACTCTCACTGAGGGCTTCATCTTAATAATCTAAAGCCAACTACATATGTCTTCTTTGAATACGTCAGTGCAGTACATCGCAGCTAGTAGGATGAAGAAAACAAAGTGGACGCTAGTACTTCAAATGAAACTCCGAGTAAAAATCATGCTCTAATAAGCAGCACTTACTGAATGAGCGGAAGGATATTAGATATTCCACATATACTGAACATTGAGAGGCAAATGCTCTACAAGTCTTCTTAATAATAAGAAAAAACGACAAGTACTCCTGTTCTAAATTTGTTTTTACTGATTAAAAACTGCATGATACGCAAATATATCTTTATTAAATGTTAGCAACCCAACACAAAGTTCAGTGCATGTCATTTTGAGTACTCATCGTAATAGTACAAAGAATTCGGTCCAACATTGTAATATTTTGTTACGTGAAATTATTACCGTAATTGTATTGAATAACTTACTTACTTACTTACGCCTGTCACTCCTAAAGGAGCATAGTCCGCCAACCAGCATTCTTCAACCCACTCTGTCCTTGGCCTTCTTTTTTAGTTCCATCCAATTCTTGTTCATTTTTCTCATGTCTATCTCCACTTCCCGGCGTAATGTGTTCTTTGGTCTTCCTCTTTTTCTTTGGCCTTGAGGATTCCAAGTGAGGGCATTAATTATTTATCTTTTAACGAGTCTAGATAAATAACCGTTTTACATACATTTTTATAGAAAGGTGGAAAAAATTTACTAGAATTATGATAAGTCGGGTCAAGAAGGAGAGATTATGTTTTCTTTAACTAGGTGTAACACTTTCTAACATTAGTTTTATTCCCAGTGTGATATTTAAGTCAGTATAATATTGATTTTTTTAATTTTCCAGTGTGACATTATGTCAGGTCACTCTATTTGTGCCGATAATTATGAACTTTCGCCCTGTGTGGTAATTATACTTTATGTTATTCTATGTGAATTTCATAGGTTTTACAGTATTTTTCGTTTATATCACGTTTACTAGCTAATCATTAAATGTGTATAAAATCAGTATATGAATGAATGTATTTGTTTTAATGATGACATGATTTCGAACGACTTTTTCTGGGGACGATATTTTGAGGAACCAATACAAACTTTTTGCACCAATTATCCGTGTTCTTAATATGTTCCGTGGGAATTACGTTGGTTCTCGGTTACAAGTATAAGCTGTAAGATCACGACCACAACAGAATCGACACAAACATGACAATTTACCGGTATTTCAAGTAATTAATAATTTCCAAACTGCTTTTGTAAACACCATATTTTGGGGGCGTTTATTGAATACTGATCTCCAGTAACTCTGTATCTAACTTTGGTCCATGATGAAAGCTGTCTGCACATTAAAGTAATCTTTACAATTCTACTCAACTTTTTTATGGATCTAAAAATCGTTTGCCACAACAACAGTATTAGTATGAGAGGTTGTGAAAATGATAAAAATCATGTGTTCACTAGTAAGTGAATGGAGGTAAGTTCAGAGTACTGGTGTGAAGCTCCAACCACTGGACATTAACCATGTTGGATGTAGGAAGTAATTACCTACAGATGCAACTCTATGCTAATCCCTAAGCTGTCGAACACAGTCTTAGCTTGGTTGAAGTCAGAACAAATAAGATATTTGGTTTGGTAAACCTTATCTGTTTCTAAAATATAAATTAACACCTTTAGTATACAAAAAGCAGAAATTAATAGCATATTAAATAGGAAAAAAAGCGATATAAATATCATACCGTATAGTAACCAGAGGACAGAAAAAATGGATCAACAGAATTTAATATCGTTTACAGCAAATATGAAAGAGCGTGGATGGTGAAAAAACAAGGCATAGACAAACGCTGTCAAACAGAGTCAAGATGGCGGTGGACGGTTGATCTTATAACTGGTGGGCCAATTTATGACCACCCCTTATATTAGGTCTTAGTCTTATCAGCAGATGGTCGAGCAATATCACAAATTAGTTAGAATGTAACTGCCGGATGCCGACTCAGATGTGTAATTGCCAAACGCTTGTCACGGAGTGTTGAAGTCCTAAATCCCACCCCTAGTAGGGTTGTGGATTAACACTCTTCAAGTGTCCCATACTGAGAGAAAACAGCTATCTAATCCTGTCTGTTTTTAAAAAATTTCTGAACAAATTTCAGTCCATGATTCAAACTAAAATGACAAATTACCATTGAAAATCCGGCTTTTAACATTAGGACGAATATTCCTAGTCTTAGACCTTATTTTATTACTTTATTTAAACATAAAATTTTGTTTTCTCACTTGACCTTTTTTCATTTTTACCTCCAGTTTGTTTTAACTTGTTTATTTCCCATTGATTTTAAGAAAAATATGCTTATAATGCATAATTTATTGCTTGAATCCAATTTATTCCTTTACATAAAAACCCCATTAGTTATTACACAATGTCATATTAACTAATACCTAATCTATAATGAATACAATCTACAAATTAAAGCAATCTCTATAAAAGCTCTTTCAACTTAACCATACTCATTTATTTCCAAACTTCATGTAATCAATATTCGTTTACTTTTGAACTATATCTCAACGTTTTAGAACATTTTAAAACTTAGAATTGATTTATGTGAAATCAGAAATATGGGTCAAGTAGTTTTCTTTCTCATTTCCTGTTTTTCAGGTGTTGTTGCTTAATTACCATTTTCTATCACTCATATAAAATTTTAATAGATGTTTCATACTACTTTGCAAGTAGTTTGAGATTTATGATGATTTTTTAAACTGGAACTTGGACATAGATACTGGTAGTCTATGAGTAAATTTTAATTTACAGATGAGTTCCTATTCAGTAAAGGTGCCTGTGATTCATGAGCTAGATTTCGAGATGATTTGTTGACATATCAACGAGTATCAGTATAGGGTTTCGTGAAGATTATATAATTTTCATAGTGTAAAACACGAAATGATCTTAGTTAAGGAACCATTGGGAATCAAGAAGCACTGGACAGTTACTGCGCCCTGGTATGAGATTTCTCAGCACTGAGTATCCACCACACTAGCACAATGAAAGGATTCTAGAATCTTTAGCCTTCAGTGCAAATAATTAACTTTTAAATAACTGAGCCCCTATCTAATGGATAGTGTACGTCTTTAACATCAATCGATTCACGATATTGCACGACTATCATCTATTGTCTGGGGTGGATGACCATCTCACCCAACGTGGTTGAACTGCACGGGTTATTTTGGTTTTGCAGTTATTGCCGAATATTACTAATTACACATTTTTACTTTATGCAACCAATGACATCTATAGTTAAATAATTTGAAAATTGATATTATTAATTGCTATTGTTATAAGATACATGTAAAACGTCAATTATTTGTGGAGTAATTGCTGTCTTTCTTATAATTAGCTATTATAACCATGATTGCACGAGCTTATATTCACCGTCTAATGTTGTAACAAAAAGGGGGAATTCATTCCTGAGTATACTATTTTGAGAAGCAGTTCAGTCGCTGGAGGAGCTGAAGAACACATTCAAGGGAATTCCAAATAACAACACTTAATCACTCCACAACTTGTGATTTCAATTTCCACAGGAATAAAAACAATAGTAAACAAAAATCATCGCCAGTGAAAATGAGCTAAACGTTAATATCTATCAAGATAATTGATGGACATTAGACTGTCATTTGTTGAAATATGCATCACAACGACGGATGGAATTACTTTATCAATGAAAAGAATTCATGGATGTGCAACTAAATTGATGCAGTAGTTTACAAGATTACTAATATGCTGTACAACGTAATGACATCTGTAACCATAAATAAAACCCGTCATTTTCTTACCTTTATGATGACTACATTTACATGACTCCTCAAGAATTGACATTAGGCTAGTGTCAGTTGGTCAAGTTCTGCAATCTTGTGAATAATAAATCTGTACTTGCAATGGAATAAAGTAAACTAAATGTAGAAACGGACTAAATATTGAACACTAGAATACGTCAGATTTATTCGGCAAAATCTCAAAATTGCACTTTTTGAAATCAGTAATCCATTGCTCCAGAAGATTCATGCTTGTTCTGCATGTTTTGCTCAGTATCTCCAACTATTCTTTTTCTCTCTAACTTCTTACTGCTTTTTCCTTGTAGCTAATTGTCAGTCTTTACGATGATGTGAAATATAAGAATTTAAACAGCTACTTAATACTGACTTAAACAGGACACCTTTGAGATCTTGGTATCTTGATACAGCCAGAATGAATTTTCATGAATGTCAGTTAGAATCAAACTATTACTGATCCGTTAGATTTATTAACTGGACTATAAAGAAATAAAAAAATCATCTACAACACATCCTACTTTCGATTACATACTAACATATATGACACTTAGAAAGGAAATAAATTACATCTTCACATCTAAATGAAATACTGACAATAAACATCCCCTTATTCTAATCATCATTTAAGGAAAACCAAATAACTAGTACATTCGTGAAAAAAAATGATACAAATGTACATGAACTAGTTAGGTGTAATGTACTAAACAAATATTCATGAATATTTCTTTAAACACAAAAGAATAAACATTTAATTTACATAGATATGATGAAAGTAAACATATACTGCTGAATCGATCAGATTTAAGATATTGGTTCTCAGATTTCTGCGCGAAATTCAAAATCTAGTGACCGATAACTTGTACTTAAGATTAAACGGTAGGGGTATAAACTAGAGATTCTTAAAATAACGATAAGAAAGTAATTAACTTTTCATGGAAAATAAAATAAAACGGAAATGTACATAACATTTGATATGATTGATAAATTTTCTAAAGTATTCTAAAAGATGGGTTTTGTGGTGATATTAATCAACATATGCTCACTAGTGACTGGCTTCACGAGGTATATCCTGGAGTCCTAGTGAGAAGTAGTGACCAGTGGAGTTCAACCAGGTCTGTTGTGAGATAGTAACTCACTGAAGACAGTGATGAATGTGTCGCTCAATTATGTGGATTAGTTGAAGTTAGATATTAACACTGTTGGATGTCAGTCAGTCAGTAACAATGTAGAACTTCGTACGTACGTACATCAGTTCGAGTTGCCACACCACAATAGCACAGAGATGCAGTTGTCGATTCAAATCCCGTAGTGGTAGAGGTAATAAGAGTATAAGCAGTAATCGGGGAGATTAGTGTTTGGAGATGTTATTTAAAGAGTATAATCCAGTGAAATAAACTTGGGAAGAGAAAAAAAGAGACAAGGAGGAGAACACAAAGAGTGTATGCACCTGCGCCATTGCAAACGATTTTGAGCCATGTCATCCAGGGTCTCTAACCATAGGTTGCTATCATATCGCGGTCCCCAACCAGATAGTCTACACCTACCGACATGACTCACTCTGTGCACTTGTCAGTGACTTCATGGACTTGTGCTATGTTTTGGTCTGGCCGCCACTAGATTTCTTCCAACCTACTCCTACACCATTGAACATCTCACGTCGAGGCAGTCGGTGGTTGGGCATACGTAACACGTGTCCCAGCCATCTCAACTGATGAATTTTCACTACTTCATCAATTGATTTGCCATCCTTACCTAGTACCCGTTTCCTAACAACTGTGTTACTCGATGGTCCCATGATATACGAGCAATGTTTCGAAGACAATTATGATCAGATACTAGTAGCCATAAAGTAGGACGGAACGAACTGCTGCTCGGTAAACCCGTCCTTTGGCTAATAGACGGATATCTCACCTACCCGACCGAAGCTGCTACCTTGACGCGGCGGTCGGGCTTGCTTATCGTGATGACCCAACCAAGCTATATTGGCTGGAACATATGTTCCTGTAGGTTCTACCATGCCAGGCAGGTCGATTGGAGAACGGTAAGACTAAAAGCAGCAACTCAAGGTCTGAGGGCGAAGTCGTACTGCTGACTGTAGAGGGGGTGACAGCAGTAAGGTGTTTCCCTCGGACAACCAGCATCTGCAGCGATGCTGCCTTCCAACAAGGAGGGGTGGGGTTAGAAAAGGTCGACCCTAAAAATATCACACCTCACCTTACCACACGGAGCTAACACATTAAAAACCTTCCACGAAAAGGCCGTGCGCGACCGGCCTCAAGCAGTTGTCCCTTGGGCTCTGCGGTCACGCTCCCAGGTCTTTAAGACCAACACTAATCCAATTTCCTTTTCAGGTTCCTCAAGAAATACCCTTCCACGGTGTGGGCAGCCGGGAAGTGATAACCGCCCTCATACCCGTAACAGCACACGAGACCAAGTTGGTCACATTCAAATCCTTCCTACACCTCCTAATACCTCTCTTATCTCCATGACTAACCCTCCTCACGTCTCTTTATCACCTCGCACCGCTAGGGCAAACGATTCGAGTACGCGGAACGCTATTCCTGGTCTCCTGAAACCACGCTCTAAACTACACGTAGGAGCTTTTAACGTACGAACACTGTGCCAAATAGGACAACAGGCTTCCTTAGCTAGGACTTTAGAATCTCGCGCCATCGATGTGTGCTGCGTCTCCGAAACGCGCATACAGGATCCGAGTAGCGTCATTCATTTGACCTCACCATGCCAAAATAAAGAACCGACTCGATTCACACTTCGTGTATCTGGAAGCCCTGATTCTGCTTCCCGTGGCCTCGCCGGCGTAGGTATAGCATTGAGTCCTAGGGCAGAACTAGCTCTCTTAGAGTGGATCCCAGTAGACAGTCGTTTGTGCGCTGTCCGACTGAACGGAACAGTAAGGATCCGGAAAGATAGGGACACTCGTCGTTGCCTCTTCGTCGTCTCTGCCTATTCTCCCACTGACTGCAGCTCAGATGATGTAAAAGATGAGTTTTACAGAAAGCTTTCCGACCTCCTCCGAAAAGCTAGGCGCTCGGATGTAGTAATAATGGCCGGTGACTTTAATGCTCAAGTAGGTAAACTAAGCGATAGGGAAAGACACCTGGGTGGATCTTATGGTCGTGGCTCAAAGAACAGATAATGGCGACCGTCTGTTGCAGCTATGCTCAGATAACCGCCTGTTCCTTGCAAATACTAACTTTAAGCATAAGGAAAAACATCTTTTAACATGGCGACCCCCTAATTCGTCCCAACGTTGGACCCAAATAGATCACATCGCTATCAGCCACCGATGGAGGGGCTCGATAGAAGACTGTCGCTCATTCTGGAGCACATGCTTAGATTCAGATCATGCTCTAGTGCGAGCGCGTATTTGCTTGCGTCTTACTGGACGTAGGAAAGACGCTGCAAGGAAACCTCTTAGGGCCTACTTAATGATAGTCAAGCTAAGAGTATATTTCAGGAACAACTAGGAAAACAGTTAGGCAGCCATGTATGTGATGCCCACCCCGAGGCAGCATGGAATGATATCCGAAAAGCTGTGGAAACAGCAGTGATATCTGCTAGTAAGGTAAACCAGAAGGTTAGGGAGCAACACTGGATCTCAGCAGCATCTATCGCACTGATAGATGCTCGGAAACTCATTCCACCTGGCTCTGAACATAATGAAGAGCGGAGTCAGCTTAAGCGCAAGCTGACAAGAAGTCTACGCAATGATCGTGAACAGTGGTGGGTAGCGAAAGCAAGAGAGATGGAAAAGGCAGCGGCAATAGGTAATAGCAGACAATTGTTCAGACTTGTTAAGGAAACCGGTATTAGGAAACCGACTGTTAGCGAAACAATCTCAGAGAAAGATGGACATATTATACATTCTCAATCCAGGAGATTGGATCGATGGGCAGAACACTTTAGGGATCAGTTCAACTGGCCTTCAGCCACACTTCGGTTTCCCACGATCTCCAGTCAACCTGAATGGCAAGTTAATGTAGGTCCTCCGTCCCTTTACGAAGTTGAAAAAGCCATAGGAAATCTGAAACGAGGGAGAGCAGCAGGCCCTGACAGGTTTACTCCTGAGATTTTTAAGGATGGTGGTCCAGTATTAGCAGAGAGATTAACTGAGGTCTTAGGTAGAATTTGGGAACTGGACGTAATCCCATCTGACTGGTCTCAATCACTGATTGTGCCAGTCTATAAGAAAGGACAAAAGTCCTCTTGTGACAATCACAGAGGAATCAGTTTGACTAATATAGTGTCTAAAATATTAGCTTCAATAATACTTCGACGCCTAACCAAGCTCGTGAAGAGCAGACTAGAGAAAATCAGGCTGGTTTTCGACCTGGACGTGGTTGTATAGATCAGATATTCACACTACGTCAGGTTCTAGAACACAGACACACGTTCAGACGCCCCACAATGGTAGTATTTCTCGACCTTAAGGCGGCATTCGACTCAGTTGATCGTGAGGTTCTATGGCAGTGTTTGTCACTGAAAGGAGTACCAAAGAAGTACATTAACCTTATAAAGGCTCTCTACTCGAACACAACTGGTCGAGTGAGAGCTTATGGCGAACTGTCATCAGAATTGATTACCTCAAGTGGTGTTCGTCAGGCCTGCCCACTCTCTCCATTCTTGTTCAACTTTGTCGTCGTACCGTTGGATGCCGGCTAGCTCAGTGGTCTAGTGGTTAAGTGCTCGCGCGCGAAACCAGTAGGTCCTGGGTTCGCATCTCACAGGAGGCGAGGTCGTGGACGCGCACTGCTGAGGAGTCCCACAATAGGACGAAACGGCCGTCCAGTGCTTCCAGGTTTTCCATGGTGGTCCAGCTTCAACTGACTCATGATCTGAACCATTGATATTCTAAAAGATTTTGAGATTTGAATTTAAAACGTTATCTACATTAGTGTTTATGATTATATATGGTTATATAATATTTACTTGTACTCTAATCCTAACACATTTCCTTTACTGCAATAAATAATTAAGTATAAAAGAGTTCATCAATCATGCCAATACTATTTATCTATTCTCATTTTATAATTCGTTTTTGCTTTCTTAATTGTTTCATAACTAAAACACTATTTACTGATTAGTTGAAAAGTTATTCAAATCATCAAACTACATCACGAGGCAAGCCCTAACTCGGAATCCTGAAGGGAAGGAGAGAAGGGGAAGGCCAAAGAACACATGACGTCGGGAAATAGAATGAGATATGAAAAAGATGAATAACAACTGGAAGGAGCTGGAAAGGATTGCCCAGGACAGGGTTGGATGGCGAATGCTGGTGAGTGGCCTATGCTCCTTCACGAGGAGTAACAGGCGTAAGTAAGTAAGTGAAAAGTTATTCAACGTTATTTGTCAGTTTAGTTTACTTCTACGTTCGAAAACTAATAATAAGTAGATGTTTATATCTTTGAATTAAATCAATTTCAAGATTTTAAAAGTCTGAAACCACTGCTATTTTAAAATCTGAAATATTTTGACTTCAGTCAAATATAGTTCAACTAGTTAACCCTAAAATATCACATATCATATGAAGATAATAAAAAGTGAATTTCTGATCATATACAGTCAACCAAATATACTGCATAACTCGATGAGAGGACATCAACTCTTTCATGATTGTAAATACCTTGTTATTAACGAAAGCCAAATAGCATGAAACTTAGATTTAGTCTCTTCTGTTTACCTTCGAATTAGGATGTAGCGGATCCCCCCAAGGTAGAACCAAATAACTAGTTTATTTAGTGTACCTAAGTAACACGAAAATGACATACTTTTACTAACATACACACACACATGTGTTATACCACTTATTTACTGATCCAGGAGAATTGTCACCAAAAAAAATACGAATAATCCAATACTTGTTCAATAGAAATAAATCATGGTTTTATTGACTGTTGTTACTGACATTATTTTGTTTTTATATGTTCACTTTTTTATATAGAAAAAAAAAGATAATTTCTACAGAGTAACAGGAAAATCCAAAAGAGGGTGTGGAGAAACTAGAGGGAAAATGAAATCAGTTAGTCAGACATAGACAACACAAGATCTGGTTATGTATACACACATCTATATCTGTTTAAATTGTCACATCTCTAGTCCGTAAAAAACAAAACAATGTGATATAGAAAGAGGAAATTAACGAAAATGAGAGGCGCGTTAAACATTTAGTTCAAAATGAATGGATAATACAATGAGTGAAGTGGTAGTACACAATGAATAAATCAATAATAGTAATAATAATACATGGAATTACAAAGTGTGTATGCAATGAACATGAAAATAATCATAGTATAATTCAAGACAAAATATAATAATTCAGTGGGAAAAAAATATGAATAAAAGCTTATTCATAGAAAAGGTCCTGTTTGCTGATCATTAAAATGAGTCGAATATAAACAAGTCAAAATGTTATGTGGGAAAACTAGGGATTATTCATGATCAATACAAGTGGTTATCGATGAGAAAAAAAAGAAAATTTTCCATATAAAAAGTATTATGAAAACAGTTATACACATTAAACCATAACCGGAGAAAATCTATGTATTACATAAATTTGAAAGAAACAGACTCGTATTATTGTTGTTATTATTATTGTCTATTTGTCTTCTTATGTCTTTTCTTCTATTTCTTCATCGAATTCAACAGTAGTATATTCTTCTAAAAGACCTGCTTGTTCATAATACTTCATTGCTATACGTCCTTCATGAGCTTCACTAGCACCTTCAGCGGCTGATTCGAAGAGTTCGTCTACAATTTTGTTTATTTTTTCATAAAGAAAATTATCAATATACAATATAAATAAATGAAGGTATGTCAAGGGGCGCTGAAACATTTAAATCAATACAATTTGTGAAAATTCGTACAAAAACGAAAAGATGCTAACAATAATCACATAGTTTATTATCAAATGAATGTTGAAGGTGTTATGCTTTACGAGTAAGGAAAACGGTTAATTGAATCGTATCTTCAATAATTAGCTTATGCAATGCATGTATAATCTAGACAGTAAAAATCAGTAAACGATGATCCCATCCTATTATTATTATTAATAATAATTACATAAAGAATATTAAGACTACAAAAAGATTATCTAGGTCACTAGCAATAAGTGTAGATCACAACCCCCCCCCGCCAAATCAATACTATGCACGCAAATAGGACACAAAGAAAAGAGAAAATAAGCCAATACAATTTAATCATTCCAGTCAGAGTATAATATCTACCTAAATCTTCATCTTGAGCTACAAATATTCTGTATTATCTTATAAGATGGAGGCATATGAATATTGGTTTGAATTCATGAATTAAACATAAAATGATAGTTGGCTGTTTACAAGTAGCATTAGCACCGAGTTCATCCAACATATTTATTATCTTATAACTGGTAAATCTCAAATGTAATACAAAAAAAGTTAATGATTGGCTAATTGGGAAAAAATAGAAGGAAGTAAAATATTGGAAGTGTTGTGATCAGCCTAGAGACCACAACACATCCGACATACTCACCTTAAACTATTAATGTTTTTTTTATCATCTCTAAATAGTAAAATAACTCCGCCTGGAGTCCCTCCGGGGGCTACTGCCGGTCCCAAGCCCGGATAAAGGAGGAGGGTTGGGCATGGGGTTAGCGTCCCCATCCCGTAGAAAACTAACTCGCTAAAAAAACGCTAACCAGAAAAAATTATTCAAACCTTTTAAACTCTGCCCTGGGAGTCAGAAGGTCTTCATTTAGAAGAATTATGACGCCTCATGATGAAAGCCGAATTCCTTCGGAAGTTACGAGGCCGATGCCCCTTCTGACAACCAGAGCAACCATTTATTTAGGTACATGGAATGTTCGTACAATGTGGGACACCGGAAGAGCCTTCCAAATTGCTGCAGAAATGAGAAGATACAACCTAGAGGTACTTGGGATCAGTGAAACACATTGGACACAAGTTGGACAACAACGACTAACTACAGGAGAGCTCCTGTTATACTCCGGCCATGAAGAAGAAAATGCACCACATACACAAGGAGTTGCATTGATGCTGTCCAAACAAGCGCAAAATGCACTTATAGGATGGGAATCTCATGGACCAAGGATCATCAAAGCCTCGTTCAAAACAAAGAAAGAGGGCATTTCAATGAACATCATCCAATGCTATGCGCCTACCAACGACTACAATGAAGACGCTAAAGATCAATTCTACAATAGGCTGCAGTCAATCGTCGAGAAGTGCCCAACAAAGGACCTGACCATTCTGATGGGAGATTTCAACGCCAAGGTTGGAACGGACAACACTGGATATGAAGACATCATGGGACGACACGGACTGGGAGAAAGAAACGAAAATGGTGAGAGATTTGCAAATCTATGTGCCTTCAATAAGCTGGTCATAGGCGGCACCATATTCCCACATAAACGCATACACAAAACCACATGGACTTCACCGGATCACTCTACACAAAACCAAATCGACCATATTTGCATCAACAAAACGTTCAGGAGGACTATAGAGGACGTGAGAACCAAGAGAGGAGCTGATATAGCATCAGATCATCACTTGCTGGTCGCCAAGATGAAATTGAAACTCAAGAAGCACTGGACAACGGGGCGGACAGTATCACAAAAGTTCAATACGGCCTTTCTCCAGGATACTAACAAACTCAACAAATTCAAGATAGTCCTCAGCAACAAGTTCCAGGCCTTTCATGATCTACTCAATGGAGAAGGAACTACTGTGGAGAGCAACTGGAAGGGGATCAAAGAGGCAATCACTTCAACATGTCATGAGGTCCTGGGTCACAAGAAGCACCACCACAAGGAATGGATCACTGTTGATACACTGGATAAGATTCAAGAAAGAAGGAACAAGAAGGCAGCAATCAATACCAGCCGAACAAGAGCAGAAAAAGCCAAGGCACAAGCTGAATACACGGAAATAAACAAACAAGTGAAGAGGAGCATCAGAACCGACAAACGTAAATATGTGGAAGATTTAGCAACGACGGCGGAAAAGGCTGCAAGAGAAGGAAACATGAGACAATTGTATGACACGACAAAGAAACTCTCTGGAAATCGCCGCAAACCAGAACGACCAGTGAAAAGCAAGGAAGGCAAGGTAATCACCAACATTGAAGAGCAACAAAACAGGTGGGTAGAACACTTCAAAGAACTCTTGAATCGACCAGCTCCACTGAACCCACCCAACATCGAAGCAGCACCCACGGACCTCCCAATCAATGTTGGCCCACCAACAATTGAAGAAATCAGCATGGCCATCAGACAAATCAAGAGTGGCAAAGCAGCAGGACCGGACAACATTCCAGCAGAGGCACTAAAAGCAGACGTAGCGGCAACTGCAAGGATACTCCACATTCTCTTCAATAAGATTTGGGATGAGGAACAAGTACCAACAGACTGGAAAGAAGGACTTCTGATCAAAATACCGAAGAAAGGCGATCTCAGCAAGTGTGATAACTACAGGGGCATCACTCTTCTCTCAATACCGGGAAAAGTCTTCAACAGGGTATTGTTAAACAGGATGAAGGACTGCGTAGACGCCCAACTTCGTGACCAACAGGCAGGATTCCGTAAGGATAGATCGTGTACAGACCAAATCGCAACTCTACGGATCATTGTGGAACAATCAATTGAATGGAATTCATCACTCTACATCAACTTCATTGACTACGAAAAGGCATTTGATAGCGTGGACAGAACAACACTATGGAAACTTCTTCGACACTACGGCGTGCCTCAGAAGATAGTCAATATCATACAGAATTCATATGATGGATTACACTGCAAAATTGTGCATGGAGGACAGTTGACAAAGTCGTTCGAAGTGAAGACCGGTGTCAGGCAAGGTTGCTTACTCTCACCCTTTCTCTTTCTCCTGGTGATCGACTGGATCATGAAGACGTCAACGTCTGAAGGGAAGCACGGGATACAATGGACATCTAGGATGCAGTTGGACGATCTAGACTTCGCAGATGATCTGGCCCTTCTATCCCAAACGCAACAACAGATGCAGGAGAAGACGAACAGTGTGGCAGCAGCCTCAGCAGCAGTAGGTCTCAATATACACAAAGGGAAAAGCAGGATTCTCCGATACAACACAGAATGCACCAATCCAATCACAATTGACGGAGAAGATTTGGAAGATGTAAAAACCTTTACATATTTGGGCAGCATCATTGATGAACAGGGTGGATCTGATGCAGATGTGAAGGCGCGGATCGGCAAAGCAAGAGCAGCATATTTACAACTGAGGAACATCTGGAACTCAAAGCAACTGTCAACCAACACCAAGGTCAGGATTTTCAATACAAATGTCAAGACAGTTCTACTGTATGGGGCAGAAACCTGGAGAACTACGAAAGCCATCATCCAGAAAATACAGGTGTTTATTAACAGTTGTCTACGCAAAATACTTCAGATCCATTGGCCGGACACTATTAGCAACAACGTACTGTGGGAGAGAACAAACCAGATCCCAGTGGAGGAAGAAATCAGGAAGAAGCGCTGGAAGTGGATAGGACACACATTGAGGAAAGCACCCAACTGCGTCACAAGACAAGCCCTCACATGGAATCCTGAAGGTCAAAGGAAAAGAGGAAGACCAAAGAACACATTACGCCGAGAAATGGAGATAGACATGAGAAAAATGAACAAGAATTGGATGGAACTAGAAAAGAAGGCCCAGGACAGAGTGGGTTGGAGAATGCTGGTCAGCGGCCTATGCTCCATTGGGAGTAACAGGCGTAAGTAAGTAAGTAAATAGTAAAATAACATGTTAGGCCTAGTAAATCAAAGCTTTACGGAAACCCTGAACTACTCAGTATTTCGTGACGTTTTCTAGTGTGAAAGTAAACTGGAAGATAGAGGAGGTCAAACCGAAGAAAACATTGACAATTGGACCATATCATTCTAACAAGTATATACTACTTGGTTGGGGTCCGCATGATTACCGTAATCAATGGTTCGAGACTTTGAATACCATGGTTTAAAATAACTTGCGATGGCACAGGTGCATCCATTATTTGTCTTCATATAGATTCTAAGCTTCCGAATTCCTCATAACATCTTTCATTTCACTTATTTATATTTTCCAGAATTGTATATTTGATCCTCAATCTTTTCCATTACCATGTATAAAATCACTACCCTACTATTCTGGGATTTGGTCTGACAATTTCAGCTCTCTGTTCTAATGAGGTATGGGAACATGAACCGAGGTACATACGTACCAGGCGACTGACTGACTTAGTATTAATATTTAGTTGTACTGTTATTATATACACCATATTCGTGATCACACATGTGACACATATACATATAGATTAAAACAACACATAGTGCATGAAAGATAATAAGCAATAAGCTTTTTTTAAAATAGAACTATTATGATTAGGGTTGGAATCTAGCCCGCGATTTTCGTCCTATTTAGTACTCGTCAAGCGGAATCCACTTACCAGTGTTGGTGCTCCGTTATGATCTGTCAATCTGATTCAGTCATAATTCCTCGCTTCCTAAGATTTAACACACCCATTTATACAGGAGTAAGAAGACTAAGAATCCGTATAAAGCTTCAACCGTAAATTGAGCCAGTATGTAAATATAAGTTGCTAAACTGATCTAGACAAAAGTAAATAGAATGTGACTTTGGCTAGCTGAATAACTTGATTATTAACAATACCAAGCTCTTACACACCTACATGATGCCCTATGTGAATGTATCTCAAGTGATATTACAGCAACATTTTGTAAAACAGAACCCGACAATTTCACAGACTTTCTTTTTCCCAAGTCATTTATTGTCGAATGACCTTTTAATTATCTTGATAGCTTCTATTTAACCCTTCTTATGGTATATATGTTAAAATGAGATGCGTAACTTGACCTTTTAATTCATTTCTAATTCTCCTGTGATAGCTACTTCTATGTATTAAGCCATTCGTTATTGTTTGGTGCATTTCTATGTATCACTCTTAATTAAGCAGAATATTTCTTGTCTTGTTGATAAGTATTACATAACCAGAATAAAATGTAGATCTAGAGTCTCACTTTAATCACTGACTCATTGGAAAAAAATACTAATAGGCTAAATCGAAGTGATAGCATTCTGTAAATCTTACTAATTTATTCTTTCGCTATGAAAAAAAAGACAAACAAACTTGTGAACAATTAGCTAGTTAGAATAAAGCTAGAATAATAATTGGCGTTAACTCCTAAACCGAATGAACCAAGGAAATTAGTTCTAAACTTAAAGCAAACTCATGGCATTATTTATTTATTTCCCAGTTCAGTGGATATTTACTTTGGGGGTTTGAAAAGAAATGTAGTGGGTCCGAATCCTGGCGTGAACACCAACAAAGATGTAGGCACATCCAACTGAAGAGTCTCAAATAGGATTCCCCTGGTAGGTCTTATTCAACTTTACTTGTAGCTCATAAAATTGTTACGGATTCAAATATTGTAAGCCAAATTAATTATTTACAATGTTCAATCGAAAACCTTGGAATTTGCGAAAACACCAACATTAACACTTTCAAAAGAACATGAATATGACATCCTACTTGAAAATCTTGAGAGGCATGTACATAATTTATTAAATAGAAAATTAAATAGGATTTTGTGTCAACTTTCGTTCTGGCTTTATTCAAATTCATAGATGAAACTAATTGTATGAAACTAACTAGTTACATATTCTCATTGTTAAGACAATAAACCAAGCTTATCAGTAGAGGGACTGTGGAGAGATCGCCAACCGATCCAAGTTAGGTAACAATTGAAAACCTGAAGTACTAGACAGTTGTTTCGTTCGAAGATTCAGGGTTCGATCTCCGGTAGCAGGATTGTGAATGCGCATGGTTGACGAGTTTCTAAAGCCACTAGGTTTTCAATAGCTGTCTAACTTAGATCAATTTATAACTCCAATAATAATATTTGAAAAATTGATTGAACTCTTCTGATTCAAAAAACCAAATAAAAAGACTTATTAACGTGAAAATTTACACTATACAGTGGGCAGATTCAAACTATTATGCTTGGAAATAGTATCGGAACAGAGAACTAACAAAACAAGATCATTAGGTTAAAAATAAAAGATAAATAACGGTTAACTAAATACTGACGACTTAAAAGCTGATGAAAATGATTAATTGATGCATGTGTACTAAAGAATGTGTGGTCGATTCTGAAATAGCACCGAAAGTCTATTATATTAGTTTAAATTTGGCACTATGATATCAAGCGTAAGTTATCCATAGTTAACCCTAACATTTGTTAATCGTGCTAAAGATTATAATCGTCTGTAATACTATCACCGTTGTGTGTTAGGACTCTTTTACAAAAGCTGAATCCTGATTAGCTATTTTCTGATTGATCGATCCCGAGAATACTTTCAAATTCGCTTAAAGCCGTCGGTATAGTCCAGATTTAATCTAAAATAATAACTTACAAGCTTTTATTCTATCTCTGACTAAACCATGACCACCTTTAGCATACATTTCTCCTAATCGACCTTGTAAACGATAAATTGGCCATTCAGATAATGAATGAAAACCAGAACGACTCCTTTTTACAAACGATGGGTTGCGTTGATTTGTTTCATCATCTTCTGTAGCATCATCATCATCATAAGTAACAACTTTAGACGCCATTTCATACCAATGTGCAGCTGCTAACCAGTCAGGTTCTTGTTTCCGCCCATTATTATTATTATTATTATCATTATTATTATTGATATCATTACTAGTATCTGGAGAATAATAATCGCCATGATAATAAGCTTCAGCTAAATAAAGCATAGCCATACGATCTCCCGCTGATGCAGCCGCACTGATTAAAGCGAAACCATGTGCTCGAGATTCCACTGGATCAGGCTAAGTCAAAAAAGACAAGTAAGTATATTATACACATGAGAGATGGGAAAATTGTAGTAAACAAAAGTAATCCCATAACTTATTAAGAACTTTCATTAATTCAGTTGTGGCCTAAATGACTCAGTGTTAATATCGCTGACTGTGAAGCTGGATGGCATTGGATCCACCAGCGAGCATCAGTCCCCTCAAGATCACAGGTACACTGTGCTGACGGATGTCAAATAGCACGAAGCCTATGTGTCAAGCAGGGATTTATATAAACTACCTCCAACCACCATCTTTCATCAAAACATAGACTAGTAGCCACATTCCAACTTGATCAATAGGATGCGATCAGCACTAAGAAGAATTTGACATATATGATACTGATAAATAATCGGTGGTCAATTTAATTGTAAATTTATAATCTGTGTGACCCAAGAATTCCTTATGAAGAAGAAATAAAATATTAACAAAAACAAGAAACAGTTTAACGATATGAGGGCGATACTATAATTTATGGACGAACCAACGAAACTATGGAAAACAATTCTTGGATTTTTGCGTGAAATTCATTCATACATAAGTTAAATAGTATTTGGGTAGTATAGCTGATCTCAGTTCCTGAGGGAAAACCCTTATTTTAATTCTCAACCCTAATTCGACATACTAATTTATAACCCTATGTTGACTCTAGTAAGTAGGTAGTTATTTCAAGGTCACCCTAGCGTTGCTCAAAGTTCGTGCATAAATATACCTTTAGAGCAAATAATTACGAATATGATTTTAAGTAAAATTTAGATGTGTTAGACAGACCGAAATCTGGATTCCAAGGAAATTGTTAAGCACTCTAAACGATAAACTGAAAAACATCCTATGAACGCAAATGTTTATTTAAAATTTGCCAATAACCATATAAGCAAATTATATGTATTCAAAAAGGTGTAAAAATGTATTCGTCAAGAAATTTATCATTAACATGATTTTTATGGAAAACTCTTTGAAAGTGTTGCCATGTTTACCTAGTATCATTTTACTACCACTTCAGTATTTCACAGTAAGTCGATACATGGATACGCGACGAATGCTTCAAAGATAAATTATTAAAAATACGGAGCATGTGTACAAACACATCTGAGACAATTAATTATTATTTAAACGGGTAATAATAATTCAAACAGAATAAGACTAATGATTCATTTTTATTCCCTTATAATCGTATACTTTCCACAAGCAATTGTTCCATATAAGTATACTTTTTGCATCCATCCTCGTTAATTCTATTAACCATACTGCACGTTTTTATATGTGTAATTTGTTTGTATGTATGTCTGTACTTACTTATCGCATCCACTGTTTATTTGAACCATATAAACTGAGACAGAAACACTTAGTGAGTTGGTTAGTGTGGAGAATTCGTGCTGTATGCACCTATCTCCTATAGTTCGCCTACATAAATGAATGCATGGGTTATATTTATCTCGTATCTCGACTTTTGATATTGCTTTCTAGGAACGCGGCAGGTCCTAGTACATGTACGAAATTAATCCGGGATGTACATTAGGCATAAAATAATTTATGGAGTCAGAAAGACTATTCTATAGAAGTGGTGAGGCCAAGCTAGAGTTTTACATCATTGGATTTCGGCTACAATTATCTTGAAGTTAAGCGTTCGTGCGCGAGACCGAAGGTCCTAGGTTCGATTTCCAGTTGTAGGGTCGTCAGTGAGCAACGATGAGCTAAGACAGAACGGCCGTCCAGTCCTCGCAGGTTTTCAACGGCTGACTGACGTTGATCGGTTTGTGATTTCTATGAAATAATAACTATCTATTAGTTTCTTTGTATCCGAAAGTCTTAATGACTAATTATACCTACTTAATCGAATTCGCTGAGTTCAAAACAGGATCATTAATCATCAGCTGTTAATCAAAGATGACCCTAATTGAGTCAACAAATCTAAACACTTCAACCATTATCTTATTTTCAATGATAAAACTGAAACAGTAAATAGACTAACTTTAATTGGACATTCCGATAATGGACCATCAATCATTAAATTCAAATAATATTGAGCTAAACATTGAATAGCATCTAAACAACCAAGTTTAGCTGACTGTTCTAAATGAAATAAAACTGATTCCCAATTAACATTTTGTGGGCGATTTAATTCATTCAATTGATTTCCATTCAATTCTTGCTCAATATCTATAGAAGGTTGATGTTTTTTGATTTCATTGCACTTTAATTGACAATAACCGGTTTGATGCATTAAAGCTAAACGACCTGAAGCATGTAAACGAGCCAATTCATGATGTATCTGGTAAAAAAAAGGAAATTGTTTTTCATCATATTAAGTTGAATTTCATTAAAGTACTATAAAGTATATTAGGTTGATGTTCAATTGTAGTTTTTTTAATTTATCAGAGCATTGAAAATATCTTTTCGAAAGGAAGTTGAAGATCTTACAATGAACAAAGATAAAAATCAGAGAATTACAAATAAGTAAACTGTTATTCCATATTTTTTTTAAAGTTATAATCCAATCAACCCATATTTATACAGACGATGAGGTTCTCCATTCTGACCTGACATATTTTCATAGAACAACAGTAGGATTTCATATGTAACATTGACTGGTCTATTGTACGGAGCTGAAACTTGGAGAATTACTACAACAATCATCCAAATGGTACAAGTATTTATAAACACTTGTCTACGCAAGATACTCAATGTCCGTTGGCCGGATAACATCAACAACAGCCTATTGTGGGAGAACAAACCAGCTTCCAGCTGAAGAAGAAATTAGGAAAAGACGATGGAAATGGATAGGACATACATTGTGTTGAAGTCCTGTAGAATAGACACTGGAAGGGTATCTAGTGTGGTTATTCGTCTAAGACGATGAAAACCGAGCCTTACAACAATAAGCTAATGTCCGGAGCTTTAACCAGGTTGGTGGGCTCCAGGATCCTGAGGGAACAATTTTCGGTCCCCTGATACCATGGTAATGTATCTCCTAACGTTGCTCCACTGACTTGTGGATTAGACCTCTAGATCAAATGCTTGAGGAATGGTTCCCTAAGAAAACCACCTGCTTTACCTCTCACAAAAACTGAATAATTTGGGTGGTACATATGTATTTGGTGCCTCATACTAATGCTTATGTGTTTAAATGAATAAATAAAGAATAAAAAACCCAAAAATAGGTCTGATTGTGTCAATCTCATGTGAATTGTTTGGTCAAGGTGATTCTATATAAGACATTACTGTTTGGTTGAGTGTATGATGGAGGGTGTGGAAAATGTGTAATTCGGAAAAGTGGCGTTTAAATTTAAGTGAATGTATGCGTGTAGATCGTGTGGAAAAAATGAATCGAGTTAAATATTCTATTGTTTTTCTCATTACAATATATATAAACTCAACAGCTCATGACTCATGATTATTTTTGGTGGAAAACATTTGTAATGAAGAAAGTTTTTAGTAAATTGTGTTGTAAACTCCATTTGTTTCATTTGTATTTTGATGACAATGTTTAAATTTGCAGTTTCAAAAACAAGTCGGAACGTGTCCTGATAAAGTGTTAAGTATTTTATGATAGTTTTTAGTCAAAGTTAAGTAGTACTAATGAGTTTTTTTTAGTTATAAAGACTATTTACGATGACTGCGTAACTATAAAGTGTAGAAGTAGCAGACTATGGAAAGAAGGAACTGGTGAAAATTTAACTTGAATTCCATGGAAAACCTGGAAGTAATGGATTGGCGTTTCGTCCTAGTATGGGACTGCTCATCAGTGTGCGCGCGGGATATGTACTGGTGAGGAGTTCCATACTAGAACGAAATGGGTATCTAGTGCTCTTACGTTTCCAATGGTGGTCTGATTCAGATAAGTTGATTCTTTCAATGAAATTCAATAACCTCAACAACCCTCATACTGAAGATTTAACTTGAAATTCTGCGCCGAACTCATTGCCCGCCACGAGAAGGTAATGAGTAGGACTTCCCTGGCGGAAATATCTAAGTTTCTGTTAGATATTTCTGTTGCTTATACACATCTGCTATATATATCGCCTTCGGCCCCCGAATGCCCTGGTACGGCCGAGAGTGGGGTGAGTCCGCTCTCCCTCTCGAAATACTCTCACACGGCCGACGCTTTAACCGGGTTGCTGAACACGGAGAGTCCACTTAGCGGAGTTGGAAAATCTCGATTTCAAACCAATGGTGTACATGGGCTCCAGAATCCATGAGGGAACAAATGACGTGTGAACCACTCGTTGGTCACCGGCTACCATGGGATTGCATCTCCTTACGATGCTCCACTGCCTTGTGGGTTAGACCTTTAGGTCAAAGGCTCGGGGAGTGGCCCCCTAAGATAACCACCTGCTTCGGTTTGGGCACCCGGGCAGTATCACAGCCCACACACAAATGATGAACTCTATGTCTATGGCAACTACTTTTCTCGCTCCGAAAAACAATCAATTGATTCAAATAATTATCATTACTATTATTGTCATTATTAATACTATTATTATTACTATTATTGTCATATTATTATTATTATTATTATTATTATTATTATTATTATTTTCCACATTATTCACCCTCTTTTATACTTATACAGCGGCTCGTCTTTGGTGGAAATCCGACTGTATCTAAACGTTCTCGAGTCACTGTCCGGTTGAAAATTGTATGTTACCACCGAATATGAGACTGAAGCAGTTTTTCTGAAACCACGTGCACCATTCAAACTGGCTGCCTTCAACGTTCGCACATTTATGCAGGTCGGACAACAGATAGGGCTGGCTATGTCTTTGGAAAGTCTTAATATTGATGTTTGTTGTCTATCCGAGACCCGTATTCAAGACTCTGGCGAAGTACTACAAATTCGATCTCCATCTGTCGCTTCGAAAAGCTTGTTTTACGTGCGCTTATCCGGGGACCCTGTGGCATCTTCGTCTGGTCTTGCTGGCGTTGGTGTCGCACTAAGCGCTAGAGCTGAGGCAGCACTAGTCGATTGGATCCCCATTAACAGTCGGTTATGTGCTGTTAGATTAGAAAGTTCCATCAAAGTGAGAAGAAATCGGCGTGAGAAACGATGTCTTTTCGTCATCTCCGCCTATGCCCCGACAGATTGCAGCCCGGATGCAATCAAGGATGAGTTTTACCACCAGTTATCAGTTCTTCTCCAGAAAGTGCGTTCGACAGATATTGTAGTACTAGCCGGAGACTTGAATGCTCAGGTCGGGCGTCTAGGCACAGAAGAGAGTCGTTTAGGTGGCCGATGGGGACTCGTTGGTCGCAGGTCAGATAACGGGGACCGTCTACTGCAACTTGCACAGACCACAACCTGTTTCTGGCTAGCACTAACTTTCGGCACAGTCATCGCCGATGTGCCACCTGGCGTCCTCCCTCTGCATCTCAAGCCTGGACTCAGATTGATCACATCGCGATCAGCTACCGCTGGCGTGGTTGTGTAAAGACTGCCGCTCCTTTTGGAGTACCTATCTGGACTCTGACCATGCCTTGGTCTGCGCCAATCTTGCCTTACTTTTCAGTGGACAACGAAGTGACCGCCATCAACGGATTGATGTTAGCAAGCTGGTTGCAACTTCTGTTGCAAGTAAGTATCGAACCGAGCTAGCCTCTAGGCTAGCTACCACTCCACCGAAAAGTATAGATGAGCATTGGTTGCAATTGCATGACGCCATGAAAATGGCGGGAACAGTCAGTTGTGGGTTTGCGAAACGTCCCGCTTTTAAGCACTGGGTTTCTTCTGGTTCCTTACAACTCATTGAAGCCCGTCGGTCTACTCCGGGTGACCGTGAGTTTGACCATAAACGAAGGATGTTACGTAAGGAAATTGGGCAAAGCTTGCGTAAGGACCGAGAAGCCTGGTGGTCGATGCGTGCTAATGAGCTGGAAGCAGCAGCTGCATCTGGTAACTACCGGAAGCTCTTCCAGCTCATCCGAGCCACTGGCAGCAAGAAGTCTGGTGTGAGTGAAACAATCTGCGAGGATGATGGGATGCCAATCACTAACATCCATCGACGTCTTGGACGATGGGCAGAATTTTTCGAAGGGCAGTTCAACTGGCCTGCTGCTCCGGCAACATCGGTCAGACTGTCCTGCCCTCCATGGCCGGTGACGACTGATCCACCAAACGAGGAGGAAGTCCGCAAGGAACTCCAACTCTTGAAGCGTTACAAATCACCTGGCCCAGATGACTTACCTCCGGCTCTTTTTAAAGATGGTGGTGACTTTTTGACTAAGGAATTGACGACGTTGTTTACAAAGGTTTGGGAACTAGAGAGTGTACCAACGTCATGGAATGAGTCGATAGTTGTCCCTATCTTTAAAAAGGGTTCACGTCGTTCCTGTAACAACTATCGGGGGATAAGTCTACTTCCGATTGCGTCCAAGCTATTGGCTTCCGTCATTCTTCGTAGGTTGTTCAAAACCCGAGAAAGATTGACTCGCGAGGAGCAGGCTGGGTTTCGTTCTGGTCGAGGATGTATTGATCATATCTTCACCCTCCGCCAAATGTTAGAACACCGCCATACTTATCAAAGGCCAACAATCGTAGTGTTTCTTGACATCAGGGCTGCCTTCGATTCGTTGGACAGGACTGTTCTCTGGGATTGTCTATTGAAGAAGGGTGTGCCTGAGAAGTTTATTAACATCCTAAAAGCCCTATATAAAAACACCTCAGGCAGAGTGAGGGCATACAACCACCTCTCTCCATTGTTCCATTCGAGCAGTGGGGTTAGGCAGGGTTGCCCAATCTCACCATTCCTCTTCAACTTTGCCATCGATGACATTCTGGAAACAGCTCTGATGAATGTAAGTAATGGTGGTGTGGATCTGTTGCCTGGAGAAAGACTTCTCGACCTTGAGTATGCGGACGATATTGTCTTACTGTGCGATAATGCCCAAGGCATGCAATCCGCACTTAATCAGTTGGCAATCAGTGTCCGTAGGTATGGTATGTGCTTTGCACCTTCGAAGTGCAAAGTACTTCTACAAGACTGGCAGGATTCTAATCCTGTACTCACCCTGGATGGTGAGCAGATAGACGTAGTTGAGAAGTTCGTGTATCTGGGTAGCTGCATAAGTGCTGGTGGGGGTGTGAGTGATGAGATCAATGCACGTATAGTGAAAGCCAGAGCGGCTTATGCCAATCTGGGCCACCTTTGGCGCCTTCGTGATGTTAGTCTGGCTGTAAAAGGTCGGATCTACAACGCGTCGGTGAGAGCAGTTTTGCTCTATGCTTGTGAAACCTGGCCTCTCCGAGTTGAGGACGTTAGACGACTCTCTGTGTTCGATCATCGCTGTCTCCGAAGGATTGCTGACATTCAGTGGCAACACCATGTCAGTAATGCAGAGGTTCGGCATCGTGTGTTCGGGCACAGAGATGATAATTCAATTGGTGTCACCATCTTGAAACACCGACTTCGGTGGCTTGGACATGTTCTCCGAATGTCGTCCCAGAGAATTCCACGTCGTGCATTATTTGCCGACTCTGGGACTGGTTGGAAGAAGCGGAGAGGTGGTCAGTGCATGACATGGTGTCGTGGCATGAAAGAAAGCTGCAAAGGACTGGCTTGTGTTGGTCCTTCACGACTCCCTGGTTGGGGTCTGAGAGATGGTGCTACACAGTGGCTAGAGACGTTATCAGATATGGCTCAGAATAGAAGCCAGTGGCGATCCTGCTGTAACCTTCTTTTACTTTCTTCATAAAAAGTGGTTGTGTCTCCCTTACCTGAAAGATTTCTTCCGATTGTACCTTTGCGTTCCCTGATTACTAGCACATTACCTTACACCAATCTCTTCGTTATTGTTCTCTCTTTTTTTTGTTGCGCTCCTTAGCTTTTTTTTTCTTTCTTTGTATTCCTCTCGAATTTTCATTGTTTTGTGTGGCGCATATATATTGGCGCTCTCTTGTACCAATATTCATGTGTCCAAATAAATAAATATCGCCTTCGGCTACATTCTAAAAATTATTATTGGAAGCCGGTAACTGGGATATAGATAAACATTTTGTTTTATTTGGGATAATTTTTATGACTTTATTTCCACTCACTACAATAAAGTGGGTAAACTAATGCCAAAAAGTTGATTTAGAAATCCGTAATAAACAGAGAGGTCAGAAGAAAGATAATTTATAATTATTTTAAAGAAACTATTTAAAAAATGTCTGAAATCTAACTCGATCTGCCGTCTACATGAATCGAGGAACAAAACTAACTTCATTTCCCAATATTAAGATATTAAACAGTCTCAATGGATTCTTTACAAGACTACAAGATCATGAATCATTATTTCCAAGTAAAGCCATCAAACCTCCCGATAGACAACAACCTGAGAGAACCCTGAACAGAGTTGGTTAAGGATCTTGGTTGGCCACCTTTGCTCTACGAGGAGTGACATTAAAAACTTGATTGAACAACACGACCGGTATATTTTGGCTTTTGAACACTTAAGTGGATTCCTCGAGATACTAAGAGAGTTAGTCAACTAGAAAATACACAGTTAAAAAGTTATCAAAATAGAGGAATTAACCTCTATACATTCCAAAATGCACACATAGGTAGAGCGGAATTTGATAGAAAATACAAACTAGGTGTTTTATATTGATGGCTTTCGATTATCAAACATGTCGCTAAGTAATCCAAATGTAACTGATTTAAACAGTATACATACACACACTAGCATCATCAAACAAATATTGTTTAAAAGCAAAGAAACGGGCACAATGATGCATAGACGATTTATCATACAACATCTAACATGGTGAAACAAATTAGTCTTGGGGATATTAACTATCGAATATAATTATACGACGGTCAATTTCGACACATTCAGAAAAAGAATAATAAGCTTCCAATCAACTGAAATTGATTTCACGAGATCTTATGACATTTTCTAGCGTCAATGTCTCCTTTTCTGTAAAAACTCAACTGAAAAAGGTCATACCTCCTCTAACAACTCATAAAAACGAGAAAAGCCTTTACTAACTGTTTATTTGTTATATAAATCGCAATCTAAGATGATTGGAGGTTGTTGTGTCTTGTTATTGGAGTTCAATATGGCCTACGATGTCACGAATCTAGCAACAAACACGATTGAGCTACTCTAATATGGTCGGTTCTCTTCGGAATTGGAAACGTTCATTTACACAGAATACATCAAACCTCGACAGCTAATACAGAAAGAAGACGGAATTGTAGGTAACTTGATATTGAGATAGGGACAAGCAACACAACCGGAATTGGTACAAAAGTTGTTACTATAGTAGCAGAGTATGAACTTTGAGCATACAGCAATTTAGAGAAATAAAAAAACGATGACAATCAATCCGAGGGCAAAGGTCATGCAGGAAATCGAATTGGCACAAATTGTGCGAGCTTTTATTTTTTCTGAAAAGATCTTAGCTTTTCTAATAAAATTCCACTTTTCTTGTGATCACTTTAGCAGAGGTAATTGACAGGAAACCTTGCTTAACCTAGGTTTCGCGGTATCTGACATTCATCAGCAAAGTGTACCTATAACTGATGCTTCCGAGAATCAGTCCTCCCAAGAGTACAGGTACATCTTGCCGACAAGTTTCAAACGGGGTTTCTTGTTGACTGCCTACAACCACCACCTTGTCTATCACATATAACGCGCAAATTCGAGTCATCCAGACTAGTGAACACATTAAAACTTGATCGATAGGATTCTGTGAGCACTAAAAAAAGAATCTGATATGTATGCCTTTGGTCACCACCCGGTAATCAATCAATTGGAAGTAAGTTTTAATCACCTAACCTGTTTACTATCGAACAAAGCATACTTCAAGGTCGCTATGGATTGAGTAAAAAATGTATCCGTATAGAAAGACGAAGTGAGATGCTTCTTTGTATTTCAACATATTCTATCATAAAGTTTTCTAGTGAAATTACTCAAACAATTTAAGTAGCCTATGTATATCATCATATTACTATAAACAGACCAGAATACAACTTCAATACACAGAAAGCAGATATTTTCGCAATTCAGTGAAAGTAAAGGCTCTCTCGACCAATTATCATTCTTTTTGAAAATCATTTCATTTTCTGAGATTCTTACTACCCAGAGTTTGGGGGCTGGATATTATTTTTCTGGAGAGAAATACTCTTTGATGCGGTTAGATATTCATAAATTTCGAAATAATCTTTTATATCTAATGAGAGGAAAATTCAATAATCAATATATTTAATTAATATATCCCCATAATTATTTTGATGACAATCCTATTGTATTCATTATAATTAATACATGAAAATGATTATCATACAAGTAAAATTAATTTCATCAACATAATAAGATATTAATAAATTATCAATAGTAATAAAATGATCATATACTTACTAAACCTAAAATTACAGTATCAGCACCATGTAAAGCTGCAATGGAACTGCTTCGATGACCAGCTTGATGTAAACGAAAAAATTCAATGAGTTCAGCTTCCTAATAAAAAAATAATTAAACAAAAACAAATGTAACACTACATATACTAATCTTTTATAAAATTATGATTATATTGAACAAATATCCATGATAAATTAATTAGATGGACACTATTTAATATTCTAAAAAGAATATGTTATTTATTGCCTATTAGAAATGCAAATAGATGTCATAAATGAAATTTGCTATTGATTCAGAATGTAACAGATTCAAGGTTTGTGATGTCAACTATGAAACTATGACTAAGTATATATAAACTAGATTCTTCATCTAAAGCTTGGAAGGTAATATTCCAAAAGTAAGTCGTTGAACTATGGAATCATTGTTCTATATTTCAAGTATACAAAGTAAAGAAAAAAAACTTCAATGTATATGTTTAAAAACAAACTTTTAAGTGGTTCAAGATGTTTCCAACTTCGACAAATTACATGCGTTTAAATTACAAGCAATATAAAAAGGCTGATAAAATACATAAAAGCCTTATCTCAATGTCGGTTATTACTGATGTAAACGGTTTACCAGTTCTCACCGTTATTTAAAAAGTATTTTCCACCTCTACCACAAAATTGTTTGTGCATTCCCATCACACATTAACGTGATTATTAGTCATGTATTTATGTTGAGAATACTATAATCACCAAAACTCCGGTCTACTGAAAAAACTATCCCAAAGATAGGCAGTTTGTGAAGTGTTCAATCCAAATTTAGTTCTTTCTATTATAAAATAATATTAAATTGAGAACTATTTCACCATAGTATAGCACTTCTCATTGATGCTCACTTATAACCTCATAAGGGAACGAACTCATCAGCTTCAACCTGTGTAGTTAGCACAGCAGCCTTAGACCATTGCGTAGAAATCAAGTGGCCGGTTCACGATATCTCTCGATTACCACCCGATGCTTTCAAAGTCAACAGATTTCAAATCCCTGGTGAATCATATGATGAGATTCACACAATACTGTAATATAAATTGAACAACTTATGGTAAAAAAAATAGCATACAGTTGTACCAACAAGAGTGTATGGGATCTCATTTGACAACTTCTAAACAACTCACATTCGGAAATGATACTGGTTCGTTTATTTTGAAATGAGTTTAAGTAATAAGAAATCGGAATAATTGATACTATGAAAATTCGGTTTAATAATCTAAATTTCAGATCAAACAGAGTTCCTATTATCAGACATTAGACACTCAATATAACTTACAGATCACTATTTAAACACAATTTTCAATCCTAACGAAGAATAAATGAACGGTAACTGTTGGGAATTATTTATGAACTGTTGTTATGTGCATATTAAATAACTAGGTAATACATATTTATACTTCTCTTAATATAAGCTTTCATTTGACATATTGGCTACTATTATAGGACTTACTATTCTTAACCTATTTCCGATTTATTAGTTAGTCTGTTATACTCACAGCCACTTTTGGCTTAATCTTGTATTATTATTTTCTATTTTATGGTACCATGCGGTCTCATTTGTTTGTATATAAACTGAGCATATCTGAAATACATGATTCATGTAGTGTAAGCTGAAATTGTGTTTTGGACTCAACGGACAAAACAAGGCAATAAGGACTCTGTTATGTCCCGATAAGCATAATGAATAGTAACTTTTGGGATCCATTTAAGGACCAATACTATGCGTATATTTTATCGTATAATTGTTGAATAACTAAACTGTTCATATTCATGCCCATCTTATTAGGACCTTTACATTGACCTATGAACTATTATTATACGATCTACCATTCTTGAATCATGCCCTGTCTATTAATTACTACCTCCCTCATTCACAGCCACTTTGGGCTAATTCTTCTACAAATGTTGTTTCATATTTTATGGTACGATGTGGTCTGTCTGGTTGGTATATAAACCCAGTATGCTTGAAATAAATGTATCATATTGAAGAGGCTGAGATTGGTGTTCTGGACTTAACTGGATGGGTTAGGCGGAAAGCAGGACCAATCAGGACTCTAGACTGCTTGTACGGGTTTTACGCGTCCTTGGTCCGATAGATAATTCACTGCTCCCTATTTGGTGGTATCATTACGTATACATTAGCAGGGCACTCAGGCCACAAGTTATAACAGACTCAGAGTTGATTAACGCGTCATTGGTTTGGCATAGCGTCAAGGTCATATAAGTTGTGTTCTAATTAGCGGTTTAGTCACGTGATAAGAAACAGGGCAAAAATCATAACACAAGCACAGAGCAATGTTCTATTAAAATACTCACTAAAAGGAATGAAATTAGCGAAAATAAGGTGAACTCATCTCATTTACCTATGAATTATTGAATATATAACATAAACATGTGTAGTTAGTAATAAATATATTTTTTGTGTTTGTGTAGTTAAATTTTCAATAAAGATACCATGGAAACTCGAGAAAACATTTTACTTATTTATTTAAACACATGGACATGGGTACATGGAGGCATCAAATAGATATGCGCCACATATATCATTCGATTTGTGTGAGGGCTGTGATACTGCCCGAGTGACAAAACCGAAACAGGTAGTTTTCTTAGGGGGCCACACCCGGAGCCTCGACCTGAAGGTCTGATCCACAAGGCAGTGGAGCAACGTCAGTAGATGCAGTCCCATGGTAGCCGGCGATCAACGATTGGTTTATACGCCACTTGTTACTCCAGGATCCTGAAACCCATGTGCACCATTGGTTTGGAATCAGGGTTTTACAACTCCCCTAGGTGGATCCTCCATATCTATCTACCGCTATATTTATTCCTTTTTTACCACACTTCTACATTTATCATCTCAAAATGTGTACGTGAAAATCATAGCTTATTCCCAACCACATTCAAAAGTGATTGTCGATTCAAATACATTGAAAGGATAGAAAAAACTCATTTTATTTCTTATAAGTGTTTTGATAACGGTATCAAGTTCTCAATCGGTTCACAAACTCAATTGTACATCAGCTGTTATCAATTCAAGATATATAAAGGTTTATCTACGATGATTAGTAGAAATTCACTATCAAATGATATGTAAACTTGGACTTTGAATGAAAAAATCCGTGATAATTAACTTAGAACTACTATGGTAAACAAAACGTTATTTTTAGGTGATTGCAGGTAGTTGGTAGTGATCCGAAGAACTTAGCCATAACATCTCAGATTGCGAAGCTGAGCAATGTGAGTTGGAGTCCCACTGGGAGCACCGTCTTTTTCAAGATTACAGGCACGCCTTGTTGGCGAATGTCAACTAGAGCAAAAACTAGGTCCATAGTTCCCTGATGACTGCCTCCAACCATTTAACAACTCAACTCACAGCACACAAAGTCGAATCGCTCAGACTAGTGACTTAGTCGATGGGATTCAATCAGAATTAAGGACTAGGAAAACGCGACAATTCATACTTCCAGATCCATTGGTAAATTTAAATAAAGAGAGAACGACAAGATTTACTACACTATGCTTTATTCTGTGAATTATGTCTTCCTCGCTTTATTCAAATATGAAAATGGACATTATTCAGTGACCAATCAATTGTAAAAAAAAACTGTTATTTTATTGATAAAACAGAGAATATCACTCCGTCTTTTCAAGATGAGCGAAAGTTCAAAAACTCATACATCCGCTAGGCTTAATAAACAACTATGCTTTGTTATTAACTCAATTACATACTTGATATGTTACATCACAAAATATCGAATAAAAACCAAAAGGGAATATAACAATTATTTCATTGTAGTTTAGGGATTTTTACGGCGGTAAACCACAAACTTTAGGCCTCGTAATGAATACGATATCCTTTAAATCACCGAGTCAAAATCCACTGGTGCATATTTTCAACATTAGCCAGCTCGTAATATAATTTGAACACATAGACAACAAATAACATGTGCCCATTAATTATGTAGTCGGTTATGAGCAAAACATTCGTTTTGTGAAGACCTGTGATACAATAACGATACACACAGTCAAAATACCATCCAGTAGAGGAAACTGACACATTAACACTAAGTGTCATACCTAAAAAAAATTGCAGTTTTTTCTATGGTATCCAGGCTAATTTATAAGTAGGTGAACCAATCACAAAACTAAATGTCATATTGATCATCATAGTGTGACAAACACATCATGATATTTATTGGCAGAAAAAGTCACATGACTTCCCGTTTAGGAATACAAGTTCTAAAGACAATATCAAACCAGTACTAGTACAATCAAAATTAACACGAATGTTCATTATGGAGAATTTTCAGCGCATAAAATCATAAACAGTAGACAAACTTGTTGTTAGGTGCCTTAGTCCAAACACTGGAATTAGTGAACGTTACATGTGTATATAATTAATCTATTTTAAGAACACAAAGATTGGCCGAATTACAAATTGTTTGAATATTTTCAACCAACTTAAACAACACTCAACAAAACCACTTGAATATCCACATTAATAACTAACTTCGAGATAACTTTACTGAATATGTAGTGGGAAGCCATGATCGGTGCAGTCAACCAAGCAGAGAATGAAGATCGTAATAAAACAAATTGAATGTTGGTAATGTGAACTGTTTGATTTCGATTTAATGACTCAACCACATAACACTTACATAAAAACACATAAACATTGGTACAAAGGGGCACTGAAATATACATGCGTCACACAAGTAGTTACCATCAGATATATGTGCAGGCTGGGATACCGTCCAGGTCCCCAAACTGAAGCAAGTGGTTTCTCGAAAAGGGGGTCATCCTCCGAGACTTTGATCTAGAGGCCTAGTCCACGAGACAGTGAAACAATGTGATGGGATGTGGTTCCATGACAGCTGGTGACCAAGAATAGGTTTGTAGGTTATCGGTTCCCACTTACCAGAAGGAGACTCTCAGTACCCCTGATCTTAAAGTTCAGTCTTTCTCACTATCACCGCTACTACGAATACTACTATTCAACTTAATTTTATCTCGAGCTGATAAGGTTGCTGTAATGAATTGATACACATTTATCCCAGGCTCTACGTCTATTATGACTAGCTAACAGGGAAGCCCCTATGATCAATTCGACATGGGACTAAGAGGCTCACGCCGTTGAGAAGTCTTAAACTGCTACCTACCCTGACTTATAACAATTTTTTATAGCCTGTTGTTTCCAAATTATAAAATATTTCCAGAAAATCAATTAAGTAAATATTTCCAAACTAAAGCCGGGTCTCTGAAATCAACTGTCTTTTAAAAACGTTTATAGCACTAGGATTTTCTAAAAAATGAAAATCACTTGCTTAATTCATCCATCTGGTTACATTACTTTGAACTTGTATGATATGATCTAATGGGATGGTTATCTCAATATATCAAACATACTGTACGACTGAATGTAAAACAGTCAAATTAACAGAGAATACCAATTTGAAAAGGTTATGGACTATTGATAATTGTGAGATTCTAGAGGAGAGGTGGGGTTAACTATTATATCACAGTCAAGAAATCTGTTTAATAATTTTCTGTTAACGTAGATTATCTCATTACATATCAGATTCTATATCACATTCTAGCAGAATATACACGAAATGTAAACATAATGTAAGACAAAAAAACAATAATGCACCGAATTTAAAGTGATATTGTGATAACTGATATTATTCTATGTACTCTGTGTATTATGTATGTGGATAATGTTCAAATGTAAATACACATAAATTTACGAATAATCAATATGTATGACAATTTAAGAAGTAACGAGAACAATAACAATTTTAAAAATATTTCAGTCAAACGTTTACGATAAATATGCATGGTCACTATGGTTATTCACTGTTCATTGTCAGATAATTTAAAGGTGAACTATATATATATAAAGAAACATATTTAAAATAGAAAACAATTGGCCAAATCTTGTGAGGAAGATATACTACTATGATGAAAGAAGAAAATACATCCAATAAATTGCCTTAATTATTTTTAGTTCTTCTAAATTGCAGACTACTTGACTGGGGTCCGCGTGACTATCGTAACTAATGGTTGGAGAGTCTTGGTGACATGGCTCAGAATTGATCACAATGGCGTAGGAGTATACACTCTCTATCTTCTCTTAAACTAAGAGGTTAAAATTGCTTCATATCTTTCTTTCTACGAACTAATTCTTTCTTCCTGTACTATATCCTTATTGCAATCTTTCTGTTATATATTACCACCTTTGACATAACCACTGCTATGAATCCGGTGTTCATCTTGTTGTGTTAATGAGGTATGGCAACTTGGACCGATGCATATATGTGCCTGGTCCTACGTTGTAGCTGACTGACTGACTAACTCGGAGATCTGGAGTTTTTGGTGTTATTTAGATAACTATACATTTGGAAAATACACTTATATAAATTGTTTAAAATAGTAATTTTAACGGTAGTTTTAACAGAAACTTTGACCAACCAAACATTGTGCCAGCCCTTTCTTCAATCAGCCATGCTTAATTTAGAACCTGATACGTGTGGATCGGTTCAGGTTGACATACCATCAGCTCAGAGAGATACTAGAGTAGTAGAAACAGTATCTAGAATAGTAGTAAAGATCAGGCACAGACAATAGGATTCGAGGAAATATGAATTTGTAGGAAAGATCACGAGACAATTTTTAAACTCAATATCTGAGGAAAGACGAAGAATGGATGTACCTAGGCCATTGCGAACGATCTTGAACCGTGACATCTAAAGTCTCCGATGATTGGCTACGATAATCTTGAGGACCTGAACCTGATAGTCTGTGTCAGCATGTACAACTCAAATCCAACAGTTAATTACTATGAACAAGGCCAAAACAACAATTGAGGCAATTATTTCATTGACTGATGTCACGTCTTAGTTCTGTTTCCATTAGCTTTCTTCCAAACGACTCCTGTACCAGTAAACATATCGCATATATGTAGAAAGTAGTTGAGTGTACATCTCAGCTGTTGAATATTTATTGCCTCATCAATCGATTTGACATCATTACGTAATGTCCTGTATCTAATCTCAGTACTGATGACACAGTGTTCTCAGTATACAGCAGAAATTTCTTGCAGAAATGTATGATCATATACTAGTAATCTACGAATAACTTAATTATCAGAATGGGTTTTGTGGAGAGTTTTAGAAATTTCACAAGTTGAAATCATGAGTCAGTTGAAGCTAGACCACCATTGAAAACCTGGAAGCACTGGACGGCCGTTTCGTCCTGGTATGGTCTAGCTTCAACTGACTCATGATTCCAACCTGTGAAATTTCTAAAACTCTCCACAAAACCCATTCTGATAATAATCAACTGCTCACTAGTGACTGACTTCAGGAAAAACTCCTGGAGTTCTAGTGAGAAGCCGTTACCAGTGGAGTTCAACCGGTCTGTTGTGAGATAACAACTCACTGAAGACAATGGTGTACGGTGGCGCAACTTCGTGGATTGGTTGAAGTTAGACATTAACACCGTTGGATGCCGGCTCAGTGGTCTAGTGGTTAAGTGCTCGCGCGCGAAGCCAGTAGGTTTTGGGTTCAAGCCCCGCGTGATGCGGGATCGTGGATGCGCACTGCTGAGGAGTCCCATACCAGGACGAAACGGCCGTCCAGTGCTTCCAGGTTTTCCATGGTGGTCTAGCTTCAACTGACTCATGATTTCAACCTGTGAAATAACTTAATTTTAAAGGTCTTCAGTCTTCAGTCTTCAGTAATAAGGATAGTAGGTTGATGAACCTGTGTTAATCCTGACACATTGCTTTCCAGTGAAGGTCCAGCTTTTCCTTGAAAGTATTCACTGATGGGGCTGATACCACTTGTTCGGGTAAGGCGTTCCAATGATTGACTACTCGATGAGAAAAACGGGATCCCACTTTAAGTTTATTAGATCGTGGTTTATGAACCTTCTTGCTATGACCTCGGAGATTATTAGTGCTGGAGGGAGCAAAAAGATAAGACATATTAACACCCAAATCATAATTAAAGATACGAAATGCCAGTATAAGGTCACCTCGTGTCCTACGATACGACAAGGGGAAAAGATTTAGGCGTTTTAAGCGCTCATCGTAAGGGAGACTAGAAAGACCCTTCACTAATTTCGTTCCCACACGCTGGACACGCTCAAGGGAGTTAGTATCCTTTACTAGACACGGGCTAGCTGCTTGGATACAGTACTCTAAATGTGGTCTAACATATATGGGGTATAAAATTCGAAACGTTTCCTCGTCAAAAGATTTGAACGCTCGGCGAAGTGACCATAACGCACGAAAACCTTTGACAGCGGCTGCTTTGCAATGCGCAGTTGTTTTTAAGTCATGACTTAATATTACTCCTAAGTCCTTATGCTCTTGAACGCATGGAAGAGGTTTACCCTCAATAGTGTAACGGTAACTATTACCGTGACCGACGTGCATTAGTACACTCTTCCTAGCATTAATTTCTAAGCCCCACTCTCGAGCCCATCTAACTAAATCGTCTAAATCAGCTTGAAGATCCACATGATCAGCCGCACTTTTTATTGTTCTCCAGATTTTTACATCATCTGCAAACAATAATGTCGACGACCTAAGTAACAGTGGTAACTCATTAACGTAGAGAAGGAAGAGCAGAGGGCCTAAGATGGTGCCTTGGGGTACACCACTTTTGACCGGCTTCCAATCGGATAGCGTTCCATTGACCCTAACTCTCTGTCTGCGGTCACATAAGAAATTTCCTATCCACTCATGTACAGTACCTATTATTCCGAAGCTCGTGAGCTTCTGCATAAGACCTACGTGTGAAACCTTGTCAAACGCTTTGCTAAAATCTATGAATATCACGTCGACAGACAGACCGTGATCTAGGGCTGCTGTCCAATCCTCCCTCGCAATAAGCAAGTTAGTCAAGCATGAACGCTTGTTACGAAATCCGTGTTGCTCAGGAGCTAACAGATTGTGTAAATCTATGTGGCTTAGCAACCTAACCCGAATTATCTTTTCGAGTAACTTAACGACTATGCTAGTTAGACTGACAGGCCGGTAGTTAGATACTATCTGTCGCTGACCGTCCTTAAATATAGGACTAACTATAGCGTCCTTCCAATCTCTAGGGAGTTGGGCGAGTGAGAGGGACATGTTGAAGAGTGTCGCAAGCGGTTTTGAAATAATGTCCGCAAGAGATGACAGCAACCGTGGATGTAACCCGTCAGGGCCCGGTATCTTACCAGGTTTGAGGTTAGTTATCAACGGAAGGACAGTTTCCTCAGTCACCTGTACGGATTCAATGGTTGGTATCTCGGTGTGAGTGGGACAAGTATTTGTTACAATAAACGTAGAGAAGACTTCGCTAAAATAATCTGAAAAAGTCTCAGCTTTTGCTCGATCTGATTCAGCTAGTAATTCTGAATTTTCGTGTAACAGCAACGGGGGAATACCATCACTACGTTTCATTTGCCGTTTAACATACGAAAACAATCGTTTCGGACAAGTACGGCTATCATATACTAACTGTCGTTCGTAAGTGGTACGGGATTTCGCTATGGTTTTCTTACAGATATTACGGTATTTTTGATACTCACGCTTAAATGGTGCATGACCTGTCAACAAGAATAAGTCCCAGAAATGTTTCCTACGCTTTAACAGCTTCCGGGTTTCCTTATTAATCCATGGAGGGCAATGTGATAGCTTACGTGCTGACCATGGGATAAACGGCGACGTTACGGACTCGAATGTAGCCTTAAACTTATTCCATTCATCTTCGATCAATCCATCCGCGTCGACCGACCAATCGGTCGAGATAGCACGGTTTCTGATTTCCGGAATATTAGCTCGCCAGATATTGGGACGGGGTGGAGCAGATACGAATTGTATACCATGTGTCCTAAACTTAAAGTGAATTACAACGTGATCACTGTTCACTAGTGGAGGAAGGTGCTGGATATCAAAGACATCCTCAGAGTGGTGGGTGAGGGCGAGGTCCAGCAGTGACGGAACATGATGCAAATCAATATGTGTCGGTTTTGTGATACATTGTACAAGTGCACACTGAATAACGGTAGATAAAAGGTCGCTATCGAAACCGCTACCTGGAGCTGTAAGCTCTATCCAGTTGATATGCGGTGCGTTGAAGTCCCCAATGATGAGACAACATTCTGCCATACTCCAAGAACAGATGTGTCTTAGGATAAAGTCGTCAGCCAGACAAGACGGACTACGGTATATTCCCCCTATAGTCACTAACCCATTTCTAGATTTAATCTTACAACATGCAACCTCACATGTGCCACTGATATGAGCCTCCGATATGGTTGATTGTATACGAAAGTGATCCCTAACGTAAAATATTATACCTCCCCCTTGCGACTTGAAACTCTATCACTTCTGATACAGATATAACCAGCAATGAAAGGAGAACAGTCTATATCAACGGTGAACCAAGTTTCTGTAACAACGATTATATCGGGACATAATTCTTGCACCATCAGACTTAGCTCGGACGTTTTATTTCTAAGACTACGAGCGTTCGTGTAGCACACACTTAAGGTGTTTTGGAAATCAATCGTTCTACCCATACAGGCCTCGGAAGCATTGGCTTCCAAGACCTGACTACCCGAAAACCCTTAATGGTAAGGTTATTTTCGCCATTTAATTTGCGAGTCCTCAACTCCGTAAGAGCATTCTTCCACTTGATTCGATCCTCAAGCGGCCAATCTGGTCGAATACGGATATTTGAGGCACGAGTTTTTTGTGCGCTTTTCAATAATATGTCTCTTTCTTCGAAACTCCCGAGAACCAGCTTCAGGATCCTTCTTGGTTGGGTCTCGCCTCCAACCCATTTACCAAGTCGTATTACTTTTGTAATATGTACCCCTGAAACCTCTTCAGGTAGTACATTCCTGACCACAGACTCCACTAACTGTAGGTCATGTGCGTGTCTTTTAGCAGGGTCGTTGTCTTTCGACTCCTCTAGATTCCAAATAATTAAACTAGGGATGGGTTTAGCTTCTTTTGAAACTGTGTTCACAGCTTTCGACCGTGACGTTAGATCCTGTATTTTAACTACTGGTAGCTTACGATTAGTTTTTATTTTAACAGAGTCCTGGGAGTCAAGCGAATGACTCACAACAATGTCAGACGAAGCTTTACTATGAGACTTTGGCGGATTGGTCTGAGAGTCCACCAAGGACTTACCAAGTAAACAGTCATTAGTTTTAGCTATCTTTCCTACTCTTCTGCGTTTTCGCGTCATCCATTTTCCATCAGTCGAAACGTCTACATTAGAACAACTCGGGACAGTAATTGTTTTATCTGGGTCACCGGTTGCTGCTGTAGCAATATGGCCACCAACGTCTAATGACGTGTCACTCACTGATCGTTTCGGGGGAGAACGTTTAACTGTGGGTTGCACAGGTAGATGTCTGGCTTGCGCCGTGATAGCACTTACGACACTAACGCAATCTTCGCCATCCGTACCAATGTTATCAGTACAGCCCTCATCAACCTTCTTATTAGCCAACACCAGGAGACTAATTGCTTCCTGGATAAGCAATGTTTTGCTCGAGCAACAAAAACTACAAAGCCAATGAGAGTTGGGCTTTGAACACCTTTTATATGCAGTGGGGCTTAATCGGGTGCACATCTTATGGAACCACTTATTACACTCATCACATTGCATCCCTTCATCCACGGGAAATAAGCAGTATGGTTGTCCACATTTATGAGTAGACCTAGCCATCTTGAAAATCAACTAGAACGGTGACGAAAACAGGATATGTAGAAGGATTTTCAAACCTTAACTAAATAAACCAAGTAAAAGTCGACCAAGTATGCTTCGATGCAATAAATACACAGAAGCAAAATCGAAAAACTCAATAAAATATCACTTTAACTGGGGTAGATGCAATTAAAGTGTAAACAGTAGTTTTGATGCGTAATTTACGATCAAAACAGTTAATTAACTCAACGAGAAAGAATACCACTGTCCTTTTTAAATAGCGCGCAAAGGTCATGTTACACAGCCATAAAGTGGAAAGAATAAAGCTGCATCGCAGTATACACACTCTTTTGTCTGCCAAAGATTTCCCGTGTTACACCATAAGCGACCCAAGATGAAAAAGCCAACTGAGCTTTCTGAACCCGTGACGAAACTCCAACCCCCCCCCAAAGACAAATATTATAGGAAGTAATCTGGCTGAAACTGAGGGTTTGATCGCTCTGAAATAGTAGCTATTTTCAAACATAAACAGAGTGGTCCGAGAAGTGTTTGTAAAAATAAAACAGAATAATAACTACAGATGTCTAGAATAATTTAGTCGCAACTATTAGACCGTGTTTCCTTACGTCAGAGTTACATTCGATTGGCCAGACATGGTTAACAGTTTTGTCTTCTAATAACTATTCAGTTGGAACATGGGGAGCAAGTTATACGGCATCTTACCGATCAACTGAGCTATCATAACGCGCAGCTTTAACTGTAAGTATGTGCTAAGATAACAGCTGAAAACGAAATGTTGATGAAAATTTAAAATTTTTTACGACACTAATATCTGAGAATAAGACGTAAACGAATAATAAAAATAGTATTGCGATTATTATTATTACTAATGAGTGCATTTAGAAATAATTTTTCCTGGAATAAAAAGTTTCCAAAAACTTACCTTACTGAGTTGTTGTGAACTTTCGCTGGAATTCAAATGAGAATTTGACTGATCCAAATCTGAACATACTGGATCACAACCAGGATCACTAATAATACTTTGTTGTGCTTTGAACACATTACCAAACGATGGGCCATCAAAACTTATACCAGAATCATACGAATTATTATGAAGTGAAATTGGACCAAATATTAAATCATCAGTACGTGCATCATCATCATTACCATTATTATTATTATTATTATTATTATTATTATTATTATTATTATTATATTAGTAGTAGTAGTAGTAGTAGTAGTAGTAGTACTATACTTTGTATTGTGTTTTCCATTATTAGCAACGACATTTGAATTATGATTGATTTGATCAGTCTTTTGTAATATATCATTTCTACATAAAACAGGAGATCTCGAAGGTAGAAATGGTAATTTAGGCGAAGGTACACTATGAGACTCCACAAAGTTCATTGGATTTACAAAATCACTACTAGTGTCATTGTTGTGATTATTGGCATTGTTTTGTAAATCATAAGATGAATCAATATTTTCTGAAACCAAACGACGAATACCATATCGATCACGACGAGAAGCTGGAATAGCTACTGTTCCACTGAGTTCCACCTGATTGTAGATAGTTAGGCAAATAGTTAATATATAATTATGTGATGTATTTATAATAACAATGATAATAATATTTTTGTTATGAATCTCATCCATCTATATTATCACGAAAGCAACAACCCCTTTGTGTTTCCTCTCTAAACTGAGTTAATTAATAAGATAAAATCTGACAGATAAGTAACCATAAAATGAGATAGTAAAAAATGTAGATATAATTTCAAAAGCAAAAAATTATAAAAATTTGAGACAATCTAGGTTAGTGTACGTTATCTAAAAAACCTATACTATTTTTCTTCATTACTACAGTTTAGTCTCGTTTAAATTATCACACATCTTCAATAATATTTAAGAAAAGAAATTGATATGGACATTCAAAAGATTACCTAGTATACAGTAAACTATTTTTAAGATATTATACTTTAACGCGTTCGAAACCATACGCTATCAACTTCTTGTTTCAATTATCAAGTTGTCTTAATCTCACACTTGTACTATTTTCGACTGTTGTCAATTACTTTCATTATTAGATGCAATTGCATCTTATGTGCTTATTTCACACACTGCTTCCTCACACTGCTTTAACACACAAGGTACCTTCAGGAGAGAGTAAACCTACCAAATCCTGAAAGTTACACACAATCTGAATATCATGTGAACTGATCAATTTTAGTATTACAATTTCGGTAGATTTGTTTGAGACTTTTAACCTCAACACACATTGAACTATACTATGTAGAATATCGAATATGTCAGCATTAAAATTTTTGTTAGAAAATACAGGTAGAATTAACTCAAGGCATAGAAAATAAGCGGGAATCATCACGTTTTATGTCAGTAAAATAAGTAAAAACTCAATAGATGGGAAATCTAAAAAGGGTAAGAAATGATGTTACAGAAGATAGATGGTAAAAACACAAAAGAAAGTACAAGAAAAGTGAAGAAAAAGAGATTACAAAAGAATGAAATAACAAGAATGATAAAACACATATAGTTAGGAAAATTAGAACTGAATGCATTCAAGACTATATTGAACAGCCGATTTAGAGTTTTTATTGATAGAAGTTAAAATTTGATACAACTGATTAATTATTAAGTACAAAACCATATACCTGAATTCGCGTCATCTTTGTCGTGTGGTGCGATGTACTAGGTAAGCGTGGCCAATAAATTGATGAGGTAGTAAACATTTAACGATTAAGATTGTGAGGATATGTATTACGCATGTCTACCCACAGATTACCTCGCATACACGATGATGATTGGTGTATGAGTAAGTTGAAAGGAAGGTAGAACGGGCTAAACCAAGACAGTATCAGTTCATGAAGACAGACTAATAGAGTGAGTCATGTAGGTAGGGGAAGACCATCTGGTCGATGTAACTAATTGTTAGAAGTTGGGTAACATGGCTCAAAATCGTTCGCAATGGCTCAGCTGCATTTACTTTTCGGCTTTCCTTAAATCTCGATCTTCTAAATTCTTCATAATCTGTCTATTTCATCAATTTATATTTCCTTCTCGAGTCGTATCTTCGATCCCTAATCTAGCATAAATGATTTGGTCAAAGTCAAACTATATTAGCACAACTAAATGAAAATAATAGAAGAGATCGAAATAAGGTGGTGGTGATAAAAAGAAAGACTCAGAACTATAAAGATTGTTTGAAAAGAAAGAGTGGAAAGATATGCATGAACAGATACCGGAATTTAAGATCGAAAGATGAAGAGTGAATACATCTATTTATTATTTATTTATTTGAACACATAAATATTGGTACAAGGGGGCACCAAATATATATGCGCCACACAAAACAATGAGAATGGGGAGAGAAAAAGGCAAGGAGCGTAAAAGAAAAAAAAGAAGAGGAACAATAACGACCAGAGATTAGTGTAAGGCGGTGTGACAATAATAATAATAATAATAATAATAATAATAATGGGGAAACGGAAAGGTACAGCCAGAAGAAATCTTTAAGTTAAGGAAGATACAACTACTTTTTATGAAGAAGGTAAAAGAAGGTTACAGCAGGATCGCCACTGGCTTCTATTCTGAGCCATATCTGATAACGTCTCTAGCCACTGTGTCGCACCATCTCTAGGACCCCAGCCAGGGAGTCGTGAAGGACCAACGCAAGCCAGCCCTTTGCAGCTTTCTTTCATACCTCGACACCACGTCATACACTGACCACCTCTCCGCTTCTTCCAACCAGTCTCAGGGTCCGGAAATAATGCACGACGTGGAATTCTCTGGGACGACATTCGTAGAACATGTCCAAGCCACCGAAGTCGATGTTTAAAGATAGTGACACCTATCGGATTATCGTCTCTGTGCCCGAACACACGATGCCGAACCCCTGCATTACTGACATGGTGTTGCCACTGGATGTCAGCAATCCTTCGGAGACAACGACGATCAAACACAGAGAGTCCTCTAACATCCTCAACTCGGAGAGGCCAGGTTTCACAAGCATAGAGCAGAACTGCTCTCACCGACGCTGACAATCTGAAACGACCTCACGGGCAAGTACATATGGATTGTTAAGGGGTAGAAATAAATAAATATATATCTAAGTCTTTGCATATTATTCGGTAGCCCAATATACTCTAGCATCCACTCTTGTGTTTTTGCTCAAGTAGTTAGTTGGTGGGAGGCTAGCGCATAACACGTCGTGTATCAGTATTAGATTTCAGACACCACCCATCATAACACTTTCTTCCTGTAGTCCTGAGTAACAGAACATGCCAAAGGAGTTTCTATTATCCATATTTCAAGCACCGAGTATTTTTATTTCAGATACTTATTGGTTTATGCACATGAATTATCACACTGCAATGCACTCCAAATAAAAAATAACCCTTTACACACAATCACACAATAGATGGTAGGGAACGGAGCAAAAGATTCATAGTTAATTAATGATAATTAAAAGATAATAAGTATAACAGTAGTCGATAGGTCTAACGGAAGCTCACTATACCAAGGACAAAAATACAATAGTCCGATTATCTAATAATTACTTGATAAAAAATATAAGCAATAATAGTCCGTGAGGTAGTTTCGAAAGTCCAAACAATTCTAGTATTCGCATATTCACAACAGTAATCATGAAGAAAATGATGATTCATCATGAAAATTTTAGTACCATTGTTAAAATTCCATAAATGTTACGTACTACTGAGAGATCCTGAAACGGATAAAAAAACTGTTCAGTGTTTTCTGATTACCAAACCAATAGTTCTTCAATTGATACATCCATTCAATCAGTCATTCATAATCAACATAGAGCCTGGGACATATGTGCATTAGCCCAAGTTGCCATATCAAATCGGCATGAGATAAAATTAGTATAATGAATGTTGAAGCAATGGAAATGATTTTGGTAGCAATGATAAGAAGTAATAAACATTAAAGAAGATTATTCGAAAACACGGAACGAAAGGATATCTATGAAGAAACAACTAGAACTCAAGATCTACAGCAAGATATCCATTTGGAATGAGAACTAGTGAGTTATTCTTCAACTTACATTATTATTATCACTGATCCCATTTGTATTTTCAGTCTGATTATCCGCTGCTTCCATAGATAATTGACTAAATGGTGTAGATAGTTTTTCATTTACTGGTAAATCAAAAGCGCTTAATGATAGAGCTAAACATAATGGATTGCATCGATGTGTATAAAAAAATAAAGCCATTCCACGAATCCCCAGATTTCCATCTCCATAAGATTTACCATCGAATGTATGAATTTGAGGGTCTGTCCATAGATTACCAACACCTTGTATATCAACTACAATTAAACGATGACCACTTCGTTCAAAGGTGAAGTGACTAAAAGCCTAAAGAATACATGCAAAATATGTGGACATGGAAGAAAAAAATTTATTTGCACAAACATTTTATGATTATTAAAATACAATCTGGTGATCATATACAGAATTGTGTACAAAAATGATTATTAGATTAATTGTTTAAGTTTTAACATGATACTAAACAGTAGATTTATTCATTCCAGTCACTTGTATCAGTTCAGAATTTCCACTTAATAATTGATTACCTCTAGTACCTAAATTATCAATCTACAACTTCAATGAAAAAACGTCATAAAATAAGATCTTAACGTCGTTTTAGTTTCATGCAGTTTATCCCTATTCTTCCAGTGATCTAATAGATCTTCATCGAAATTTATGGTCCATCTGAACAACTTTCACAGCTGATTTGAAAACCACATGCATCATCTAGAGATTACATCCCTTAATAACTGTTATATCTCAGAGATCTGTATTCAGCATTCAAGTAAAGTACTGTTAACTAGTTTCCCATCAGTTGGTTCGGAAACCACGTTGTATGTAATATTCAATCAGAGTAAGAGATAAATGTTTGGCATGCAACGTGTTTGTGTTATCTTCACTCTCCCTTCATCAGATTAGAGCGCAGATAAAATTGTTACCAACTGATTTCCAACAAAGTGTGCTCAACAGGTGTTACGGTACTTGCTGGCAACTTAGATGTGTGAGTTGAATGTCCAAGCACAGAGGATAGTGTTTTTGGTGATCGGAGACTAAATAACGGAGCTTGCACTCTGCAGCATTGTTGAGATCATGAACTACTATCAGTGACAAGTATCAACTTCCGACATGGCCGTGATTAAAAACGATTAACGTTCTTCCTTTGAAACCATTCCGTGGGACAACACACTTAAAGCATACTTCGAATCCTATGAAAAAAAATATTTGCTTTTCTCTAGAGTTATTCTCCAAAAAAAGTGCTTATTTTGTTTAAATTGATGTTATGAAACTTCCTTAAAGAGTAATACAGTATAAAGTATATTTTGATGTTGGAATTGAGATTGTACACTAATTATAATGCTTGTGACTTAAGGTAATATCGAGGTAATCCGCACGGGGTGTACATATGCCAACAAGAGATTGATCAATTGCAGTCCTAAACATCAATGGGAAGATTCAAGCAAGCAATACCAAGTGAATTTAACTACAACAGTTTTAACTGTATTAATCTTTTCCCTTTTCTCTTGTAAATAAGTCAACACACATAGATGCACACACACCGGAGACAGTATTGAAATGTTCAGTCTTTCAATTTAAAAAAAAACAATCGAAAAACCAAGAAAATGAACGAGTAATTCACCTGAGGAGTGTTTCGTGATAAATCATCTACAAATCCTGAATTTGAATTATACTTTCGATAAGTCCCTTCTATAAAATGTTCCAAGTGATATAGAGGTTTCTCTGGTCGATTAATAAACTCCAATACACACATTTGTGAAATATCAACCTAATCAATGTAATGAAGCAAATACACTAAAATAAAGAAAAAGATTCAAACAAACGAAATGTAATAGTAAATACACTATTTGTGATATCCCAATGAGTAGAAAACTGTATTTCTGAAGTTTCGTCACTTAATGTAAACCACTTCTTCCGAGTTAATAAATAATCGAAATGAAATTAACGATAAAGAACATTTTTAGTACAATCAGAATCATAATAGGTTTTAATATGTCAATATCGAGTTATTTTTGGTCAAGGTGAATTTGTGTGACCTGTCATTATGTTAATTTGTGCGTCAGAAGGTGGGCATAAAAAATGTGTGCAATTGTAATATAATTTGACATTGACATATTCAGACCTATTATGATTCTGATCGTACGAAAAATATTCTTCATTGTTTCCTTCGTACTATTTAAACTTGTGTCAATTTTATTTCGGTTATTTATTTGCGCTGAAGAAGTGGCTTACATTAGGTTACGAAACCCCAGAAATACAGTTTTCTACTCATTGGAATACCACAAACAATATATTTATTATTGACTTTTTATCCAATGTTCAATTTATTTGAAACTATCAAGTACAACCTTGGCATTGATACTTATAAAAAGAATTGTAACTTACAAAAGTTTGTATTCAGCTGTGAACTACACTGTTTTATGTGAAAGTTAGTAATACTAACACCAGCTTCCCAAACTAGGGTTAGGACAGGTATTTAACCTATTTACTATTTGAAAGCCGAAAGCACTAACATTTGGGCGTTATACCAACAACAAAAAACAATCAAGGCCTGTTTTCAACTTTGAGATAACGAGCCTGTTTTATATAAACGGAGTCCAGTAAATCTGCGGCTATGAAAAGAACAAGCTGAATGGCATAAAAACATGATGGTTTACTCGCTTTTTTCTGTTGTAATTATACAATTAAGATAAGGAAGACAAATAGCTACTTTTTTTAACATGAATCAGGTTTTAACTTTAGTAGATGATTTGAGATGATTGGTGCACGGCTATTTATTAATAACCTTAAAGGACTTCACAGTAATTCCCTCAGTCAGTCAGTCAGTCAGCTACAACGTAGGACCAGGCACATATATGCATCGGTCCAGGTTGCTATACCGCATTCGCACAGCAAGATGAACACCGGATTCATAGGAGTGGTTAGGTCAAAGGTGGTAATATATACGTTAACCAAACTGCCTGGAATTGCAATGCTGAACATCTGTATACATTTTAACTCTGGGTTTTGGGGCTTCTGTCAGTCTTTGACTATTGATCTATACAAAACGATCAGTTTAGTTAGTTAATGTAGTATTCAGTGTTCCATTAATTGTTCCTGCAGATTCATCTCGTTCACAGTTTGGGTGAATAGAGACGAGTTTTTTTATGACTGTCCTACTACACGGTTCTCATATACTCATCAAAGTTTTCGCAAATACCCATTCTCTCCAAGGTATAATTCAACGCCTAAGGATTCTATTCACCGTCTTCCTCTAGCTACGTCATTTAGCTGCCTATAGGATTCTTCATTTTGGAGACCCGTTGCAGACAAGGGTACAGTATGAGAGAAAAACTACATTGCCCTAGTCAGCTTTATACGGATGATTAAAGAGTAATACAATGATAGTACTTTACGAAGGTTAGATTTCGAACTCTGAGCAAACTGGCACCAGAACATAGATACCCACTTAACAAAGAGGAAGAAATTCTACACATATCTTCTGCCAATGTCTCCTCGAGATCGTAACTGAACACCCAACGTTCCCCACTTTCAATAAAAACAGTCAACAATATAAAACAAAATATTTTTTGCTACATGCAGTTGCCATACAGAAGTAGTTCGTAATCAGATGCTTCATTAATGTCCCGGTCACCGAAGCAATTAAATCCACATAACTCATAGTTAACTACTATTCACATAAGATATTCTGCCTTGACCTTTGAAGTTTTTACCTGAATATTCGACACTATCACGGAGAGTTTGGTCTTGAGATGTACTACTCAGACTGACGCCTGAGGTTTTTCACTAGTCATAGAGACCCTCCTTTTCCGTGATCTCATTCCACACTTGAGTTGAGCACAGCTTGTCCTCATACATAAACAGCACAGCATGTATAATAGCGATGACTTCTAGCATCCTTCGTACATAAATTTAATAGATGAAATCTAAGAGCCATATAGCTACTCTCAGCAACTTATATTTATTGAAATCATGGACCGATCTAAGTTAGACAACCACTGAAAACCTAGAAGCACTGGACGACCGTTTCGTTCAAATTTGGGACTCCTCGTCAGTGCTCACTGACGACCCCACGACCGAGAATCAAACTCAGGACCTTCGATCTTGTGGACCATTTGATCACGACTCAGTAGTCTGGAAGTTAAGCGTTCACGCGCCAGGTCTTGAGTTTGATTCCCGGCTGCAGAGTCATCAGTGCACACTGGCAAGCAGTCACATACTACGACGAAACGATTACCTAACTTAGATTGCTTCATGATTTTAGTGAAACTCAACGATCTCCATAACCCTATGCTAACAACTTATACTTGTGTGAACAACCTTTAAACAAACACGCTAGAAAATATGATTTAATTATTGCAGATGTCAACAAATGAACGATTACTTTTTTTGGTGCAGACGGTTGACGACTATATTCTTCACCCCAAAGTTTAGCATCCATTTGCAAACGAACATCATCAAAATACACATGAGTTTCACCTTCTCAATATAACGTTTAGCAACATGATTTGATGCATATGACCAATCAGAGCAATGTGAAAAATTGGACAATTTCTTCCTGTGGAAATCAAAAAATATTAGAGAATCTCACATATCTACCGATTTCATTCAAAGTTATGGTATTCAACATGAAATAAAGTTTACTTTATACAAAAACAAGAAATTTCACTTGCACAAATGAAATCAAATCATGTATAATTATTTATGGATATGACATGGGAATTTTTAAGAGATTTTATTCACTTTTACTTAAAACATATAGATTTTGGTACAAATGAGAACGAAAATAAATATGCGCCGCACGAATAAGGAAATGAGTTCATGAAAAGATAGAAGAAGGAAGGTGAACACAATCAAAACAACAAATGAATAAAAGTAAGTGAACGAGAGCAATACGTAGTGGACTGGTCTGCGTCAACACCTGAACTAAGGATAGGGAGTGAAGTAGTCGAACGCGTTGACAACTTCACATATCTTGGAAGTCTGATCAGCCCTAATGGGTTGGTATCGGACGAAATCTCAGCACGGATTCGAAAAGCTCGTTTGGCTTTTGCCAACTTACGTCACCTGTGGCGAAGGCGAGATATCCGTCTATCAATAAAAGGAAGAGTATACCGCGCGGCAGTCCGTTCTGTTTTAATTTACGGCAGCGAAACATGGGCATTAAGAGTAGAAGACACTCGTAAGCTATTAGTATTTGACCACAGATGCCTTAGAAATATTGCTGGAGTCTGCTGGGATCACCGGGTAAGTAATAGTGAGGTTAGACGCAGGGTATTAGGGAATGATGGTAAATCAGTTGATGAGGTTATGAATCTTCATCGACTGAGATGGTTGGGCCACGTGTTACGTATGCCTGAACACTGATTACCACGACGTGCAATGCTATCCGGTATTGGAGATGGTTGGAAAAAAGTTAGGGGCGGCCAAACCAAAACGTGGCATCAGTGCTTGAAGTCACTAACTTGTAGTCTGAGCCATGTTGGTAGATGCAGACTACTTGGTTGGGGTCCACGTGACTATCGTAACCAATGGTTGGAGACTCTTGGTGACATGGCTCAGAATCGATCATAATGGCGTCAGTGTATACACTCCCTGTCTTCCCTTAAACTAAGAGATTAAAATCGCTTCATATCTTCCTTTCTACGAACCAATTCTTTCTTCTTGTATTATATCTCTATATGCAATCTTTCTGTTATATATTACCACCTTTGACATAACCACTGCTATGAATCCGGTGTTCATCTTGTTGTGCTGATGCGGTATGGCAACCTGGACCGAAACAGTCCTGTTAAAAACATGCAACCAGGATAATTTTTCTCAGTTAAAGGAATCCCTTTCACTTCTGGAATGAAGAAGAAAACTATAAAAGGATCCTTACTGGCTTCTATTCTGAGCCTTTTTTATTTTTTATTTATTTAAACACACAAACATAAGTACAAAGAGGCATCAAATAGATATGCGCCACATATATCATTCGATTTGTGTGAAGTCTGAGATATTGCACAGGTGCCCAGACCGAAGCAGATGGTGTTCTTAGAAGGCCACACCCTGAACCTTTGAACTGAAGGTCTGATCCACAAGGTAGTGGAGCAACGTCAGAAGATGCAGTCCCATGGTAGCCAGTGACCAACAACTGGTTCACACGCCATTTGTTATCTCAGGATACTGAAACCCATGTGCACCATTGGTTTGGAATCAGGGTTTTCCAACTCCCCTAAGTGAATCCTCCATATCCGCCAACCCGGTTAAAGTGCCGGACATTCGCTTTTTCGTCCTCTCAATTTCGTAAACAAAACCCCCGCCGCGAAAGGCAGTGAGTAGGACTTCCCCGGTAGTGGTTGCATGCACGTGGCCATGTGAGAACATTTCGAGAGGGAGAGTTGACTCTTCCCACTCTCGGCCGTACTAGGACATTATGGGACTCTTCTGAGCCATGTTCAGTGACATTTCAAACCATTGAGTCGCAATTTCTCTATGATAACAACCAGGGAATCTTGATGGACCAACAGATGTCAGCTTCATACACCTTTCCTCCATACCCCAGTGACATGTCGTAAACTCACCACCCCTTTTCTTTCGCCATTCAGTTCCAATGTCGGCGAATAAAGCAAGGCGTAGAACACACTAAGATGACATTTTTAATATATGCACAAACCACCTGAAAAGGTATTTCAAGATAGTGACATCAAATGTGTTATTGTCACAGCACTCAAACCTACTGCAGAACCTCAGCATTATTAACATGGTGTTGCTCCCGAACCTTAGAAACCCTTAGGACACAGTGATGATCGAGCACAGGGAGTCGCCTAACATGAACAACTCGGAGAGGCTAGGTTTCACAGACATAGGGAAATATTCGTCTCACCGACACATTGTAAGCCGAGCAGCGAGATTCAGATCCCGAAGGTACCAGATATGCCCCAGACTGATATAAGCTGCCACTCGCGCTACCACCAGTACTCATAAGACTAACCAGATGGAAGGGCTTTTCGATTACTTTTAATTCTTCGCAGGGTCCTGTCCGTCTTATAAAAGTACTCAGCATTAAGAGGGTGGAAAGTACGTGTTGTATTCATGGTCAGTAATTACCAACTGATTGAGTCCGATTTACATACCCGGGGTTTTACTGGGCAGTAATACAATATCATCCGCATACTCGAGATCAAAAAATCTTTCACCAGGTAACACATCCACACAACCATCAGAGCTGCTTCTCGGATGTTATTGATGGTAAATCTGAGTGGGAATGGTGAGATTGGGAAACATAACCTAGTCCCACGCCCCCAAATGCCCTGGTATGGCCGAGAGTGGGGTGGGCCCGCCCTCCCTCTCGAAATGCTCTCACATGGCCACGCGTATACAGCCTCTGCCAGGGAAGTCTTACTCACTGCCTTCCCGTGGCGTGGGTGTTGTTTACGAAATTGAGAGGACGAAAAGCGAATGTCCGGCACTTTAACCGGATTCCAAACCAATGGTGCACATGGGTTTCAGTATCCTGAGATAACAAATGGCGTATGAACCAGTTGTTGGTCACTGGCTACCATGGGACTGCATCTTCTGACGTTGCTCCACTACCTTGTGGATCAGACCTTCAGTTCAAAGGTTCAGGGTGTGGCCTTCTAAGAACACCATCTGCTTCGGTCTGGGCACCTGTGCAATATCTCAGACTTCACACAAATCGAATGATATATGTGGCGCATATCTATTTGATGCCTCTTTGTACTTATGTTTGTGTGTTTAAATAAATAAATAAATAAATAAATAAATAAACCTAGTCCCACTGCTGGAATGGAACAGTGGAAAGATAGTTGTATGCCCTTACTCTGTTTTGGATGATTGAGTAGTTTTCAAGATTTTAATGAACTTCACATGTATACTCTTCTTCAGCAGATAATCCTAGAGCACAATTCTATTCGACGAGCCAAATACGGGCCAGACATTAAGAAACACAACGACTGTTAGCTTGAAATAAGTGATGGTACCAATTTAGATGTCAGTTGGTCGTAATCTCTGGCTCGTAAGTGTCCGAGTAAATAGTCTTCATAGGGTATGTGTTCTTTTTTGCTACGACTTTAATAAATCTGAGTAGAAATGATGCAACAGTCTAAGGTCCACGTTCACGATCGTCTCTTATACCACTTAGACTACATAATGATAAAACATGCAAGATTATTTTCTAGATCTACCCGAACATTTTGAAATTTTCGGGTAAAATATACCCAACTTAAGAGAAAATGTTACAACATAAATGTAAACTAACTTACGCACGAAAACATTCTCTCATAGCACCTCGATTGAATGGTGAATTTTCGATTTTTACACGTACGATATCTTCTATCCACTTGCCCTTAATAGCGTTATAACGATAACGCTTTGCCGTTTCTTCTGGAAGTTCTTGCAAATGAAACTTCTCCCATGGGTCACCACGAGAGGAGATTAGACTGAAGGCTGTCTTCCATAATGCCTAATTTTTGGGTTAAAATAAGCAATTTTTAAAATGCTAGGGTAGGTACTTAGCATTTTGTAGAATTTCTTGTGCTGTAAACTCAAGTATAAGGAAAAATCATTACTTAAGTAGATTAATTGGCAACAGTTATGAGAAAAAATTAAAACTATAACATCGATCAGTAGTTTATTTCATTCTATCCCTTTGTTGATCAGTAATTTAACAAACCATCTGCAGAATAAAGTAAAAACATCTATGCTTATGTTTCTCTTTAAAGCAGATATTTGTAAGATATCTAGTTATTTTGTGAATACCACTCACATATTAAGCAAACAAAACGTTTATTCATAAAATAATTGTCAAGAATGAGTAAATACAGTTTGTTATTAGTTCGGTCTATAATAACTTAGGAATTCACATGAACTGTCATAGAAATAAAACGCCAACAACTTACAGAAAGACAAAAAGAGATATATATTTTGTAAAGCTATTTTACTTAAAACAAGATTGTGACTTAGATAGAAAAATTCCCTGTGGATCTCCGATGACTTCAATAAAACGTTCGATAAAGTTTCGAATCAAATACTACCTTAAAGCGAAACAAATAGGAATGAATTTGTGGGTATCATCACCAAGGTTTAACTTGATAATTTCGAATAAATCGAGGATTGGGTAGATTGTTATAAATTAATATATTTGTAATATCCCAATGAGTAGAAAAATTAAATTTTCTGACGTTTCGTGGCTCAGTGTAAGCCACTTCAGAGAATAAATAACCAAATACAAAACTTCGATTAATTTCGATTTGGTTATCTATTCTTTGCAGAAGTGGCTTACACTGAGTCAAGAAATGCCAGAAAATTTAATTTTTCTACTCATTGGGACATTACAAATGCATTTCTTTAAAAATGAAGGGAATCTAGGTCGGGCTAACAACATACCAATCAAACAATTACACTGGTGATACTAAAAAGTCAAGTGACTTGTGACTCACTGACATGAGAAGTATTCTGAAGACCCTATCTCATTTTGAGATACCATATTTCTAGCAAATAATCCTAATACTATACAATCCAGTGCAAAATACTCTCCAGATATACAACGGTGAATATTGCATCCTAACATTTTAAAAATTTGCTTTGATATTATGTCCTTCACGAAGGGAATACCTCGAACAACAACAGCAACCCCCAATATTGCAGTCGCGATCTGCCAGAATAAACTAACTTTTGTCAAGGCATTTTATGGAACCTACAGAGACCTTATGTTTATAAACGGGACGCTACAGAACAGCGACTTTATTCATTATGTTTGCGATTTTCGCACATGTAAATAATCCCCATCAACACTTTTTGACTAACTGGTAAGTAGTCCTGAAGTTAGCTTGGTTTAATATTTGGTTACTGTAGGTTCAGACGACTTGTCTACATAAACCAGTTTAGGATGACAAATTTGCTAACCACCAATTTCGGGGCATAAAGAATTATAATCAGAATCCAAGCAAGCGTATCAAAAGAATTGGTGATAATGTAAACATTCGCGCCTTTATTAGTCTAATTGACGTTCAAGCCAGGATCCCGAACAACTGGCACCAAGCAGTATTAATCACGACTATGTCGGAAGTTGATACTTGTCACTGATAGTAGTTCATGATCTCAACAATGCTGCAGAGTGCAAGCTCCGTTATTTAGTCTCCGATCACCAAAAACACTATCCTCTGTGCTTGGACATTCAACTCACACATCTAAGTTGCCAGCAAGTACCGTAACACCTGTTGAGCACACTTTGTTGGAAATCAGTTGGTAACAATTTTATCTGCGCTCTAATCTGATGAAGGGAGAGTGAAGATAACACAAACACGTTGCATGCCAAACATTTATCTCTTACTCTGATTGAATATTACATACAACGTGGTTTCCGAACCAACTGATGGGAACTAGTTAACAGTACTTTACTTGAATGTTGAATATAGACCTCTGAAATACGAGTATTGGTAGGACTTCCCATGGTTTTAGTTAAACCGGCCTGCTGTCTGATCTACATTAAGCTACTGGAATTAGATGTAATTTTTAAATGCTATAAACGGTTCCAAAATAACAGCACCAAACATTACATTAGGCAACAGCCCTCGTAATCATTACTTTGGCAAAATAAATATAGGTGGAGGTGGCCTGCTGTGTTACTTGGATAGATCAAAAGAAATATTTCGGTATATGGAAATGAAGGGATATAGAGATTTTATGAGTCTCTTTGGAATAAATTGTATTGATTCATAATTTATGAGCACCCATATGTGGCGCGAGTAGTGCACAATATTTATATCGCTCATAACCGTTAGTGAAAGCTGCAAAGGGGTAAACTCCTAACAAAACAGATGACTTGTAGGAATACCACATGTTTCCTCCCTAGATCTCACCACTGATGTTAACTTTTCATATTTTACTGTCGAGAGGTATCACGAAAGTTTCAAAGTTAAGTCTTCATGATTGTCGTGTAAAGTGGATAGTAAACTGTCATCTCTGTCCACAATAGCGTATAATGTGGGCAGATTGATAGAATAACAATATAAAGATTCATCTTTAAGCCTTAACTTAGCTAACACATTCACTGCATAATTAGAAAATCCAGCCCCAATGGTACCAGGAGGCTGGATGCATACAGACAATCTTCGTCGATACATGCGCTGTTGAAAATTGGCAACAGAGGACACTTAAGCGTCAAATTGCAGTCTCGTCCCTAAGTTATTAAAATTCATAATGACTAAAGCCCAAAACAGTAAAATGAAAAGTAGGTCTGGCAAATATGATTTTAAAAAGTGGAATTTCTCACACCTTAGCACGAGAATGTCTTGTAAATGCTGCATATTTGTTGCCAGCCTCGGATCGTTGGATTTTTATTTCTCTTACAGACAGCTTTCGTTGATATCTCGGACAAGATGCATCTGAGGGTATTTTAGGGAGGGCTTGTGGAAACAGATCCACCGGTGTTGATTCAGAAAGACTTCCTTCCATATGTCAAGCGGAAATCGACAAAATCTACGCAACACATTCGTAATTCGTCTCGACCTTCAAACTTTCAATATTCAGTGATCCGAGTTGATGTGCATGGAATAGAAAAAGCTTTCGCTTAGCTGGCTTCCATTTCTAGTGGCAGTGGGTCACTGATGCCCAAGTAAGGAACCTAAGTATAATTAGGTACAAAAAATATCGGTAAATTATGATTCAAATTTGTGTAGTAAGGATAGAAGGCCTATGGCCTATGTTATTCCTTTTCTAGTATGCTTCTGTGAGTGTCAAGTCTTCTCTCTCGAGAGTCAATTGAAGGTGCAGACAGCACTGCTTCAGGCAGCAGGTTCCAAGTATTGATGACTCGGCGTGAAAACCTGTATTCCACGGGTATTTTGTTCGTTCTTGGCTTTTCTACTCGCCTGCTATGTCCTCTGAGATGTCCCGATCTAGTGGAAGAAAGAGAGAGAAAAAGTTAGGTCCTAAATCATTTTTCAGTATTCCGTACATCAAAATTAGATCTCCCCTTAGTCTGCGATAGGACAGAGTAAAGAGGTTCAGCTTTTCAAGCCGCTCTTTGTGTGATAAACCCTGGAGTTCTGGAATTGCACGGGTAGCTGCACTCTGTACTTCTTCTAGGATATCCGAGTCACATTTTAAACAGGGGATCGCAGCCTGAGCGCAGCTCTCAGGCTTAGTTCTCACTAAGGATGTGTATACTGTGGCGAGCAATGCAGTATCTAACTTAGTGAATATCCGTTTTAAAGCCCAGAGCGTTCGAAACCCCTTAGCTGAAACCTCCCGGCAATGGGCCGTCGTCTTGAGATCATAACTCACTGTCACCCCAAGATCCTTATGATACCGAACCACGGGTAATGGCACTTCCCCTTTGTTGTACCTATTAACCTTCGAATCCCCCAAGTGCATGTAGACACACTTTTCCGAGTTGATAGGCATCAACCACTCTTTAGGCCAGTTTATCATATTATTAAAGTCTGCCTGAAGAGTAAATGTGTCTTTGTCTCCAGTTATTACTCGCCAACTTTTTACATCGTCAGCGTATAATAACATTGGAGATTGTACTATACTTGGAATATCATTAACATACATTATAAAAAGTAAAGGACCTAGAACGGAACCTTGAGGTACCCCACTGAGTACTGGTCTCCTGATGGAGCACTTGGAATTTATTCTAACTTCCTGTCTACGTCCTACTAGGAAATCCTTAACGCATTTTAAAAGACGTCCGGCAATACCAAGGTTTTCCAACTTCAGTAGCAGTCTATTAGTTGACACCTTATCAAAAGCCTTACTGAAGTCTATGTAGACAACATTTACTGAGTTTCTGTTGTCTAGCGCCTTTATCCAAAACTCCCTTGCTACAAGAAAGTTCGTTGTACAGGATAGACGCTTTCTAAAACCATGTTGTTCTATATTTAGCAAGTTACTGGTTTCCATAAATGCCATTGCGGTCCATTTGACCATTCCTTACACTATTTTAACTACAACACTGGTGAGGCTTACAAGTCTCTGGTTGGATAGAACTTGTCTTGGTCCCGTTTTATGTATAGGAGTGACGATTGCGTCCTTCTAGCCCATAGATAACACACCTTCTTCAAGTGACATATTCAATATCACAGTCAGTGGAACCGCAATATATTGTGCAATATGTCTCAAGATTTTGGGGTGTAGTTCATCTGGTCCGGTTGACTTTTCCATATTTAAGGTACTAAAAGCCTTAAGCACATCGTCTTAATCGAAATCCACGTTGAGCAGGTGGTCTGTTGACCCTGTATTTGGGTATGGTTCTTTGTCTAGAGGAGGTTCTTGAGTGAAAACTGCCCCAAAATAGTCAGCCATAGCCTCTGCTCTTTCTTGATCTTCCTCTATCATTTCAGATTCAACCCCTCCTTTAATTAGGTTGAGAATCCAGTGATGCATCATTGTTCTGTAGTTTGTGTATGAGAATATTCTCTTGGGTTGCTTGAGTGCAGATTATGCCAACTGCATTTCATTTTTTCTCTGAGCTTCCCGAGTTTTCCTACCGATCTGTGCCAAGGCGGATGGCAACATTCCAACATTTCTTCTTTTGTCTTGGTAAACGTCGAATATCCCAGCCTGTCCAGGGATGGCCGTGCTTCTTCTTTGGAACCGTCCAGGGTATGTATGGTTGAGTTACCCGATTGTATAACTGACTAAAAAGAGTCCATGCCTCTTTTACTGATTCCCTTGAGTCAATTTCCCAGTTTTCAGCCGATGCTGCGGAGTTGATTGCCTGCATATCTGCCTGCTATATATCAGGACGGGCCGGCGCAACTGTTTGACATGCAATCTCAGCCATGAATTTGAATAAGATGACTGCATGGTCACTTCTCCCTAGTGGTGGGAGAAAAGTAATTTGGCCAACGTCATCACCGTGTGTGAAGACTAAATCTAAAAGAGAAGAAGAGTTTCTTAAGTCGTATCTTGTGGGATCTCTAATGTGTTGGAATAAAGCTAATGCAATCGAGGTTTCTAACAGTTTGCAATCGAACGACGTTATCGATGACTCTAGTTCTAAGTTAACTCAGTTTATATACAGTGCATTAAAGTCGCCTACTATAAGGCTTCTACCATTGTTACACCAAGACTTGGGTTTTCTTACGAGAAAATCATTTACCACACATTCTGGACTGCCATATACCACAACTAATTCAGTATCTTGCTGTCTACGTTTAAGCTTGCATCTCACCAGTTCACATATCCGTGAATCATGTGCCACTGCCTCAACTGCTCATATGGTTAGGGTATCTTTTATGTACAGGATAACCCCGCCTCCCCTACGGTTTAATCTATCATCCCTACTGGATAAAAAACCAGTCAACTGAACTTTATTATCTAATACTTCTGAAGTTAACCAAGTTTCCGAGACAGCAACAACACCCGGTTTTTCTTTATTCATCATTGACTTGAGCTCCACCATTTTATTTATTAGGCTGCGAGCATTTGTGTGGCATACCTTTAAGTCTGTGGAGGACTTTTCCTTACCACCCAGAGTGGTTTGGGGTCGTTTTGCTCCGAACTTTTACAATTTGAAAACCCTTAAGAACGAGGTTTCTTTCACCGTTTCGGCGACGCTCACTTATTTTCACTTCTGAAGCTCATCTCTTAATACTATCAGCTAGGCTGAGGTCCTCACGGACGTATATTGCGGATCCAATCAGTTTACTTGAGTTACATAGAATCAGATTCCTTTCTTCAACCGTGGTAAATGTAACCTTCAAAAGGCGGTTTTTCTGAGGACATTCAGAATACATCGTTTTTCCTATTCTATAAAGCCTATAAATACTAACTCCTGAAACTGTATCTGGGAGTGGTTTGCTTATTAAGGACTTAATATGACTGAGATCGGGTTCAAATCTAGCCTTTAGTTCTTTATCGGAAGATTCTCTTAACTTATAAAATGACTGACCTCTCAGAGAGATGTCTTGACACGCAGTGGAATTTTTGTTTCTGATACCCTCTCTTCCAATGACTTGCTAACCAGCCGTGTTTCGCCTACAGCTCTTTTCTCTCATTTCTTTTTCTCCCTACTGAAGTCCATTTATCACCACTCACGACAGTCACACCGGGACTATTTGGAACGGTGGAAGTCTTCGATTTCCACTACAGATGTATGATTACCTATGTCGATATGAAGCGGCACTTCACTCCTCGTTAATGTTAACGGAGATTTTACTATCGCGTCGATCACAGTCCAGTGTTTAGCAGGTCCGGTAGCAGCACGTACTACACTGACACATTCCTCACTGTCAGTGCTCGTGTTGTCAGCGCAACCGCCATCGTTTTTCTTACAGGCCAATAGGTTCGTAGCCTCCTGAATTAGTAACTTTTATTTGTACAACAAAACATACAAAGCCAATCCCAGTTAGGCTTCGAGCATCTTTTGTATGCCGTAGGACTTGGACGTGCACACATCTTATCGTACCACTTTTTACATTCATCGCACTGCATGCCTTCCTCAACAGGAAACAAGCAGTTTGGTAGTCGTCATTTATAAGTCTTACTAACCATTGTAACTCGATTAAAAAGGTTTAAAACAATATGATCATAATGTGAACACGAGTGTCAGTCAGTCAGTATAAAAAAGGTACCACAGGACAAAGTTTATCAAGTTTTAAACCATAACCAAAGTACTTTTAGTTAAAGTAGACCAAGAGTGCTTTTCGGGGAAACAAGTACACAAAGCAAGGATAATCACGACAAGTACAAAAACCACTTCTTTCCAATTATCTTGAGCTTAGTCCCGTAACATCTGACTTTTTTGTGTCACCAAGGAAACGATGCACAATGTTGCACAGGTTAACCAAGTTAAAATGCCCTGATCAACAAGACACTTGCGCACACTGACAAATTTCACAATTTACTTCCATAATCCGTAAAAGATTTTCCATTCATATAATTGATTATACAGGTCAGTATTATTTTTAATCCTTTTAGACTCCAATACTTGGTTTCAAATTAGTAGTTACTCGAAAACTCCAATTAGTTGATAGAAATAATTTTAGGTAATCTAATTTTCACCACCTGATTTATTCATTAAACGTGTGTCCACGTTGAAAATTGGCCAACCGTTAACCCAACAATGTTGTTGAGAATTCCAAAATAACTTATGTACTCACTACATTTGATTGCTTGGGCTAGTGCTGCTTGACTATGGATTTACGCAGTCCATTCTTAAAGTAAGCGTTTGGGATCTGAGAGATGAACTGTACCTCAAACCTTATGTTGTTTGGTGGACGTAATTAAAAGACAGTTTACTGTCAGTGTTTGAGATGTCAAGCAAATAAATTCGTACATTAGATTACATATTAATGAAACGGAGTGGTAGTTTGTTTCGTCTGAGCAAAGAGACTTCAGCATGTTCATGTGATTTTTAGATACACTTTTCATTAACACAATCATAAACTCAGTTGTTTGGCGCGGCTAAATGGAACCATCAGGTTGTAAAATAGGACTACTATCAAGTGTTAGTTTGCCTTTTTCAAAGACAGATGAGTGGCAAATATTTGCTCAGTATATTACACATCTGTGTCAAAGTTGAGCTTATTATTCTCAGATTTGCTGTTATTGAGCTCCAATTAAGCGCTGGGTGATTATCAAACCTCATATTTTAGATACATTACAAAATTAATTGTCGTAATGATCCAAAAACTACCCAAAAATACAAAGAATTTGTACAATTCTACTCCAACTATTTTTTTGTTTTATTCAAATGGACGAAGGAAATTGATTCTTTGACGTTTTCTTTAATCCACTGATATTCTCTGCATGCTATCTCACGATTTTAAACACGTTTTAAACTTATGAGTTTATCACTTTATTTAATACACACTTTTGTCAAAAAAACCAAAATATATATTCTTGCATTTTAACTGCCTCATTTACAGTTAAAAGCATTCCCAAAGCACTTAAATAATATATAATTCTTTTTATATCGTTTTAATTTGTGTGTACAGGATGACAAACGGCAAGACTATGTTGAAAAAATCATGGAATTTGATTATATCATTTACAATGTCAAAGATGATCACACTGTTGTTGATGATGCTTTGTGGATACTAGATCAAATTCATAGTAATTTAGAATCTTTTACAACACAAAAGATATTCATTCTTATTTCTTCTGTATTAACACGGTCCAAAAGTGCACTTCCAGATCCAGTATGTAATCGATTCATATAAACAATAATACAGGATGATCCGGAAATGCCTTCTACTGATGATGATTATTTAAGAAGGAAATCACAATCAAACTTCAAAGAGCATATATTAGCTGAGAAATCAGTTGTACAACAAGGAAAAACAGTAACTTAAACAGTAATACAATAATATAATTGCTTTGGTTCTTCAGAATAAACCAAGACTACTTACCTCTGTTGTCGCATGTGGTCTAACGTATGGAGAGAAAGAAAATGTATTTCATCATTTCTTCAAGGTAGTTTATCCTCATTAACTAAATTTTTAAGTTAAAAGGACCATGTTAAACATTTTTAATATTTATCAGTCCACTTCTAGTGATAAAATAGTAACTTATTTATAATCATCAGTATAGCGTTCTGGAGATTGTCCGATTTTATTGATTTCACAAGCTGATATTAGTTGTACAACAATTAAAAAGCTGGAATCACTGGACGGTTGTTTCGTCCTACTATGGTACTCCTCGTCAGAGTGCGTTCACGACCCGTTCACCAGAAATTGAAGCCAGGCCCCAGGCCATGGATGAAACGGTGCCCAGTGGTACACAAATCAATTTTTAATCTCTTCTAAATAATATAGGACAAGTTTAAATCCGTCTGTTATTTGAAGAAATGATCTATATCAAAGCATGGAGCCTCAGAAATACAATATTCTACCAATCACTTACTTTGAATAATTTTTTCTGGTTAGCGTCTATTACGGAGTTAGTTTTCTACTGGATGGGGTTGCCAACTCCACGCCCAACACTCCGCCTTTATCCAGGCTTGGGACCGGCGGTAGCATCAGAGGGGCTCCAGGCAGAGAACTACGAAAGCCATCATCCAGAAGATGCCGGCGTTTATTAACAGCTGTCTACGCAAAATACTTCGGATCCGTTGACCAGACACTATCAGCAGCAACCCACTGTGAGATGGAACAAACCAGATCCCAGTGGAGGAGGAAATCAGGAAGAGGTGCTGGGAGTGGATAGGACACACCTTGAGAAAAGAAATCAACTGCGTCACAAGGCGAGCCCTTACATGGAATCCTCAATGTGAAAGGAGGAGAGGAAGATCAAAGAACACAATACGCAGCAAAGCTTTTGACAAAGTTCCTAACCAACGACTGTCATGTAAGTTAAGTAATCTCGAGGTTGAATTCAGTTTATTAGTGTGAATGGAAGGTTTCCTAGTTGGGGGCCAGCAATGGGCATAGGTGGACTCGAAGTTGTCTAGGTTGGAAACCACACTAAGCGAAGTGCCCCAGTGTACAGTTTTGGGCCATTGTTGTTCCTCCTGTATGGAAATAACCTTCTTATTCTAATGTAGTAGTCGGTCTTGTTATTTGCTGACGATGTCTAGATCTATAAAGATGCCACAACTATTTGGAGTTTGACAACATCTTAACCAGCAACAACTATAATGGAAACGTGCCAACCCAGTGAAATCAGAGGTCGGAAGCAAAGAGGTTGGAAGATGTATTTGCTAGGCTATCGATATATCCAGAAGTGGCTGATCTAGGTTAGCTAGCTGTTATAGGAGAACTTGAACTCGGCGTACCCACTCATGATCTGGTGCGGTTGCACGAACGAGCGCCTCCAGCTAGGTGAGTTAATTAAGACTAATGTGGTCAGCATCAAATGTCAAAGACTTAAAGAGCCATTGATTTTGAGGACCTATTAACCACTACAGATCACATTCTCTTAGTAGGATAGTGGTGACCCTAACACGTGGCCAGCCATAAGTTTAAACCCAACTAGTTTATCATTGGTAAACACTCTTTTGACAGAAAGAAAGCGAGAAACGACTAAACCCTCCCCAGGTCGCGACGACTGAGGAGGTGCGCCTAAACAGTCGCTTGTTTTATGTTAGAGACAGAAACTCTGGCTTGAATTTCTTGATAGATACTGTCGCTGCTCTTAGTATCATCCCTCAAAATAAAACTGAGCTGAGTCGAGAATCATCCTCAGTTACACTTCAAGCTGCCAATGAAACTAAAATTGCGACATTTATGCAGAAAACTCTAACACTGGATTTGGGGTTCAGGAGGCGATTCCCTTGGGTTTTCACGGTAGCCGATTTAGATCTGGTAATACTGGGGATGTACTTTCTGGAGAGATACGAATTTCTAGTTGACACTAAGAAACCACGCTTAACACTGAAAGAAACCTCGAATCGCACAAACGGCAAAGAAAGTTACATCACATCTCTTGACTTGGTTCAAACTCCTCCAGTAACAACAGCGAAATTCCAAGATATACTCGCGGAATTTCCAAACTTAACTAAACCAAACCCACAGCCTTCCAAAGACAAACTAAAAGTAAGTCACACTATCAAAACCGAAGGTGCACCGGTGTTTGCAAAACCCAGGAGACTAGCACCAGATAAGCTCAAAATCGGCAGGGCCGAATTGGACTATATGCTACAACTGGGTATTATCCGCCTCTCTGATAGTCGATGGGCATCCCCTTTGCATATGGTCCCAAAGAAGAATGAAGGCGATTGGAGACCGTTTTGGGGATTACAGAGCCCTCAACCGCATATCCAAGATTCCACAAACAGTTTACATGGTATGAACATATTCACTAAAATTGACTTAGAGGGCATATCACAATATCCCGTAGGCTGATGAAGACATATCCAAGACAGTTATTACTACACCTTTTGGCTTGTTCGAGTTTGCACGCATGCCATTCGGTCCGAGAAATGCGGCACAAGCATTTCAAAGATTCATGGATAACCTACTTCAAGATATGCCATTTGCACAAGGGTATGTAGTCGACTTGTTAATTGCCAGCCCCGATCTACAATCACACGAGCAGCATGTACGAGCAGTGTTGAAAAGACTGGATGAACACGGAACGAACATACATCAAAGTAAATGTGTTTTCGGTGTTCGAACTCTAGAATTTCTCGGTCACACAATAAGCCCAGAAGGATTAAACCGATCAAAAAAGAAGTAGACACCATCAAACAATACCCCATACCTAGTTCTCTAACAAAACTGAGAAGTTTTCTACGTCTAATTGGCTTTTATCGCAGATTCACACTCGGTTGTGCACAATCAGTGCAACATTTGACAGATTCACTCGAAGGAAAACCAAAAGAACTCAAACTGTCTTCTGACGCCGTCGAAGATATTAAACAGCTTAAAGACAAACTGGCTCAAGCAACTACGTTGATGTAGCTGAAATCTCTTTCCCCACTTGTATTCATGGTGGATGCTTCAGATAAAGCAGTAGGCGGTACCCTTAACCAACTGGTTAAGAACGCCTGGAAACCAATTGCTTTCTTCTCAAAAAGACTCGCTCCAGCAGAGACAAGGTATTCTACCTTCGGGCGAGAACTTCTTGCAATCTACCTGACCATTAAACACTTCTGACACATGTTAGAAGGAAGGGAATTTATAGTCTTCACGGATCACAAACCACCAACGAATACATTAAAAGCGAGAGCCGATAAACCATCACCTCGAGAAGTCCGACACCTTGATTATATATCACAGTTCACAAGCGATATCCGTTATGTCGAAGGTCAGGACAATCAGGCGGCAGACGCTTTATCCAGACTAGAAATGAACGTGCTACAGCAGTCTACAGTAAACTTCGAGACGTTGAGACACGAACAAGAGCAGGATCTAGAATTACAAAACCTACTTGAAACAAACAATTCAAGTGTTAATCTAAAACAGTTACCGTCACCTGTCGATGGTATTCTAATCTACTGTGACACGACCAAGGCAATGCCGCGACCTTTCGTTCCCAAAAGTATGCGAAAATTGATATATAATAACTTCCATTCTTTGTCTCATCCTGGCACAAAAGCTTCAACCAAACTAATCAATGCCAGATATATATGGCCGAATTTACAGAAGGATGTACACAAATGGGTTAGAGAGTGCTCAGCATACCAACAATAAAAGATTAATCGTCACACAAATTCACCCATAGGTGTTTTCTCGCAACCAGATGCACGTTTCGCCCATGTGCAAATCGACTAAGTGGGCCCTTACCACATTTGAACTGTTTTAATTATCTGTTTACATGCATAGATCGATTTATCAGATTCCCTATAGCCATCCCGATAGCGGATATTACGACGGAAACAGTGGCCAAGGTTTCCATGCAGAACTGGGTAACCATTTTTGGTACACTCACAACGATAACGACAGATGGAGGGGCGCAATTTGAATCCGAACTGTTTAATAACTTGACTAAACTTCTAGCCTCCAATAGGATACGCTGCACTGAATATCATCCTCAGGCTAATAGGACGAAAGAACGTTTCCATCGTCAGCTAAAAACCACCCTTATATCACACTCAAACCCCACTCAGTGGACAGAATTCCTACCGTTAGTTATGTTGGAAATGTGAACAGCTGTCGAAACTGACTCACAGTATTCAACAGCGGAACTAGTTTTCGGAACGACTCTGAGACTACCAAGTGAGTTTATTAACCCTAATGCTAAAAGTCAAAAACTTAATTTCGAAACTTACGTAAATCAACTACGGGACCATATGTCCAAACTTAAGCCAATTAATACTCGTGAACGATCACGCGCTATATATGCACCTAAAGAGCTAAGCAAAGGGTTTTCTTGCTGTGGCTTTTCTACCTCCAGTAACACTCAGTTAAATAAGTGCTCGAACTAGAGCACGATCCAAGTCTAAACACGTGCTCCAGAATAAACGACAGTCTTCCTTAAGAAAGCCTGTTTTCCCATCTGACACAAGGTCTGAAGATTGAAAGCTCTATTGTTTAGCCTAGTGAGTTGTCTCAAAAGACCAAGAAAAGCATTTCACGAACCAAAATTAGCCTCGGTGGAGAGTGGTGGTAAATGTATATGAGAAGCGTTGATCGTGGAAATGGAAATGTTTTTGTTGAATGAGTGAGGAGTTCGATCGTCAACGTAATGATCTCGGGTGCTGATACAGATTTGAGGGCTTTTGTCACTCTCCATTTGCCCACACTATGGAAGGATATCTCCTTTCAAACGACCTGAAGAATGAGCTGAGTTGATGGTGGTGATCTTAGTGATGTGGAGGGGTGACCGGAGAGCCTAGGGTCAACTGCTTGATGTATGAGCTCTGAACATCAAAAGGCTTAGGCTCCGGAAGTTTGTGGGATAAGGTGAGGCTCGACATTTTAGAAGTCGGCCTTTTCTAAGCCTTTTATTCCTTTGTGAGAAGGCAGCATCTCTGCAGATGCTTGCTGTTCGAGAGAAAGAAATTACAACTGTCACAGCCCTCCACGGTCAGCAGTACAACTTCGCCCCCGGGCTTCGAATTGCTGCTTTTAGAATAACCGTTAATCAATCGATCTTTCCGTGATAATACGTGTGTTCCAGCCGCTATGGCTTCAGTCATCACGATCGGTAAATCCGCATTAGGAAAAACTAAGTACTCGAAACACTTTATTCTAACAAACAACTCCGTTCGTACGTCTGAGACAGAGAATGAAATGAATTCTGTACTTCTGGTTTGAACAAAACCAGAACGAACAGAATAACATCAATCCATTATACTTGGAGGTTTCTCATCAGCTGCCTAAACTCAACTATGTACTAGGATTTTACATCGAGGAACAATTAATACGAGTGGATGTCAAGAATCGGAACGACAAACGTCATCAATAATAACTATATATGTGTGAGCGAGAACAGGTCAGAAGTTATTTGGTGTTAGAATTAAGAAAACATTAGGGATTGGTGACGTAATAGTTGAGCTAAGTTCTGAGACAGATAGGATAAATTATGTGATAATTTTAGGGGTAATGAAGGGTTTATATAAGATTCATGGAACTAAAAAGCTGGTAAGATGGGCTACATAATAGTTGAATGGGATCTGAACAGTTTACATAATGTAAGATAATCGAGTGAGCGGAAATGTATAACTGAAGTAGCGATTTAATAATTTGGTAATGGAAGAGAAATAAAACAAACTAAACACTGACAAAACAAAATTATTGACAAATCAATTTGCACAACAAATAACTTTTCTACTCCTTTTACAATAACACAAGAAACAGTTTGAGCTTCGAAACCCCTTTGTTTGAATATCTCGTTCAGGAGTTTCGGTTTCACATTCGCCGAGTAACCTCATCATAGGTAGAAATGGGTGATCAGGCGGCGGTGCGTATTATGTCTTTTAAGAATGCTGGTAAGAGTGCAGACGTAAGTATAGGTGCTTTTTGTTGTCATGCTTTTACTTTAGGAGATGCGACGTCGTCGTCAGGAAGGGCAAGTGGAACTTCGCAAGAACAAACGAGAAGAAACACTTCAAAAGAAAAGGAATATTCCTACTGGAACTAATGGACCTCAGACGGCTAATGATCCCGTTGACACAGAAATCGATGGGACTGGAAAGTCTACGTTACTAAACCTGGAATCCATAGTAGCGAATGCTGAGAATGAAGATCCAGCTGTCAGATTGTTGGTCGTTCAGTCAGCTCGTAAGCTTCTTTCCAGTGATCGGAATCCTCCTATTGACGAGCTTATAAATGCTGGCATGCTACCAAAGTTGGTCGCTTGTCTGACAAGTGAAGAGTAAGTCAATCCCTCTGCAATTCATTCCTTCCATAAACGGCTCCTGAATTAGTCGCGTTTAAGTCTTTAAGAATCGATTTTATCGAACATGTTCAAATCTCTTGTCTTATCTTAAATAGACCGGTAGGCTCAGATACTAAGTCTGACTAGTTTGGCTATTCGTTATAGTATATTCAGTAAAATTAGTAGGTAAGACTTTGCGGCAAAATGCTGGTTAGTTAGTATTATTACCGTGAGTCGTTTGTGAAATTATCATGAATTCCCAGTCCGGTCTTTATAGAGGTAACGTAAACTCGCAACTGAAGATATCTTGACTGTGACTGCTCGGTCACGGTACGCAATACTGGTTAGGGTGTAATCAAGCTAGTCAAAAACCATAGCCTGTCAAAGATATGATATCAGCCCATGAAATCATTGTAGAACTAAGCCGTTGTTGATGATGCAGAACATCTGATTACGCCCCATAATAAGTTGGTAGAGCAGGTCCATTTACTCTTCATTCCCCAGATACTAAGTTTTAATATTCATTCATACTTTCCATTCTGTTCTTCGAACATTTTTATCAGCATTTCGTCTTCACTATCATCATAATTGCTTGTATTGTCTCGACTCCTTTGCATTTCATCTTGTTAGTTTCATCTCACTGTGCTAATGTAGAAAATGACACTTGGATTGGAAACATGACCAACTGATAGGTTGTCCTCGTATTGTATTAAAATTTAAGTACTTCAAAGCAGTCTACCGTGTGTTATACATATACATCAAATGATCACTGATCGAGAAACCTGACTACTGTTAGAGTTTTCAAAACAGCGCCTGAGACATCAAGTACGCTGGACTCGAGTTCTAAGGTCCTACGTTTGTCTAGACTTTTAGTTGGTTCGACTTCCCAGATATTTCTAGAATTAGAGCGTACCCGATAACGTTCGGAAATTTGAAATGATCGAAACCACTTGTTGATAAAACTTGTATCTAGCTGAATCATTGCTGACAATACATCTTTTTATTTAGTCCCAATCTTCAATTTGAAGCTGCCTGGGCCTTGACGAATATTGCATCCGGCACATCTGGACAGACTCTAGCTGTTGTTCAAGCAGGAGCCGTACCACGTTTTCTAAAGCTGCTGTCTTCTTCACACCCTAATGTTTGCGAGCAGGCTGTTTGGGCCTTAGGTAATATAATCGGAGATGGTCCAGTATTAAGGGACTACGTAATCAAATTGGATGTCATAAAACCACTATTAAAGCTCTTAACACCAAATATACCATTGAACTTCTTACGCAATGTCACCTGGGTGATGGTCAACCTTTGTCGCAACAAGGACCCTCCTCCTCCTGCCTCAGCTATCAGAGAACTTCTCCCAGCTCTCTTATATTTAATAAAACACACCGATGATAGCGTAAGTTATTCCATGTTTTAAATCTATATTTTAACGTTCACAGCTATATGTGGATATGGACTACAATAACTGAGAATCGTTCTGTTTATTACAAACCTTACTTAATAACCAGTGCCAATTTTTATTCGTTAATCTCATTCCATACAGTCTAGGTACTGATTTTCACATTTACTTCTAACCCGATATAAATCTTCCAATCTACTTGAAAAACCTAGCTGGCAAGAGTAGACAGCAAGTTTATCTACACATCAGAAAAGTGCATTGTTTACCACTAAAAAGTGATTTCTCATAATCCTCGTTTACAATAAGTGTAGCAAGTTTAGTTCATTCACTGATTGTGTAATTGTAAAGTATGCAGTAATTCTTGATGCTATCGGGGATGACTTCGAAAGTAAGCGACTTCAGAATCTCCATTGTCCAATTAAGTGCACAAATTCAAAACCTATGTATGTTATGTGGTAAAAATAACCCCATCTCATTCAAGTTTGTGAAACGAAATTACGAAACCGGATAAGCTGTGGTCGTGTTGTGTATTGTGTTAACCTTATGTCAGTTTGTTGCATCTCGACTTTAAGGAAGTGAAAAATCCTTATTGTTCAGTCGTAAATATTGCACTATTCTACGAGACTACGTGGTCAGATTAACTTGTTAGCCGTAATTGATTTTCAGTCAAATAAGTTTCATTGTAAGCATATAATAAGTATTTATTGCGAGTTCGTTGAAAGCAAGATAAGGAAAGGTACTAATTTCTTAGGTTTTGTAATCAACTTAGAACCATACAAACTTTTGTCACCTGTATTATACACTGGGTTACAAAAGTTAGTGAGACTTGCATAATGTCAGCCTACTTAAACGTTCTTTTTATTTACTTGCGATCTTGTAAATTTCCAGATTCTCGTCGACACTGTTTGGGCTATATCTTATCTAACTGACGGTGGAAACGATCAAATCGAAATGGTTATAAATGCAGAGATAGTGCCTCATTTGGTCCCATTGTTATCACATTCAAGTTTCAAGGTGCAAACTGCTGCGTTGCGTGCCGTTGGAAATATAGTTACAGGTTCAGACCAACAAACTCAAGTTGTTTTGGATTGTGGAGCTCTAAGTCATTTTGCATCTTTGTTGACTCACCCGAGAGATAAAATTAACAAAGAAGCTGTCTGGTTTCTATCCAATATTACTGCAGGGAACCAAAGTCAAGTCCAAGCTGTGATAGACCATGGACTAGTCCCGTTAATTATCCATCATCTGGCTGAAAGCGAGTTCTTGACACAAAAAGAAGCTGCATGGGCTATCTCGAATCTAGCGATCAACGGAAATGCTGAACAGGTGTGTTTTTTTTGTTCCATGAACTTGTTTTAAAATTCTCAGAGGCAGTCAGCACTTGGAAAGTTAGTAGGTACTGGTCGATAGTTCATAAATAGAATCTAATTGTCATTTTACAAAAAGCGCCTCACTAGCACCCTATTGATACATAGGTTTTTGAATAATCAATTTGTAAACGGTCAAATGTCCGGTAGTATTTGAAATTTTCACCCACTCCTGACTAGAATTTCAGCACATGCTGGAATGAATCATTGATAAATGACGAAATGCATTTAGGTCCTTTTCAGATGAGTAACAATTTCTAAACAAGAAGCAGCAAATATTTGCTGTTTTTATTTCTGACCTGTACTCACTTTCTTGTCCCAAGGTAAGGTACGTCATCGACCAACGCGTTATTCCTCCGCTTTGTAAAATGTTAAATACCAGAGATGTCCAGGTCGCTCAAGTTGTTTTGGATGGAATATCAAATATATTGGCAGCAGCTGGCGATAACTTGGAACAGGTCACAACTGCAATCGAAGAATGTGGTGGGTTGGATCTTATCGAAGCTCTTCAAGAACATACAAATATCGATATATATCGTTTGGCATATGACATAATCGAACGATATTTTAACGAAGGGGTGAGTTTTATTTTTGGGATAATTATCCCCTCAAGCTCTATGATTAGCATAGATGGTGTATCTATACAAGAAATTACTTGATTTATTGTCAGACTTTGTTGTAATCTTATTAACCGAAAAACATACTATTAATATTCTGATAAACCAATACTAAAAGAAATAACATAAATAGTCGTGTCTAGAAAGTTACTAATATTAGCTCATTTGTTGTAGGTTAAACTTCAGTAGTTCTGTACGGGGCTTAGGTTAATGAAAAGACACTCATCTTAACCTTGTTGTTAAACATATGAATAAACAGTAATAAAATGTCTTACTCCTGAACACTTAGAAGCTATTATTAACAGAGTTCTTTTTAAAAATACTTGGTTCTCAGGTAACTGGTATTATTTTGTATTTTTCAACCGAAGTAGTTAGAATGTTGGCCTTCAATGTCTAACCTGGAGTTTTTGTAACAATCTCCGTAGATTTAAACGACATTCCCCAGTTTCATTGAGTTTACCTGAACTTATGATTCACGCTTTTAAAATCATGAACCAATCCATTGTTGATCGGGATAACCAAAATATTTAGAAATTCATGGTAAGGATTTCTCATTCCCAAAAACAACTGGTGAGCTCTGTTTTCAGAAAATCCATCTATTTGTTTGTTGAGCACCCTCTTTCTTCAATTGAATGCTTTTTCATTATGGATTCACTTTGATACATGTAATTTTTTACTATTTACAGATGATTGACGATCCAAATACAACTGGGGTTGCTGAAGATGAACATTTGGGTGATTTTATCTCGGTACCACAAGTTCCAGCTACTTTCCAGTTTGACGCTGATCAGTGTAACACTGATGCTACTAGAGGGTTCGATTTCTAGTTAATTAACGTAGCCGCTATAATGTAATGGTTTATGGAAGTAAGATTTTGGTCTTTAAATCACTTAGGTTATTTCCTTCGTATTAATTACATCAGTGCGTGTCACAATTAATATTTTGACTTTCATTTTATCATCCGTAGTTTATACATTATCTATGGCTCAAATTATTTTGATATGCTCCGACCTTCAATGGAATTCCGCTTGTTTATTACCTTTCACAATGCTTTCTTTTCTCACGATCCGTAACAGGTCTTACATTCATATTTTCATAAATTCTTGCCTTTGATAGCCAACCTAGTAGAATGATCTAACAACCGCCCCTCCTGTTTTGCATTTAATTAAAGCCGTTCATGCGGTTGTTGCTGTACTGTTCCATTCCTCTTAGTTCTCAACCATTAGAACAAAAATCTTTCTATTTCGTTAGCTCATTCGTTTTTGTTTCACATTTTATCCATCCAAGATTTTGCTCCAAGGTCCCCGTCTGTTGCATTGCTAATTCTTCAGGATTTTCCTTAGATTCATTTTGTATGTCTGTATAAAACTTTATGGTTGCCTTGGCTGTTTGCCTATTCCTATTTATTTATTTATTCATGATTGTTTGGTTTTATCTCACCTGTTTTTTTGATCATGTTAGTATGTCTTCCTAGTTTTTTTTTCATTTTGGGTTAACTCAATACCATCGTAATGAATTGTTTGAGCTAACCTTTCAATCAGTCTGAGTTTAGCCTTCACTTTTTTCACCAATCAGATTCTCAATTTCTCCTGGTGTGACTGTGTAACTTATTACTTTGCCTTTGTCTTTCGGTACCTCTGTACCTATTTGCCTTTTCTGTGTATTTGTCCATTGCACTACCTTCTTTTGGTCTTCCGCGTTACTATTGATTTTGAATTTCCAAACTTTTGTGGCATGTCTGTGATCTTTAAATAGTATTGTTTGGTTCCACTCTATTTCTCATTTTAGTCGTTTTACTTAGCCTTTGTTATACTGAGTTCATCTGTTTTTGGCTTCTACCTTGTCTTTCTTATCTTCCGTCTCTAAGATTTTTGTGTTCAACAAAATGAATACCTTTCTTGGTTTTTACTGCTGCCTGTCTGTATATATCTTCTATTTTGTCCCCAAGCATTGTCCTTTTCAAACTTTCCATTCCTATTTTGTCTTTTCGGGCGGTTGTGCATCTATTTTTGCCATTTCTAATTTTGCTTCACTCATATTTCCTGAACTTTTTTCTTCGAAACTACCAAAATGCTAAACACAGTTTGTTTACCTGTCATTAAACGCGCAGGACTATGTCGGGAGTTGTACGCAAAACGTTTGTAATCGATTTCACTGGACTGTTAATTGTTAAATACATGTGTTATTGTGAGTAATCCTTAAGCTTGTGGTTTTATTACATTAAGTGTCTAACGTTATGGTTCACTTCTCAGTCGTGAAAACCTTTTTGCACTCCCATTTTATCTTTAATACTCAACTCCACTTGATGAGCGAATTTTAATCATGTGCTCGCTAGTAACTAACCTCTAGTTCATTTGCTGAAGTTCCTGTGGAAAGTTGTCGGTGGAGTTCATCCGAATAAACAATGACTCGCGCTTGTAGTTACGTCATGTCGCGTATTGGTTGGTTAAAGGTAAACCAACTGATATCAACTCAGTAGTCTGAAGATAATGTTTTCCACAAGGTACATCCGACGAATCTCAAACTAGAATGATACGGATGTCCAATTCTTCCTGGATCTCAATTGATGCCAATACATGACGAAAAACCCATAAATGTTGTGAAATTAGGAATCCTCTCTGTAAGTTATGTCAAAACGAATTTCTTAACGAAATGTGAAGTTATCTTAGTGGTTTTCATTTGGTAATAACGAGTTCAACCAACTATATGTATACGAAGGGTATTTGAGTGGTGATTGATCAAGAGTGCTTAATTATTGAGTCAAGCTCCTTAAAATGAATGAATAACAGGTGACAACAACTGATCAGTAAAATGACATTAATATTTTATAAGATACGAGAAAAAGCACTTCTAAGTAATTTAAAGTGTCTATAGGCTACATATTTTTAAAGGTCACACATCCCCAACGGTTCATCGAAAAATGAAGTCCTTCATTCACGATACTGATGGCAAACCGAGTATGGATTTTAGTGTGTATTAAATACTGGTCAGGTCAAAAGGTGTTGATAAAGTGATTCTAGCGTTCATTGATTTATGATACGGAAATTTCTTGTACGATAGCCAGTAGCTATCTAATAACCCATCTGTGAAAAGGAATTGTTTTATTAGGTTGATACGCTGCGCCGAATAATGAGTCCACACTACTGACCAAAATTTGACTTTATTGCGTCGTTGACGGGACATTATCACAGAAAAATAAAGCCTTCAATGTAAATATCGAAGTAGTAGAGCTAGTAGTACCAGAGATAGTACAAAAATTAGGCATAAAGGATATCGTTCGAGGAGTGAATTTGAGTAATGAAAGTTATGAACTTATTTAAAAATCCAGTATTTAAGGGAAAACAGTGAATGTGCCTTCATCATTGTAACTGAACCTAAGTCATGTCACTCAGCGTCTTCAACTAATGTTTACAATAATGACACGAACCCTAACGGAGTAGTCTGCACCACCCAGTATCGTTCAGTCCAACAGTTAGTGGCTTTATTCACTAATCATACATCTTCGTTCGGTCACCCCTAGTCTTCCAACCCTCTTCTACGCTAGCCAACATTGTATTTGGGATGAATTTTATTTGTATAACAATAGATTTGTTTTAGTTATTACTTAAGCATGAAAAGAACTGTAGAAAAGTAGCTTAACAACCCCCAAAGAATATTGGAACGAACAATTGTTTTTAATAAATACGTCACCAGTTATAAGTTAATTATTGTTATTTTTGCGAAGTTTAGTGAATTAGACAATATTATATGCTAAAAATTCCGAACATTTGTAACGGCATGAATACTTCAAAACTGTGTCATTTGTAAATTAGAAGTAATCGGAAAAGTATTACGTGAAATGAGCAAATAAGAATAAAAAGGTAGAAAATTAATTTTCACTGATTATTTTCCCTATGGTGTACTATACTCAAACTCAACTTAGCATCTGTAAACAACTGAAAACATTTATATATATAATATTTTACCAGCCTTTTGATGGAGTTTTGTTCTCCGAGCTGGATGGTTTGGTCGTGGAGCTTTCATCGTTCTTCTGAACGACATCATCAGCACAAACTTTACCAGCCAAACAAAGTCAGGAACTAATTCACCGACAAACAATTTCCTATTTGTCCCTGTCCATATTGATAACTGCATCATGTAGAAACTTGTCATGGAAATCTATCATAAAACAGCCTTGATGATCCCTAATTTTGTTTAAGTGCCAAAACGCAGTCTGGGTCGAAACGGATATATAGTTATTCCAACCTGTTCGAAAACATTGGTTCATTTAGACAATCAAAACACGAGTTAACCACTACAATTATTATTAAAGTTCAAGGATAGAACTACTATAGAAAGTATAATACCAAACATCACATCATATTAGCTTTTTATGTTTCGAATTAATTCATAAATTGATTATGTGTTATCAGTTTAAAAGTACTCTGAATCGTTACCAACATCATATTGATAATCAGAATAGTACATCCAAATTATTGTAGTTATATTTCTTCATGTTTATATAATTTTCCCCAATTTTTTTTCTTGGTTTATGAAATCATAACTAAATATGAAAATGAAGACAACATATCACTATAAAAATCAATTAAACATTGATTAGTTTCAATCAGTCCAAAATTCAATGTTTATAATGGGTTAACTCAGAATTCTTCAATTAGTTCGTTTAAGTAAATAAGTGTTATTTCCACTGTAGGCAAAATAGCAGTATGTGTTAAGCTCATTTTAGGATTCATCACCTGCATGAAGTTTGTTCCTTTCGATCTAGTGACTACTATAACATCATCAGTGAAAAGCATAAATGAATTGGTATCAGAAGGGGTTTTGTGGAGATTGCAGTAATTTCAATAGTTGAGATCATGAGTTAATTAAAGCTAGACTGCCATGAAAAACCTGGAAGCAGTGAACGACCGTTTCGTCCTATTGTGGGACTCTTCAACAAATGAGCATCCACGATCCCACCTCGCGAGATTTCAGCCCAGGACCTATCAGTCACGCGCGAACGATTAACCTTTAGACCACTGAGCCGGCCGACGGTCACTCTACACTTTTCCTTCGTGATTTATTGTGTTGTGAGATATCCGATTTTGATGCTATTAGGCAGACATCCTATTCATGAGTGACAAGGACGTCCTATCGACCAACTGTATCAAAAAATAACAAAACATTCAAATATACACCTATCTTTCCACCAATAACGTGTATCACATTTATTTCCTAAGAAAGAAAGCCAAATACCAGCCACTCATACTCGCGTATCATTTACCCAATGTCAGATTAAGCCGCTGCATCATTATTGTTGCTAATCTTTTCAACACTAAAGATTTTGACTTGATGACTTTGTTTAGAAAGAAAGTTAAAGCTTCATGAATAGACTGTCTAATATAGAGAAAACTTCATAAAAAATCACCGCTCTATCTCGCATATCTTTTCTATAATTTCAAATGAAACCCTGGTTATTCATAACTCAATTAAACATGTGTATCTCTCTCTCTCTGTGTGTGTGTGTGTGGAGAAATACTGTTTTCAGATTATATGTTCGTCCTACTCTTTTTGTAAGCACTAAGTGACAAGAAGTTCATTCGTTATGTATTAGTCTACATGTAATTTGAATACAACTACAACTCAGTATATTAAATGAGTATATTTAGAGTGTATAATCCCGCATTTACTTTTGAATGCTATTATGTACTTGTATAATGGATAATTTCTTTAGAAACATACATTCCTTCCTTCTCTTCGCTTAGATTACATAATGCGTGACACAAATCAATAATAATATAACCCCCATGTTGTATTATTATTATTAATATTATTGTTTTTATTGATATATAATTACACCACTTAGAAAACCTAATTAATTCTCATACTCTATAGAAACGAGTATAATTATGTATACATACATAGAATAATTGACCTGGTGTAACAGAATAATGGTTATAATCCTAATTAACCAATCAAGTATTTACTCTAGCTATTATTATACAAACATGTATATCAAGGAATTGTACTTCCGGGAAGAATTTTTTGTTTATTTGAATATAAAATTACTGATAGTGTTTACATTGTGTGTATATAAATCATTTGAAATAATTCAGGGAAAGTTACACCCATTCGAGTTAAATCATTTATCAACAAATCTGTATATAAATTAATTAATTATTCAGATTTTGTATATTAATTATGAATCATCATGAAGAATTGTACAATATTCATAGTATTAGAGAATACAGTATCCAATTTAATGGCAAGCAGTCGATTAATCAAACGTTATGATTTGAACAGGTTAAAGGTTGAAGTTAGTTGAAATCTTTTTCAACATGGATATTATTTTATTAACATTATTACTGTGGTTAGTATTGTTTTTATGCATTATATTTTTATTGGCCCCCAAATGCCCTAGTGGGAGAGTCCGCTCTCCCTCTCGAAATGCTCTCACATGGTCACGCGTATATAGTCTCTGCCAGGGAAGTTCTACTCACTGCCTTCTCGTGGCATTACTGTTGTTTACGAAAATGAGAGGACGAAAAGCCAATGTCCGGCACTTTAACCGGATTCCGAACCAATAGTGCACATGGGCTCCAGTATCCTGCGGGAAAAATGGCGTATGAACTATCGTTGGTCACTGGCTTCCATGGGACTGCATCTCCTCACGATGCTCCACTGCCTTGTGGATCAGACCTTCAGGTCGAAGGCTCGGGGTGTGGCCGCATAAGAAAACCACCTGCTTCGGTTTGGGCACCCGAGCAGTATCACAGCCCTCACACATATCGAATGAGATTTGTGTGGCGCATATGTATTCGGTGCCTCCTTGTACCAATATCTATGTGTTAAAATAAATAAATAAAATATTTTGATTGGTTTATTACTGTGTCATGGCCGTTGTCAAGCTCGTTTAGATCACAGTACTGACAGAATTCTATCTATCAACTAACAATCTTAAAATAAATAATGTTACCCATAAAATCTGAATTCATATCATATATTGCAAGTCACAGGCATTAACATTGAGCTATTCATAAATTAGCTTTTTACAATTATGTAGTTATCCATTGAAAATACTCAAAGTCAAAATGTAGTAAATAATTACCATGTTCAACTAATAAAATATTCATTGTAAATACCTTTCAAACCACGTGCAATTATATCCAGGACTTTCATGCTCTGAGAACGAATACAATATACAATCACTTTTTAAATACAATATTAAGTTTCTTTTCGTTAACAGTGTACACCAATAATGTGTAGATATTTGAAACTGAAGAGTGAACCTAACAACATCTAACCCTGTGATCAACAGATTGTATGTATCTAACACTATTTGTGCAAAACAAATTGAAATTTAATTAGGATATTCATTGAAAGTTCATATATTTTTAAAGTCATACTATTGATTCTAAAAGAATAATCTTGGAGTGATTATTTTTGTCTGTAATGTTCATCCTACACATTCAATGGTCACATTTTTTAAGTTATTATTGATGTCATAGGTTTTATTATTTAAATATGGTTATCTATAAAACAAAACCATAGCAGAATGTTACGATTCATTTTAGCTGATTGGTTCATTCTCATTTTATTAGTCAATGTTCCAGTTCTTAATATACTCTACTAATAATACCAGTAAGCCTAAATTTGCAATTACGTACCACTAAATCCCATATTAACGATTAAATAAAAGTAACATACCAGTCAAGTAACGTCAAGATCATTGTAGTTCATAGGTCTGAAATACTAAATAGTCCCAAACTAGAACGAAATATAAGTCTACCACCTATTGCTTTTTTCAATAATTCTTTAATTGACTTCAATTCTTTATTAAAATTGCTCTTTTAATCTCAGTGAAAATCAATTTTTTTTTTAAATTCAAGGTTAACCGACGCAAGTTTATTCCTTTCTTATAGTAACTAAAATGTGTAAATTTGATCAGTTTAAAATGCATACTTTAAAAATGATCTTATAATGATTTCAATACAATTAATGACAGTCTAAATAGGTGGGTACATCATTCTATGCCAAAAAAATAACTACAAATGATTGTAAAATTTCCAAACATGCACATACAACCTCTAGTTTTATTTATTATAAGGAGAAAGATAAATTCACAGATTGAAATCATGAGTCAATTGCAACTAGACCACCAGGGAAAACCTGGAAGAACTGGACGGTTCTAGGGAGAAGCCGTTATCAGTGTAGTTCAACCAGGTCTGTTGTGAGATATCAACTCACTGAAGACGATGGTGTACGGTGGTGCAACTTCGTGGATTGGTTGAAGTTAGACATTAACACCGCCGGATGCAGCCGGCTCAGTGGTATAGTTGGTTAAGCGCTCGCGCGCGAGACTGATTGGCCCCGGGTTCGAATCTCGAGGGGTGCGGGACCGTGGATGCGCACTGCTGAGGAGTCCCATACTAGGACGAAACAGCCGTTCAGTGCTTCCAGGTTTTCCATTGTGGTCTAGCTTCAATTGACTCATGATTTCAATCTGTGAAATTTCTAAAATCTCCACAAACACCTTCTGATAAAAAGATAAATGCTAATAACGTGACCAGAAGAGGATTTGTCATGGTTCAAATTGGAATTTGTAAATTACCCTAGTCATTACCAGTATTATCTGTTCTTAGTTGTAGGATGTTTAAAAAGTTTAGAATAACGGCACAGAGAACTTAACGGAACATGATCATGACTCTTCTGTGTCACTATAACCTAAATTACACTTCAGTAATATCTCTTTTAATATTTGTGATTAAACCTTCAAACTATGAAAACAAAAATGCATAGTTTGAGATGGTGAAGAATATATTTATGTTAGAATATCACTCCTTACATTAAATCGCTTTTCATGTGATTATTAATTGAAATTAAATGATTATAACCTAAAACAAATTTTATACTAAACAAATATTAAAACAGTGAATATTTACCAGATTACCATACATACTAAAATAATGATTGAATTTGCCACAATGTAGTTTGTGGGAATTGATGAAAAAAGCTATCAGGATGTTAAAAAAATGTCAACATATACTTTTGGTATCTAACACATTGGATGGAACTTTTTCACATGTATTATATACTTCATTGATCGCAATGAAGACTAAAAGGTCAAGAATAACGTCAACTACCTCTTTGGATGAAAGCATCGAATTCATGCGATCATTTGTTCTTTTCTATCATCATTCCACTATTCGGGAGGTTTTGGAATTTGTAAGTACTGTGTGTTCACCGGATTCTAGTAAAAGATGAAATACTAATGAAGCTAAAGACTCTGGTTTTTGAGGAGTTCATAAGATATACTAAATGCCGTGCCTCAAATAGAGATTATTTTGAAAGGGGATGAGATATATGTATGGTAGATTTTGTGAAATAAAGTTTTTATGAACTTATTCCGTCTATTTATTGAACTGTCTAGTACGTTTTAGTTTTGCAACAATATTAGCATAATACTTATCAGTAAATGAATCAGGTGGGAAGGGAATTAACTATCTCAAGGTCACTCACTCTATTAACAGTATTGTAGCCTATATGTATACATATATAAACTAGACCAGTATCCATCACATTTTATCAATACGCAGTAGTTTCCAGAAATCAGGGCAACCACTAGCTTACAGTCTAATTTTTAATTTAGAAACAAAATCGAAAACAAAGGAGATAGTTCACTTTAAAGGTGCGCTCAGAATAAATTGTTATTGTAGGTAAAAACTTTTCCATACTGTGTATTATAACAGAAGTTTGATGACCAGTGTTTTAAATGACCTCGAATATTCGTTGAAATACAATAAAGTTTCAGGTGAAATGATATGCTTTACTAGATAGTTTTTATCCTAAACTGATTTAATCTGATAGAATTATCGTAAACTATGGCCGATTGATAGGAATTACTGAGAAGTCGGAAAGTGAGACAGAACAGCTATCCGGTTCATCTTAGCTTTTCCATGGTATTCATGTGAATTCGTTTGTGATAAAATTTATCTTGTATTAGAATCGGAATGTACAAATTTTCATCAGACCTCAAGGATTCCCATTAGACCTAATGAGAGTATTTTAAAGAAAATGTGTATCTATCACATATACATACAACACCTTTTGATTAACAAAAATAATACCCTTAATTAAATAGTGTCTCCTGAATGATCCGATTTGTAAATCTTTGTACTTTGTAGTTACTTTATTTCCTCAAATTATTGTAATACTTCCTTGGTGACTAATTATAAGAAAAGCTACAATATCGACACAAAATAAGCCTAAAAATCTTATGAAAAATCAATCGCAGGGTAATATTCTTCTAACTTTAACTTGTTTTTTGTATTATTATTATTATTATTATTATTATTATTATTATTATTATTAGTAGTAGTAGTAGTAGTGATAGTAGTAGTATTGTTATTCATTATTATGAAATCGTAATACATGTAACACTAGATCTTAGGACATTGATGTTGAACAGTGACTAAGTCAACTTGTAAACCATAGAAATTAATTATCTTCAAGGATACTGACTTTTTAGCCAATTCCTATAACACCAGATTACTTCGATACTATAGCTCCAACAACAGAGAAAAAAGAGCGAAATATGAGTAAGTGTTGTAATGCAAGGCTAGTTTATGTACAAAAAATCGAGTGTATTTATGGAGTTTTGTGAGACTTCAGTTCTCAGAACTTTCTAAAAACATTCCAAGTATAATAACTGCATAGGTAATCATCTAATAAAAAGGTGGCAAGCAATCTTTCATTATCCTAGATATTCCTTAGAAACTTCTATTCTATGTTGATTGAATAGAAAATATTCTGTAGTTTCCTTGAATTCTAGAGATTTTAGAGGGATATTTTGGGACTCCCCAAAAATTCTGGTTTACTTCCTGATATAAAATGTATTACTATTATATGTGATTGACCTTAGAGTTCAATAATTATCATCAAAAGCTATAGTTTTAATGTCCTAATCGTTACCTACAAATGTAAACACACTCATTATCTTCATATGTTATCGCATAAAGAGGAGTTGTTAACTTTGCCAATATAGTATAATTTAATATTACCTTTCAAGAGGTGTTATGAGATTGGTTGAATAACTGCTCTTCATATCCAAGGTCTCATAATATTACTAACAGTTATACAATTGTATAATAACACTTAAAAATTGATAAATATAAAGTGTTTTATTTTCTGAGCTGTATGGTTTAAAACTCAAGTTTTAATTGCCTTTCTGTTGAATAAACATGGTTAACGTTTACTCCAAAAAGAATTGAACTAGTAGAGATCTTTCATAAATGAAGTACAACTTATTCAGTTTAAATGGGATCTAATTATTCATAATCGTACTGTTATTAATCATAAGTTTATTTTGATTGGCTTCTTCTTTGGATTCTCCTGTTAATCACAACCCAATTACATCATAAGGTACTTCACTAATAACTAACTTTATGTAAACCAAATAACTTATTATAAACTAATTTCTATGTACCAATTTCCTACTATTTATCTCAAATTTAACAAGAATGCCATATTTAGTAAGATACTTCTCTGAAAAGTACAAAATCTAACTTACACATTATGATACGTTCTTGTAAGTATTCTTCAATAATCCCCATTCTCACATATGGGCTAGAATCCATAGTACTAAGGAAGCAAGACTGGACTAGACTAGAAACGGTCCTAAATACAATACGGCGAATGAACTTAGGTATAAATGATAGAAAACAACTTACTGTACAACAACTTAAACTAAAAGTAAACTTACCTAACTTAGCCAATAAAATCATGCAAAGTAGATTAAACTTATGGTACACCGCGCATAAAAGACCAAATAGCCTAATGGTGAGGTCTTTAAAAAGCGAATTCAATAACCCACACAATAATAAAGAGGCATACACAAAAAACTGGCTAAGACAACTGCACCAAGACATTGTAGAAATGGGTGAAGGACTACCGGAGAATTGGATATTTCAGCCCAATAAGGTTAAAATCAACGCATATCAGGAATACTTCCCCAAAATAAAAGGCAAGCGTCAACTAAACTATAAGTGTCAAAATAAAAACTGCGATAGAATGTTTGCAACAATCAAAGAAATGAATAGACACTGTATAAATGATCATCAAAATAAACCTAGTACAGGCTTACCTCACAAATGTCCCCTAAATGACTGTAATAAAACGTACAAAACTTTAGGCTGGCTTAATAAACACATTCAGTCGTGTCATCCGCATCACAAATCACCAGTAAAGGAAACTAAAATCCAAATAACTAAAAATAATTCCATAAATAATGTAAATAAGTGGCTGTACTAAAAGTCTCCCAACTAAGAAAGGTATAATCGACCATTGCTATGTAGTACATAGATGGTCAGCAATCGCCGGACAGGAAGTAAGACCGAAAACAAAAAAACCTGCAAAAACAACTATTAAGCCCCGGTAGTTGTGCCGGGCTTCGATGTAGCCTCTTTTCCAGAAGAGCCTACTAGGCTTCACCAACTTGTTTGGCTGGAAGGGGCACTTGCGAAAGTATAAAGAAAGGTTCATTGCCAGTGATTTAAAACCTTTTACCTATAAGTCAATCACTTCTCCATTTGATCCTTAACATGATTTGAGGTTCAATTTAAGTAACAAGTGTCTTATTCAACTTTTCAGAAGGATCAAGATTTTATTCATGAATTAAACTGAACAAGAAAGAAAACGTAAAATATGATGTAAAATTAATTTATGTCTAGATAATTTCATTATAATGTTGTACAACCTAAATTCTACAAAACGTTAGCATCAGATGTAGAACTACATATCAGTTAAATGTAAAAATTTTTTTGAATGGAATGGATCATCAAAAAATATTGTATAGTTACTACTTTTAGTAAGACTATCTGTGGGAGCTATTTTGTTCTCATTAAAAAATTATCCTTCATCATGGACTGATACCAACCCCTGAAAATTAACGATCATCAGTTATAATTTGGATCTCAGAAAGGGAGTGTACATGACCTCAGACGTGTTAGAAATCAGGATCTTTGAATCCTGTGGTGAATATTTTGTCACTGAACTACTAATCTAAGAGATCTGACTTCAGTGAATTCCTTCAACTTCATCAGTGACACCTATTTTACTCTTTGTAACGTTCCAATAACATTTGGTCAACTCATTTTAAAGTTAGTCTTCAGTGATTACACTTTTTAAATCTTAAACATTATTTACATACACTTGTGGATGAAAATTTACAAACAATTAATATTTACTTATTGTATTTTCTCATGACACTACAAATTTACAAATATTTTATGAATGCAATAGTATCATTGATAATTATAATTCGTTCTCCAGAACCATTTTGATTTATATCATATCGCATTTTCATATTTATTTAAATATTTGTACATAAGTTATTGTTAAACATGAATTGAACATAAATATTTTTGTATCACAATAGGTTTCTGTGGATATTATAGTAATTTCAGGAGTTGAGATCATAAGTCAATTGAAGCTAAACCACCATGAAAAACCTGGAAGCACTGGATGGCCGTTTCGTCCTAGTATGGGACTCCTCAGCAGTGCGCGTTCACGGTCCCGCACCCCGCGAGATTCGAATCCAGGACCTATCAGTCTCACACCAGGCGCTTAACCAACTAGACCACTGAGCCGGCCTACATTCGACGGTGTTAATGTCTAACTTCAACCAATCCACGAAGTTGCACCACCGTACACCATCGTCTTCAGTGAGTTGATATCTCACAACAGACCTGGTTGAACTCCACTGGTAAAGGCTTCTTACTGGAACTCCAGGAGTATCTCTTGAAGTCAGTCACTAGTGAGCAGATGATTATTATCAGAAGGGGTTTGTGGAGATTTTAGAAATTTCACAGATTGAAATCCAGCGCTTCCAGTGTGGTGGACCAGACAAATATGAACGCAAAAAGTATAAATAAAGTTACTAAAGATAAATAGTAATATTAATATATACAGTTAATTGTTACAAATACAATAAAAATTGGGGACGTTACTTAAATTGCCCAAACGTTGCGTGTTCTGATCAGGTCCAGTAATGTAAATCCACAATTATAAATGTTTGATGACTCTGAGCAGGTTGGTGAACTCTCTAGCGATATAGTCCAACGTTGGATGTGATATATTCCGATTATAGTCTATAAATGTAGATAGTATTTGATTTAGACTTCCATTAACTCAATCACAAATGAAGATAGAACGAGGAATGCGTGAGTAGTAATGTATTTTGCTAACCAGCACTAATATGTCACGCTATGTAGTAGCTCAACGGAAAGTGTGTTCAAGGTCATTTACTAAAACAACATGTACAGTCATTTAATGATAAATGTACATACGGTGAAAAATTGACAAACAAATACAAATAATATTAAAAACTATTTACAAAATAAGCTTGTCAGTCATATCTCCACATAGCTCCCCCCAGAGTGTCCGGAGGTAACACTGGTTGTAATAATAATAAGAAAAATTTTATACAAAAAAAAATAATATTTACATTAATAACCAATTAACAATGTGGAGATGCGTATGACATGTACGTTAATAATATACAGTGTGTTATTGCGTGAAAATAGCGGTGATGTGGCATAGCATGACAAACAAAAGTAATGAGAATACCGTCTTTCAAAATTTTGGTTTGCTAACAATGATAATAATGTACAGAACTGTTACTGAACCCAAAAAAAAATGAACTGCTTTTTTTTGTGTGTGTGTACAACAAATGAATAATTAAATAGAGTTTACTCGTTTATTATTGTAACAAATTTTTTTTAAAAAAAAAATGTGACAAAACGAATAATTGTGGGGAAAAAAATATGGTTAATTATGTACACTAAAAAAAAGGGAAAAAAAAATTTGTTTTTTTTTTAATCGACGAAATGGACATAACGCTTGGGTTTGTTTATAGGTCTGCCGGAGCGTGTTAAACAAGAAGGCTTAGTATTAAGTTTTTTGTCCTCCACTGGTTTTTCAGTCACTGGTGAAAGGGGTTGATTGTCAACAGCGTTGTCTTTTCTTACTTGAGTAGATTCATAGAAAGCAGGTTTGATTCTGTCTATAGAAATAGTCTGCTTTTTGCCATCTATGCTGATGATGAAGTATTTTTGTGTGCGTTTAATTACTTTATATGGACCTTCGTATGGTTGTTTCAATGGTTTTTTAACCGCATCTACTCGGACGAAGACAAATTTACACGTTTCAAGGTTTTTATCAAGTTGGACTCGATTGTTGTGTTCTCTAGGTGGTATTGCTTTGATGTTCTGCATCATTTGTAGTAATCTGCTTACAAAGCGAGAAGGGTCTCCTGGCGTTGTGGGTTCATTCTTGACCAGTTGTCCTGGTAACGTTAATGTCGTGCCATAGACTAGTTCAGCGGCCGTGCATCCGATGTCTTCCTTCACTGACGAGCGAATCCCAAGGAGAACGAGCGGTAAAGCATCGCTCCATTTTGAAGGGTCCGGTTGTGCCATCAGAGAGCTTTTTAGTTGGCGATGGAATCTTTCAACCATGCCATTAGCTGCCGGATGATAAGCTGTCGTTTTAATATGATTTACTCCAAGAAGTTTAGTGAACTCGTTAAATAGAACGGATTGGAATTGGGGACCGCGATCTGTTGTGATTGTTGATGGTACGCCAAAGTTGGATATCCAGCGGTCGAGGAAAACTGAAGCCACTGTCTCTGCCGATGTGTCTTTAATGGGGCATGCTATGGCCCATCTTGTGAACCTATCTATTGCGGTGAGGATATGTGTGAAAGAGTTTGATGGTGGCAGAGGCCCAACTAAATCTAAATGCACGTGCTGGAAGCGTTTGTCAGGGATAGGGAACTTCCCACTTGGACTGTAGGTGTGTTTTTGTATCTTACTGCGCTGGCACTGGAGGCAGTTACGTGTCCATCGTTTAACATCCGAGTTGATTTTAGGCCACACAAAACGTTCGGTAATGAGCTTTGTTGTTGCTCTGATGCCTGGATGTGAAAGACCATGCAAATGCTGGAATATTTTTCGTCGGCAAGCATGTGGGACAAACGGACGATTGTTGCCTGTTGAAGTGTCGCACATGATGAATTCGTCTGAAAGGGGAATAGGTACAGGTTTGAGGTCTAAGCTAGACTTTTCTTTGCAGACTTTTAATTCTGCATCGTCTGCTTGTAATTTAGCCAAGGTTTCCAGGCTGATGTCATGATTGAGTACCATCGTATTGATATCCCTCCTAGATAGTGCGTCTGCAACAATGTTCGAGTGACCTTTGATAAACCTGATGTCTGTGGTAAATTGTGAGATATAATCAAGTTGTCTTGCTTCTCGTGGGGAGTGTTTGTCATACGATGTGCTAAAAGAATGGCAAAGGGGTTTATGATCTGTCATAATGATGAAATCACGACCCTGTAGCAAAAAGTTGAAATGTTTTACTGCTAAATACATAGCCAGAAGTTCGCGTCCGAAGGTGCTATAGCACTCTTGAGTTGGTGATAATCGTTTTGAAAAGAAAGCTATAGGAGTAATCTTGTCGTTAACGCATTGCTGTAATACTGCTCCTACTGCTTTTTGGGAGGCGTCAGTGCAGAGGATGAGGTTTGTTGTGGGATCGGTGTTTAGGTGCTGTAGCATGGTAGCATTAGATATCATCAACTTTGCTTTCTCGAATGCTGTTTTGGCGTCACGGGGTAGGTTGAATGTCTGAGTCTTCTCTCTCTTCGTACCTTTTTTGTCGGTTTTCAACAGATCGGTTAATGGCTGTAATACTTCAGCACAATGTGGTAAGAAACGGCGATAAAAATTACACATACCGAGGAAGCGTCGTAATGACTTAACCGAAGTTGGTTCGGGGTAGTTAGTAATATCCTCAACTTTCGTCTGAAGTGGTTTGATCCCTTGTGAGTCGATGTAATGTCCCAAAAACTCTAAGGCTGGGACTGCGAATATGCATTTCGAAGGATTGATGACGACACCATGTTTTTTAAAACGATCAAAAAGGATCTGGACATGTTGGATATGCTCTTCTAAAGATGAGCTTGCAATCAGAACATCGTCGATGTAGGCAAACACGAAATCAAGGCCTCTTGTTACGTTATCCATGAAGCGTTGGAATGTCTGCGCAGCGTTTTTTAATCCGAATGGCATCCTTAGAAACTCAAACAAACCAAAAGGTGTTATTATGGCTGTTTTCTCAATGTCTTCCGGTGCCATTGGAATTTGATGGTATGCGCGCACGAGGTCGAGTTTGGAGAAAATACATTTACCGTGTAGGTTTAATGAAAAATCGTGTATATGCGGAATCGGGTACTTGTCAGGAATGGTTTGATTGTTTAATCGTCGATAGTCACCACACGGACGCCAATCTTGGTCCTTCTTTGGTACCATGTGTAACGGCGAGGCCCAAGGGCTGTTGGATGGTCTGATAATACCAAGTTGCATCATATGTTCGAATTCTCTTTTAGCTACTTGCAACTTGCTTGGTGGTAGTCTCCTCGCCCTGGCGCTAATAGGTGGTCCGGTGGTAGTGATGTGATGTTGCACATGATGTGGATCGCATTCTTTTTGGTAGTCTATTTTCGTGATGCATTCGTATTCTGTCAGTATGTCGTTGAAAACGTTGTTCGCAGGCTTCATTATCCGTACACCATGGATTTCACAGTCGTTGGAAGGTGTACCTTCTACCTGTAAACGTGTATTTGCGTCGATTAATTTCTTCTTGGTCATATCTACTAACAAATTGTAGGCACTGAGGAAATCAGCTCCGAGAATGGGTCGTTTGACTTGAGCAACTATGAATACCCATGTAAATCTTCTGCGGAGCCCGAGATCTAATATAAGAGATTGCTCTCCGTAAGTTTTGATAACTGATTCGTTAGCCGCTACTAAGGACAATTTAGTGCTTGTCGTATGTTGTCTGCGTGAGAGATGAAGTGGGATGATGCTGATTTCTGCTCCAGTATCGACTAAGAAGTCTGAGCCAGAAATACGATCCCTGATGTGGAAGAGGCGGCTAACATGTTGGCCAGTAACAGCTGCCGCCATTACTGTCTGGCCACTTCGTTTCCCTGATGGTCTGGCTTGTTTGTCGTGAAGTTGCACGGTTTTGTGCAACGACGTGCTTTCTCACCATAATTCGAATGATACCAACAAATTCCGGCTGCCCGCTTAGGTGACCTAAGGCGATGTCTGGATACTGATCTCCTTCTGGACGTAGATCTGGGAGATCGAGAACGGATGGTGGAAATAGTGGCTTGCAGTGATGCTAGCTGCTGTGTTAACTGTGTTATTTGTTGTTGGATGTTGAGTGCGTCGCTCATGTTTTCTCTACTTGAGGATGGTATCGCGTTAACGCCGCAACTATCGGGATATATTTCTATCATCTTATCGGCCATGTCTGCTAGATCATCAAGACTGACAGAGGCTCCTGATATGCTGAGGATTTGTCTGACGCTATGTGGTAACCTTTGTGACCACATCTGCTTAAGTAATGCTTCGTCTAACTTGTATGAGCCTGCTAGTTGTCTCATATGTCTAAGCAACTGTGAAGGTCTTTTGTCCCCTAACTCGCATGCGGTGAGTAGTTGCTGTAAGCGTTTTTCGTCAGACTGCGAAGTACGGTGGATTACTGCGGCTTTTATTTTGTCGTAGGGGTCCGTTTCTGGTACGTTATCTATCAGGTCTCCGACTTCTGCTGCCACTTCTATGGGTAATGCTCCAACGATGTATGCATATTTTGTCGCTTGCGAGCGTATACCTCTCGACAAAAATAATGCCTCAACCTGTGCAAACCAGATCCTGGGATTATTAACACCGTACGTTGGTAACCTTAACTCTGAGATAGCGTTGATCGAGTTTAAAACATTATCATCTGGCTGTGATGAAAGGAAGAGGTTGGTTGACGGGCTATCAATATCGATAAGTTTATTAGGAGAGTTCATAATGTCAAAGACCAAAATGGTGTCGTGCCAATTAATAATAATAAAAAATTATGTAGATATATATATAGTAAATGTCTATAAAAAAAATCAGGGCTCACCAAATAATTGTGGTGGACCAGACAAATATGAACGCAAAAAGTATAAATAAAGTTACTAAAGATAAATAGTAATATTAATATATACAGTTAATTGTTACATATACAATAAAAATTGGGGACGTTACTTAAATTGCCCAAACTTTGCGTGTTGTGATCAGGTCCAGTAATGTAAATCCACAATTATAAATGTTTGATGACTCTGAGCAGGTTGGTGAACTCTCTAGCGATATAGTCCAACGTTGGATGTGATATATTCCGATTATAGTCTATAAATGTAGATAGTATTTGATTTAGACTTCCATTAACTCAATCACAAATGAAGATAGAACGAGGAATGCGTGAGTAGTAATGTATTTTGCTAACCAGCACTAATATGTCACGCTATGTAGTAGCTCAACGGAAAGTGTGTTCAAGGTCATTTACTAAAACAACATGTACAGTCATTTAATGATAAATGTACATACGGTGAAAAATTGACAAACAAATACAAATAATATTAAAAACTATTTACAAAATAAGCTTGTCAGTCATATCTCCACACCAGGTTTTCCATGGTGGTCTAGCTTCAATTGACTCATGATTTCAATCTGTGAAATTTCTAAAATCTCCACAAACCCCTTCTGATACCTACTTATATAAAGCTGGTTATTAGAATTTATTTTAAGATGAATTTGGTAGACAATGATCAAAACACCTACTTTTTATTACGATTGTTTTTTTTCCCAGTAATCCAAGTATAAACATTGGAATACACTTTGATAATGATGTTTAACTAACATGAAACCTATCTCCAATGTTTTCTACTGATCACTATCGATTGACTATATAATGTCAAAATATGATGAATATGATGTTGAGTTGTATAGACTAGTAACCAGATCACAATTTGATTCATAGAATTTGATCATTATTAAAAATGATCAAATAAATTTAATATTGTTTACTATTCACTGCTCAATAATTAAAGAAATATACTGTACATAATTGACTTATAAATAACCTGTTTAGAAACTGTTATGTAATTTTATTCAATCACGTAAGCTTTGAATTATCATTAGTTATCTTTATAAGTTTACAACAACAAAAATTGTAATAAGAGTCATCATATAATTTATGTAGTTTATATCGCTTGCAGTAAATCGAACAACAATGTTATTTTACTTGGTATTGTTTTTCTTGTATCTTCCCATTAATGTTTAAGACTGAAATTGATCAGTCTGTCATTGGCATATGTGCATACTGTGCGTATGCCTCGATATTACCTTAATTCACAAGCTATTTGTAAGCAATGATGGATAGTGGCTAGAAGTGGAATTCAGGACGCGCGTTTCGTCCTATTTGGGACTCGTCTACTGCATCTCAGGGAGTTGATGTTCACTCTGGGACTCGAACCCAGTACCATTCGCTTCAAACGCTATCGCGTTATCCACTCAGCTACTGAGTCCTGATAGCCACTTGGGGTGAATTTGAATTCACTTGGTATTGTTTGGCTTGTATCTTCCCATTGAGGATTAAGACTGCAATTGATCAGTCTGTTATTGGCATATGTGCATACTGTGAGTATGCTTCGATATTACCTTAATTCATAAGCTATTTGTAAGCAATAATTGATAGTTTATGCTGATTTTCAATATTTAAAAAAGAAATTTCCCTTTAAACAGATCAATAAATGGTAAAACATTGGTCACGAGTACTTTTATTTTCATTGTGATCAGTTCACGTGATGAACAAACAGGTAAAGCACTAGACTATAACATGCAACATTTCACAAATGCCGATAAGTTTACAAATAGAAACTATTCCGTTTAAATTTAGTAATCTAATTGTAATAAGCTGATGATTAAGATTATCCTCAATGTCCTTATGCTCAACTCGTGTGCTGTATTCATCACTTTTGGTTACTTCCAGTTCTCTCAGTGAATAAGTTTTACAATATTAAACTGTAATTTTAATAATTTCATTTCGAAATGGACTACATTGGATGTGTTCATAACACATAGTTGAGGTTAATTCCAATTTTAAAATGTCATAAAATGATTAGATGAGAAATACTTAGTAAAATTATATCAGTTGATTCATCATTAGAGAGTAACTATTCCCGTTTCATTATTTTTTCTCTATCTTTAATAACAATCAGGATGACAACTTTCTGAGATCCACACAGAAATATTTCATGGAGGCATTGGTGAGATGATACGATTTTGATAGTATAAATCACAAACTCATCTTAATTAGACCGCCACTAAGAACTATAAAGCCCTATACATCTGTCTCATCCTAGTATGGGGTCCTTTAGCAATGTGGATCTACTACCCCACTACAATGAGTCAAATTCAAAACTTTCTGTCTCACATAAAAGTGTCTCACTTCTAGATCACTGAGCTTGCATTCAATGGTGTGCACGTTTAATCTCATTCAATTCGCTGTAGTGGACGGCCATCTGTATTCCCTGAAGTAGGTAACTGTCTGATACTCGATACAGTTAGGCTTCATTAGTCATAACTTCTCGCTAGAACTCTATGAATCAGATCTTTAAGCAAATCACTAATGAGCAGATGACTATTGTCAGTGCAGGGTTTTGTGGAGATAGTGGTGAATAGCTCCAAGATGCAATACAATTCTGTACTAAATTACTCTCAGCTAGAAACTAGGATGATTCCATACCTCTTATATCGTTGGTGAGTGCATAGTACATGTAACTTAATTCCAGGGTTTTCTGCTGATTACTATCGATCATGTAACATCGGAACTTAATGTTCGAAGACCAGGACAGTTCCTCGTAAAGCTGTCAAAAATCCAAAAAAAATCCGGAAATATCTTATCCAATCAGAGTTTTCTGGAAACTTGCAGGGGAAGAATTAGGTTTTTATTATTTATTCTAGAAAACTACAAATTTTAGCACATTTTTCAGGAGCTTCTCGAATCAAATGGTCACATATAATCTTGTAAATACCTTTCCTTTTTTGTATGCACAAACTAAGTAATGCTTCTTCCGTACTTTCAGTCTTTTGTTTTCTTTTTACTGTTCAAGAATAAGAGATTTATTAGGAATAACAATCGGTTAAGAAGTTAGTGAATTAGCGTTCACATACAAAAACTATTACTTAGTGAATGCGGCGTCTCATCATCTAGATCAGTGTATAGCAACTCACGCGCAATTGAGTTGGTTCACATTTAATTCGGTTAAGTCATTTTGTTAACTTATTAACGAACTGAGTCATCCATACAACAACAACTTATCTATATCATTGTATCTTTATTATTGTTGTGAATGTATGAACATGTATGCTTGAACAATGCTTACTGACTATGCATTTATTAACGCTGCTAGCCTTACTACTAACCGCTTAATTGATTCGATGGTTCATTCACTTCACTATGTATATATATGTCCATGTTATTCATGTTCATTGCTCTCTCTCTCTCTCTCTCGCTTAATTGTACTCACTTACTCGTACTCATATTCGCTGACTCACTCGCTCGCTCTCTTGCCTGCTTGCCTTTCGGCACAACTCTTTCATGCTTGTTTGACGCACCTGTAATTTTGGATATCTGTGTGTGGTCCCGTAATAAACATAATCAACACTTCGTATTCGCCTTCTGGTTAATATACCGTTGGAGCGTTATCTAGTGACAGTTATCAAGACGAACTGTATACGAAGTTTAAGGATTATATGGAATACCGACCACCACAAGTGATTAGAATGCAACATTATGAATAGAATTTTATTAGCCCTAACTAATCGACAAAATGACACTGGTCAGTACTCGGAGATCAGTCAATGTATACATATATAATCTTCCATTACTAATTGATCAATGTACTTTAAAACATTGTTTATTGAATTTTAGATTGAATTAACTCTTAAAAAACCTACTTTAGCAGAACTTACTCATTATTATCGTTTGAATCGTTTAATTCAAGCGATTAATGAAACTTATCATTTCTATGAACATTTAATTAATCAATTAAAATGGTTACATACAATAATTAAAGATGAAAGTAATAAAATGAATTTTATCATTGGAAGTATATTAAAATATAGAAATCAAAATAGTAATGGAATACCAGTTGTATACTACATATTCAAGGTAATCAAAGTCATATTTATTGATTTGGGCTTTTTAATGTTTACTAATTATTCCTATAAATTAATTGATATCTATTGAATTTTTTGTGGAGGCCCGTAATTCTGTCGTTGTTTAGATCGAACGATGTTGTTGAAAGAGCTCTCCACTTTAGTAGTCCGTGATCCGACTCCAAGGAGATTGTAATGATGATTGTTGTTGAAATATATATGTCGCCTATCCTTGTATATCATCATCGACTTAAATCACGTTAGTCAATAACGGAATTAAATAAGTCAAATGACAAGAATGAACCTGTGAATACATATATTTTGTATATGAAGCGAATGGAATAGAGAGAAGAGAAACGACGCAGAGTGGAGATGGCTGGTAAGTCAACTCCCATTTGACCAAGCGTTAATCAATATTTATAGTTACACAAAAGTAAGTTGAAGACATGTGATGAGTAATGGGATAAGTAATGTACACACACCTACGCGATCATATAAAAACAGTCAAGATTGATAAGCGAATAAATAACAAGGTCAGAATGTGACTCAAATAGAATGAATGAAATGGTCTGTCCGAAACCTAGAATAAGGTATATGAGCTTAACATAATAACCGACACTACAAATTCATAAAAAACAGTTTATGAAGTATTTAGTTAATTGGAATATATATTATAAACTGACATCTACTGAAGAATCAATAAAAATCCGGAGTTTCTGACTGATTATTCAGTAAAATGATGAATTTTACAGACAGGAAAAGTATTCATGACCATATACACAATCAAATGTGTGATATTCTCATTTCATACACCAAGCATTATACATACAAAACACAAAAACTATAATGGGATTTTATTAGGAGGTTTGTGAAGGTTGTATTATAACGCTCGGTTTTCATTGTTTACACGAATGGGAAGTTAATTTGCCTTAGATGAGTATCTACACTAGATACCTTTCAAGTGTTTATTCTACAGGACTTCAACACAACACAAATCAAGGACACATGATTAGCCTAAATAGAACGTAAGTATATATCCGCACCAAAAAACCGATAACAATTACAATAATAATAAAGGTAAAAGAATGTATAACACATCTAGTACCTATCAGACTATCTGTAAGTCTAACTAAGCAAACAACCAATCATTATCATTCTCGCCCACACATTAGATTGATAACCACTGAGGAGTTCCATACCAGGATGAAACTTTTGTTCAGTACTGGATTTTTTTCAAAATACTTCTTCAGCTGATATTAATTTGTGAGGAAATCTAAATTCCACTTCAATTCATTCTCATAAATTATATCTATCGAACAGAAATCGTACGCTCACTAGTGACTAGTTTCAGGATTTTTAAAGTTTTATCAAAAGATCGTGACTGGGGAATTTCACTCATGATTGATTTAAAACAGTTACCTAATGACGTTGTTGGGTGATTGTATTCCATATAGATAATTGGTTGGAGTTATAGAAGTATACGACTGTACATCAACTCAATAGTCTAAAGGTAACAGGCTCGCTGTGAGGCTTGAATGTTCTGAGATAGTGACTGTGAAGTTCTGAAAATTACTTTGCATTATAGTGCTCGCTAGTCCGTATCCCTTTAATTAATAGCCAGAGTGGAAACGCAACAGTCGAAATCTCAATTTATTCTTCTCGATCCCTAGTACGTTAGTCCATCTATCGATTGATTACTTAACTTGGCCACTGAGACGCCAAGTCTAGTACGAAAAACCTTGAAGACTGGTGAGATAATTTTGACTCTTCTGATGCCAGTTTTAAGTCCAGATATTAAAATACAGTAGGTAAAGCTTGTAATAACATAATTCAACCACACACGCGTTTATTTACAGATGTCTAGGTACGCATCACTCCACAAAATAAGAGTCGCCGTTTATACATAAACAAGCTAAAACGTGGCAATGAACAGAGCAAGTCGTGAAAAATTGACTAACCATGATTTAGGAATAAAAAAAGTGTAGCAACAGTCATTATGTTTAACGAGAGCTTACGATAACAGAAATAGAGAAACATAATAGTTTAGTTGTACAATGGAAATATGGATAGTAACAATCCGTAAGATATTCCAAAAAGTTCTAATGTGTTCAATACTAGTTCTATTTTATGGGTCTAGTCACCTTAAGCTTCCTGAAGGATTGGTACACGGACACCTGAATTGGAGTATAATAGGAGATCTCTTCTGGTTCATTAGAGCATATTCTGCTTTGTGGTAATGCAGTATTACTGCGATTTCATGTGAATTTAAGGAGGATATTGTTTGTGAGTCATCAGGAACACCAGATTGAACAGCAGTAACTGACTTTAGAGGATTACTAGTGAGATTTTAGTAAGACTACTGGAACATAGGAAATAAAACTGAAAAGAAGGGATAAATTAGAGCAAAAGTCATTTGCAAATCATCCACGAAATGAATGAAGGCGATCATTTAATGTTCAAGCATAAAATATATTTGTTAGCTATCATAATCAATATTTACTTCCAAGTTGCGGACGATTATCTACAACAATTCTTTAAGAAATCCATATATTTTACCTAATATTCTAAAAAAATGTTTTAGAACTATTTGGAAGATAATTTCTAGTTAAATTACCAAATAGTTGAACCAATAATTAGTATTCAGTCAGGAAAATGATTTTATTCTTTTTGAAGTCGATTTACTATTCTTACGTAATAATGTCAGTGATCACACCAGACACTAGGCTGATTACCTGTGTTGGCACTAATTGATGAAAATAATATGAAATGAGTAATTGCTCCCCAATGATAAAAAGACGATCGTATCTCCTAAATGATTATTCATCTTATGACTGTTCTATGGTACACTGTCTTATTTTTGAGCCAAAATGTGATCTCTCTTTTGAGTTATACATTACTTTCATATTATTTTACTGAATGGAAATAATAGTCAACGACCTATCAGTTCATTATTCCGTTATGAATTTAAAAGAATTCCTAGTTGTGAACTTACTGAGATTTATAAATTATTGTACAATGTGACCGAACATTTTATTTGTATATTCATCACGCGAATTATGCATGATAATGATAAAAGTATTTATGACCATTGATTTAACCATTTATTGTTTCAATTTATTTATATTGGTTGTTTAAATCTACCCATCGATGTTTAAGATTGTAATTGTTCAGTCAATTCTTGGTAATATGGTGCATCCTGTGCGGACTGCTTCGATATCTCCACTAAGTTATAAGCATTGTAAGTAGGAGTGAATAGTGGCTTGTAGTGGAATACTGGATGCGAGTTTCGTCCTGTTTGGAGTGGTTTTAGTAAACTGAGAATTATTATGGTCAATTAACTCTATGAAAACATAAAATTGCAGAACTGATAGATTTATTAATAATGACAAAGAGAAAATAATATTTAGAGTCGATGGATAACGCCAGCCAGGTAGTGCCATGCAAAACGTGTATTCTGTTCTATTTAGGACCTCTTAGGTTAATGTAAATTTATCACAGCGTTATTCTCTGAGTTACTGAGTTTACATGTGTATCAACTAGTGTTTATATCATTAATAGTAAGAGTTTCAATCACAGTGTTGTTGATATTCAGAATTGAATTTTGATACCTGTACTCTATATGTAATGGGCTTTTCGTCTTATTTATGATTCGTCAGTTGAGTTTACATGTATTTCAATGCTGGTTTTCACACTGGAACTCTTAGCTTTTATCATCTGATAAGATGATACTGTTATCATGAGAATCATTCGTTTACTCCAAAGGTTCGAAATCAAACGAAACAATTGTTCTAATTAATTGATATGAATTTCTCACTAAGAAAAACACTATCAAGTTTGGTTAATATATAAGAACTTTCGCCTAAATTGGATCGAATTGTTTCACGGTATTTGGGCATCGAGTTGATGTGAGACACTAAAGAGGAAGAATGTATTTGTAAAATCTCAGCGAATGAATATCTTTTTTTATTCATTATTTATTCTAATTTAACAATAGATATCCAACATAATGGTTGAAATATGTGAATCAAGAAAATTATCCATATCAAATATTATAAACAATCGAATGGTTGTTGAATATAATGATAATAATAACTTGATGAATTCAACTATTGATTTGGAAATATTTATATCGGAATTACATGTTTTAGTGGATTATTTCTTTGAGTATTTATGTTATTTCATGGTGAATTTACGCAATCAAATCTCAGTAAATGAAAATTTCATTCGTTCTTTTACTTCAACTTCTTTTACAATGTCAATGAAATCATCCAACGTATCATCATCATCATCGTCGTCGTCGTCGTCATCAGCATCATCGTCATCAAGACTGACATGTCCAGTGATTACATCAAATTCTATATCAAAATTAATTGATGATCTAATAGACATTGAATCTCATATGCCTATGAAATATAATGAACAATATACTGAAGCACAAAAACGTTTATCAATAAGAATCAATCTACAAGTTAATAAAAATAAGGAATGAATAAGTTTGATTATTTTCTAAAAACCTACATTTAATAATAATGATATGTCTTAGAAACAGTTGTATAATGTATTCTGTTCTTTTTAATATTCTCATGTATATATATTCTAGCTATTAAAATAATGTTAAAGTTGGTAAAAACAATCTTGTGTAAAGCCAAAGTGTAACATTGTATTGGGGGGGGCTGACTCGAAAGTAATTAAGAAGATTTGTAACTCAGGAGGATATTTTCAGAGGCTGTAAAACAATCCCCATATATATATATATATATATATATATATATATATATATATATATATATGGATTCTATGTAACGAAATTTATTTATTTCTCTTTGTAAGTAATACTTTGTCTATAACCCTTCTGTACTTACATATATTACATTCATACTTTATGATTTGTTTGAAGCTAACATTTGATTGAAACTAGCCATAAGGTTGACATCAAATCAGCATTTGTAATGTTATTCAAAAGCCTTCACGGACGTATACTAAGGTTTATTGAAGCCTTGACTATACGGAAATTGAAACCACCTTTATGTATGTCCTAACACTTAACCTACCCTGGTAATACTGATTTATTATACAAACTGTTAATCATATTGTTTTTGTGTACTATATTATTATTATTATTTCTTACCTTTAACCTGTCTAGTTGACCTTTTAAGTTTCATATAAAAATGTTCTAAACAAGTATGTAATGTGTGATCAGATTGTTCGAAATGTATTGCACAAATATATCACATAATTCTGATACACTACGTCTTCTCATTGCGTTATCGAAATGAAGCCAACATGGTATTAAAGTGTTGACAGGTTCTGAAACTGACTAAAACTCATCTGTGTTGTGAACATTTTTGGTTAACATAACTTTACTTAGAAGCGGTTGAGATATTGAGTCACTTTGCTTATATTTCGACTGTGTGAACTGATTGATTTTGTTCTATATTACTGAAATTTAAACACATTTCTTGTTTGTTCTTTTTTATTAGAATATTTGCTGTTGATAGCTATTGATTAGTCATATTTGTAGCAAAATGGATGATCTCATCCTTTTACCTGTTGCCGTGACTGATAGAAATATTTTTCCTATTATGATAATTGGGTTCTACCAAATGTCTGTAATCATTGAAAAAACGTATTGTTCAGTAACTCATTTGTACATTCTTGTACGTTCTTTCAAGGAAGTTATTAGCTATGATCGTCTTTTTGGACAATTTGAACTTGAAAGGGAGTCACTGAAAAAAACCCAGCGCCACAGATAAGCTGGAGTTCCTCGAATTCTAGATTGAATAGAGGTATCATATTAAGTACTTTTTTTTCCATTTTATCAAAAATTCTCACAGAATATAATCTGGGAGACAAGATTACCTGACCAACTGATTGGTTACGTGAATATATACATACATACTAGAGAATTTTAACAATCGTTTCCGTACATTATATTCAATGAAAATAGTATGATTATGAGTTACTCATCAATCATCAAAATAAATGTTTAAAAGTAAAGATTCATATCACAAAGCGATCAGCGATTTTTCACTCTTATCCGTTATAAGCTATAATAAATATATAAACTGTAAATTAAAAGGGATTATAAGAGAAGGGGTCTAAACGAACTAGGCAAATCGTATCAATATTACTCAATGACACTTCGGTCCACACACGAATAAAGGAAAAAGAGAAGACTGAGTTTTAGGAGAGTTTTAATATTCCCAGCAAAATTCAAGTTCGAATACAATAGTTTTGTTTACAGGGTAAGGACGATAACCTTGGGAACATATAGCAAAATAACAAGCCATAAGAAAAGACTATCAATCAGATCATTTGTAGAAAAGGTCAGAGTACTAATATAAATTAGGAGTTGCCGAGGTCCTGATATAATTTTTTAACGAAAATAAAAAAACTAGATGATTTGAGGCCTTTCTAGCAGAGATTGAGGAAAAAGTTATTCAACATCACTTGATATTTAATAGGTTATTGGATTATGTGAAATTCTTTTGAAATAATACATTTAACTTTGAACAATACGCACTCTTATTCATGCTTTTAACGAGGTGTTACCCAGAATAGTAGTTTTGAGTTTAAGAAAGGTAGTGTGCTCATTTCTAGCACAAAAGCTGTTGGATACTCAAAACCTGGAATTTTTCTCAGTTATTTTAAGTGTTAGCGTGTAAGTGTAGCTAAAATATCTCAACAGTTATTCACTCAATGCGACTTACGGAACTTTTCGAATTTCCAAAGATTTAACATAGGTCGAATCCGTGAATCGATTTAAGCTAGAATACCATTGAAAAGTTGGAAGCGCTGGACAGCCGTTTCGTCCTAGTGCGGGACTCATCAGCAGTGAGCATCCAACTATTAAAATTACTGCTACCTCCATGAACCCCAATTCTGATAATAATAATCATGTGCTCACTAGTTACTGGCTTTAAGGTGGGTTTCTAGTGAGAAGCTGTGACCAGTGGAGTTCATCCATGTTTGTTGTGAGGTAGTTACTCACTGAAAACAGTGGTGGACGGTCGCGCAATATTGTGGATTGGTTGAGGTTAGATATTAACACTCTTGAATACCGACTCAATGGTCTGGAGGTTGAGCGTTTGCGCACGACACTGAAGGTCCTGGACTCGAGTCTCGCATGCAGGATCGTGGATGCGCACTACTGAGGAGTCTGGCACTATAAAGTAATCGGTCTTCAAGTGATCCCAGCTTTTCAATGGTTGTCCAGTTTAAATCAACTCATGAATTAAAATATTAAAATAACTACAATCTTCACAAATCCTCATCCTGATTTAATATAACATTTTTATTTGATTTTGTGATTTTATTCAACTTTCACATAATTCCGATAACTTTCGTCTTCTTATTGGATTATTCAAACCAAAATAATTTAGAGAACTATTTCAAAGTAATAATCGCCAAAAGGCACTTTCTTCAACAGTGTATACTCCTGACCTGAGGCAATTAATCTTCGTTACAAAATACAACACTAATTCATTATTCAGTTAATATTTAATCGTTCTTTCTTTCTCTTTTTTCAAATTTATCGGATTTTCAGTATAACTTAATGTTAATCATCTATCATTTACGGTTATCTGATTTACCCTCATCTTGTTATCCACAATTCTATTTGAAATAGTGAGTATATATGATTAAAATGTTTGAGATTGAAATGAATACAGTGGTCTTGAGTGCTGTTAGAAGTATGAGGGCGGTTATCACTTCCAGGTTGCCCACACCGTGGAAGGGTTGTTCTGGAGGTACCTGAAAAGGAAATTGGATTAAAGGTGGTCTTAGTGACATAAGAGCGTGACCGCAGAGCCCAAGGGACAACTTCTCGAGGTCCGTCACACACGACCTTTTTATGGGTAATTTTTGTGTTAGCTCCGTACTTGTTGAGACCTTACCGCCGGAGACGGATATCCGTGGGATAAGGCGAGGTGTGCATTTTTAGGGTCGACCTTTTCTAACCCCACCCCTCCTTGTGGGAAGGCAGCATCGCTGTCATGCTGGTTGTCTGAAGGAAACACCTTACTGCTGTCACACCTGTGTACAGTCAGCAGTACGACTTCGCCTTCGGACCTTGGGTTTGTTGCTTTTAGTCTTACCGCTCATCAACCGACCTGTCTGACATGGTAGGACCTTGAGGAACGGTTGTTTCAGCCAGTATAGGTCGGTTGCTTCATCACGATAGGCAAGCCCGACCACCACGTCAAGGTAGCAACAACGGTCGGGAGATTGAAATGAAATAGCTACTTAGTTCTCCTTGAGATTCATGAGTTTTTTTAATATCAGATGTTATGATTTCATAAAACAAGTATATATTGATTGTTAAAGAATCGGGATCAAACATGAAAAAGTTCAATAGCAACTGTAAACAACTGGACAGGATTGCCCAGGACAGAGTTGGATGGAAAATTTTGTTAAGCGGTCTATTCTCTTCCATGAGGGGTAACAGTCATAAGTAAAATTTCATATGTTAATTCACATTAAAATTATCTGAAGTCTCTAAGCTAAATAATCAGTTTAGTTGTTCATATCATAAAAAAATAGGTCAAAGGTCATTAGATTTGATCTATCTAGCTTCGGAGCATAATTTTTTAATTTAAGCTATGAATTATAATAATATAAGCTTAGAAATAATTGGATTTGTGGATTCTATGACTGATAGAAACATAAGTATGTACGTGAAGTGATTTACAAAGTTTATCAGTATATCAGTTCGTGAACATTAATTGATTTTAATGACATAGATAGCTTTGCAGTGATATTTGTAACTGTGATATTTTTTGGACTTCATAAGTAATTACAAGTGCATCATACTGACGAGTTCCTGTTGATCTGTTCAAGTTGTTTGACAAACGACACAAAATGTCCTGTCACGTATACTCATTTTGATTAATTGCTTGAAGTCACTAACTTCTAGTCTGAGCCATGTTGGTAGATGCACACTACTTGGTTGGGGTCCGCGTGACTGTCGTAACCAATAGTTAGAGACTCTTGGTGACATGGCTCAGTCTTTCCTTAAACTAAGAGATTAAAATCGCTTCTTATATTTCTTTCTAGGAACTAATTCTTTGTTTCTGTACTATATCCTTATACGCAATCTTTCTTCTATATATTACTACCATTGAAATAACTAGTTCTATGAATCCGGTGTTCATCTTGTTGTGTAAATGGGGTATGGCAACTTGGACCGATGCATATATGTGCCTGATCCTACGTTGTAGCTGACTGACTGAATTGCTGGATCGTTTGGTTGTTGTGGTTTGATCAATACTTGGATCTGAGGGTTGGGTTTGAAGGCTGATGTTCCAAAATTTGTTTATATGCATAAAGTGTTGTCCAAGCTTTATCGCTTGTCATTTACATTTCTGTCATTCAATTTCATATCTGTACATGTCCTTTGTGCGTAATTCAGCTCTGGTTTCTTATCTAACTTACACTATTTCCTCAAAAATAACTTTTATCTAACTGTCACCCAGACTTAAATAATTATTCAAGTCTCCGTTTTCTAAATGTGTCAATAACCAGATTAGGATACTTAGTTAGATATGTATGTAAATGCCGTATAAATATATATGAATATGCCGAAGTAACATGCACTGTAAAAATGGGTTTCACTGGTATCACATAGTTGTCTATAGCTACTATTATTGCTATTGTGTTAATACCGCTTTTTGAAATATTAGAATTGCTACGGCTTACTTTCGAACTTAATCCTGTCGTCCCTACTGGGGCTCAGACCACCGACCAGGATTCTTCAACGAACTTTGTCCTGAGATCCTCTTTCTAGTCTCTAATATCTGCCTCCACGTCCCCTCACCGAGTATTCTTTCGTTTGCCTCTCTTCCTTTTTCCTTGAAGAATCCACGTTAGGGATCACCTTGCTATGGAGTGTAATAATTTTCCTAGTGTGTTTATCTATCCCTAGTTTCTTTCCCTAATCTCCTCCTCAGATGAAAGCTGGTTTGTTCTCTCTCACAGTAGGCTGTTGCTGATGATATCCGGCCAGGAGACATTGAGTATCTTGAGTAGACAATTGTTTATAAATACCTGTAATTTTTTATGATGGTTGTGGTAGTTCTCCAAGTTTCAGCTCCATACGATAGAACTGTCTTGACGTTCGTATTGAAGATTCTGACTCCAATGTCGGCTGACAGTTGTTTTGAGTTCCATATGTTCCTGAATTGTAGGAATGCGGCCCTTGCTTTGCCAATCCTCGCCTTTACATCTACATCGGATCCTCCTTGTTCACCAATGATGCTTCCCGGGTATGTGAAAGCTTCCACCTCTTCCAGAGTCTCCCATCAAGTGTGATTGGGTTGATGCTATCTGTGTTCTATTTCAGGATCTTACTTTCTTCACTATTTACGTTGAGGCCTACTGTTGTAGAGGCTATCGTTATACTGGCCGTCTTCACCTGCATGCTTTGCTGTGTATATGATGGGAGAGGTAAGTTATCTCCGAGGTTCAAACCGTCCAGCTGCGTCAAAGCTGTCCACTGCATTCCGTGCTCCTCTAAGATGTGAGAGTTCTCACAATCTAGTCAACCATCAGAAGAAAGAAGAAAGTAACAGTAAACAGCTTTGCCTGGCACCAATCTTCATTCAGAATGCATTTGTCAACTACCATCGATCCTGAAATTCGCAATTCAGAAGTTCTGTGTGATTTTTACAATCTTCTCAGATACACCATAATGTTGAAGGAGGTTCCGTAAAGTTCTCCTATCCACTCTGTCAAATGCTTTCTCATAATCAAGGAAGTTAATATAAAGCGACGAATTCCATTCAATTGATTGTTCAACGATGATCCATAGTGTCGCGATTGGGTCTGTATTCAACTGATCCTTACGGAATTAGACCCGTCGATTTCGAAGTTGGGCGTCTACTGAATCTTTCATCCGGTTCAGCAACACTGTTGAAAACTTTTCTTCGTGCTGATCGTAGTATGGTTGCTCTGTAGCTCTCACACTTCCTCAGATCTTTCTTTTGTATCTTGATGAGTTATTCTTCATTCCAGTTAGTTCATACTTGTTCATCCTCCCAAATCTTTCTGAAAATGATGTGGAGCATCTTTGCAACTATGTATATATCTGACTTCAGTGCTTCAGATGGTCTTTTGTATGGTCTTGTTGTTTTCCCATTCTTAACTTATCTGATGGCCATCCTGATTTCTTCGGTCGTTGGTGGGTTTTCGATAAAGCCAAGCCTATATGTGCTATTTTGGTGTTAGGTAGGTTCAGATGAATCGATCTACTCAATAGCTCTTAAAGTGCTCAAATCACCTATTTTGCTGCTCTCGATACTCAGTAATCGGTTTTCCTTCTCTATTCGTGAATAGTCACAGTGGTCTACTATATTTTCCTGTCAGCTTCGTTGTATTCTGTAGTTCTTTCAAGTTCCTTTTTTGTAGCGTGTTTTGCTGCAGTTGTCACGTCTAATATATATTTCCGCTTATCAGCACTAAAGCCCTTCTTCACTTGATTTTTTGCTTCTGTTCAGTCTGCCTATGCCTAGACTTTCTCTGCTATTATCCAACTGTCATTCACTCCTATCTTCTTGTTCTTCCTTTCTTGAATCTTGCCCAGGGTATCGATAGAGATCCACTCTTTATCCTGGTGCCTCCTGGAGCAAATAAACTGCTTCCAAGTTGAATTCGTGACTTCTTTATTTCTTTTCTAGTTTTTCTCCACAGTGGTTTCCCCTTCTTATAGTAGTTCTTATACGACTTTCTCTGGTTGCTAACTCTTCTACTTTACCCAGTCTTGGAATGGGTAGTTACTCGGAAAAGGATCCAGGATGAGTTAGGAACTATATGTTAAACTTTATTTATGAGGTGATAGAATGTGAACTGCTTCACAGAATTGGATCTACCATAGTGTGACAAAATATTTGGCTGTTCCTTTGGAGCTTAAATTCTAGTAATGGAGTTGTAATTAATGAAGTTTAACTAAATGGAGAGTGCGTTATATATAATCGATAGAGATGAATAATAGCTACTGTATATCACAAACTGATTGAAGTTGGAAATGTGGAATATTGGATTCACATCCAATGGTTTAAAAATAGCTTGCTCAATGCAAGTTCTGAAAGTTTCCTGTTCGATCCATTATGTGATCAAGCCAGCATGCTGATAATGAGTTATAGACTATATTATTATTAATATTATTAATCAATGGCTTTATTCAATATGATATTTTGGTACAAAGTATAATACTCATCACGAGGTATTTCAACAAGTTTCTTTTACAACAACAAAAAACAAAAAGGTAGAAAAAATATCTGAATCTATACGCCTTCTCAATTAGAGACATGTTTAAGAATACAGGTTATTGACTAGGTCAACTCTAACAATCTGTTCGTAACAGAGTATATTTGCTTGGTAATGTGTTGTAGAAATTTTATAACTTTGCTTACGCTCATGGATCTTAATGTATTGATGTCTCGTTCTACCAGAAGATATAATAGGAGAAAGCTATGAATGAAGGGGATGGTTAGCATCTGAAGAGTTTGCAAGACTTTAGATATCCATCCACAGCCATACTAATAATGACCTCAAAAGATTCCACACACACCTTGCTATCTGCCTTCAGCACTCTCCGCAATACAGCAAAGTCTTTTCTCAAAAGCCCATGAAAAAATAATGCAAAACAGTAAAGAATAATAGCTAATATGCAATAATTGAAAAATTGTAAAAGTAAATGTCGAGTAATCCTAAAATCGTACAGCCTCTTTATGTAATAAGTCAAACGGAAAATTTTCTTCGTGCCAAATAGCACGAAACCCGGGTCAAGGGTTTCCTGTTGACTACCTCCAACCACTATTCTATCTCAACATAGTGCACACAATGTCGAGTCATCTAGACTAGTGGCCACACTGCAACTTGGTCGATAGCATTCAATCTGCACTAAGAAGAATTGACACATGACATTTATCACTAACCAGGGATCAATCAATTGTGATCCAAACATAATGTTTGGGTGCTATTTCAATTATACAATATTTTCTGGTTTTCATTAACTAACTATATATAAGCGATCTTCAAATATTCATCTATTCATTAAAAAAAATTTATGATAATAATGTAGTTATTTTTCTTCTTTATTAAAATTGTCTATTTTTGTATTGATTTCTTTATGATACAGACATATCACATATCAGACTAATTGTCTATGTTTATCAGACAAAATAGTAGAACATTTGAAAATCAATCAAATTCAATCTATACAATAATCAATATATCATTGAAATGGTTAGCAAATTTCAATCTATCAATGACTGATATACGGTAGTGGGTTCGTGTCCCGGAGTGAACATAAACTCTGGGCTGTAGGTACATCCATCTGACAAGTTCCAAATAGGACGAAATGCGCGTCCTGGATTCCACTGTTAGCCACTATCCATCTTCGCTTAAAAAATGCTTGTGACTTAAGGTTATATTGAGGCTAATTCGTACAGAAGGCACATATGTCAACATGAGACTGGTCCTAAATAACAATCGAAAGATACAAGTAAAACAACACCAGGTGAATCAAGCATATACGTGTTTATGTTTATTAACTGATATGTAGAATATTAAATAATTGATTCTTTCACAGATTGAAATCATGAGTCAATTGAAGCTAGACCACAATGGGAAACCTGGAAGCACTGGACGGCCGCTTCACCCCATTATGGGACTCCTCAACAGTGCGCATCCATGATCCCGCACCCACGAGACTCGAACCCAGGATCTATCAGTCTCGCGCCAAGCGCTTAACCAACTAGAACACTGAGACGGCATCCAATAGTGTTAATGCCTAACTTCAATCAATCCACGAAATTGCTCCACCGTGCACCATTTTCTTCAGTGAGTTGATATCTCACAACAGACCTGGTTAACTCCACTGGTCACGGCTTCTCACTTGAACTCCAGGAAATGCCTCCTGAAGTTAGTCACTAGTGAGAAGATGATTACTATCAGACGGAGCTTTGTGGGGATTTTATTAATTTCAATAGTTGAAATCATGAGTCATTTGAAGCTAGACCAATGGAGTTCAACCAGATCTGTTGTGAGATATTAGCTCACTGAAAACAATGGTGTACGGTGGCGCGATTTTGTGGATTGGTTGAAATTAGACATTAACACCGTCGAATGCAGGCCGGCTCAGTGGTCTAATGATTAAGCGCTCGCGTGCGAGACTGGTAGGCTCTGTCTTCGAAATTCGCCGGGGGGGGGCGGGACCGTGGATGCGCACTACTGAGGAGTCCCATACTAGTACGATACGGCCGTCCAATGTTTCCAGATTTTCCATGGTGGTCTAGCTCCAATTAACTCATTATTTCAATCTGTGAAATTTCTAAAATCTCCACAAACCTCTTCTGATAATTGATTATTTAACAAAAGAATAAATATTTTAATACAAATTAAAGGTCATGATAATGAAAACTTATGTGTGTATATTGAATACAAAGCATAATTATTATTGATAATCGATATCTGATTTAAATTACTATTGGATCATGATAAATCATTCTGACTGATTTGATTCCTAAGCTTTTTTAGTAACCTCTACACTAAGTCTATATAACAGCTTGTGCACAATTGAAAAGGCAAAAAATATGGAAGAAACAGTTTACTACAAAGATTCATTTACGCACAGAAAATCTAGGGTTTTTATAGTATTTTAGATGGATTTGGATTTCCGGAAAATTCTGGAACCCTACTAAACATAGTAACAGTATAGGTAATTATCCAATCAGAAATTCTACATGTGACTTTTCACTTTCTAGATGTTTCGGTAAAAATTTCTACTAATTGCTAATTGGATAAGATGCTTCTCAGTGTTTTCAGAGTTTTTTTTAAACTTTTTCAATAAGCTTTTTTGGATCTTCCAAACAGATCAGAAGCTTAATAAATATCTAATTATCATTAACACATATATCTCTTCAGGATTGAATAAAATATTCGTTTGAGCATCTTGGTATCACATAATGTTTTTTTTAGTTCAAGATTTAGTCAACATTGATAGTAATGGATTTATCATATAGATCTTATACTACTTGATAGATGAGTTCAACTGGTGAACATTGAAAGGAAATAAATTATAAATCCTGAACTCAACCACTAATTAATGTCAAACAAAACTTCTTTTAAACTTAAATCTTTCATTGTCGAAGACCCGTCATAGGTTCGTATTACATTTTTATGTATTTAGTGGAATTCATCTAGAAGTTTGTCATTAAAAGTTCAGATAATTTATATTTATTCATAAATGTCAAACTCTGATTGGATGATTACCTTTTTGCTATCAAGGTTAGTTTGATCCCAGAAACTTGGAATATCAAAGTCACAGATAAATCTATGATTACCCTTATTTTCTTCGCCTAAACTGAATCCGGATGTTGAACTTTTTTCATATTTTCCTCTTTTTGTATTTGGTCTAGAATTTAAATGGAAGATATTTGTTGAGAATTAGAAGATGGCTAAAGTCACTGTCAAGCGTTGAGGTATTAAACTTGTCAATATTATTGATAAGTCTTGACAATTGAACGCTATATTCGGTTCCTATACTATTCTCGTAACCCCCAAGCTAGAACTGCACACTGACCTGAACACGAGAGAAAAGGCCCAAAATATGCGAGAAGCACTTTACTCCAGAAGTTCGTTTTAGTACAGAAAAACATCACATGATGGAGATTAAAAAAATACACGAAATTAGTTACATAGTACTAGGAAAATTGTAGTAGTATAACTCTATATCTTTATTAATTAAGACAACTTAAAATCGGCCAAGATAAGTATGTCATTTCAGATTGTTATTCTTAATTCACAAAAAATACAGTCATAAGCAAGTAGTAAAACATGAAGTAGAATTTAACATATAAATCAGAAGAGGAACAATATTGTGTGAATTAGGTAAACTCAGGATAAATTTCTTAATGATAAAAGTGGTTTAATGAATTTTACCATAACATGGGAGTAGTGAATTTCTTCAAATAAGTGAATCTTTTCATTCACCTACTTAATTAGGAGAATTTCCAACTCAATAAGTGAGCGAAATCTACCTTACAATTACTGAATTTCTTTCTTTCTTGATCTTTTTTGGTATCATGTTATGCTAACTATCAATAGTGTTTGTAGTCTATCTTATTTCGCTGATTGAAATCATGAGTCAATTGAAGCTAGACCACCATGGAAAACCTGGAAGCACTGGATGGCCGTTTCGTCCTGATATGGGACTCCTCAGCGGTGGGCTCACGACCCCGCACCCGAGAGACTCGAACCCAGGACCTATCAGTCTCGCGCCATGCGCTTGACCAACTAGACCAGTGAGCCGGCCTGCATCCGACGGTGTTAGTGTATAACTTGAACCAATCCACGAAGTTGCGCCACCGTACACCATTGTCTATGTTATTATCAATCATTTCTGGAACTTGTCACGTATGGGGTTTCCAGAATCTAATAGAACTGATGATCACAAACAGTTACATTTTATACGAATTTTTGATCATTTTCATACTAGTAATTGCGTTTCTTTACAATTTTTACTAACAAAGCTTTGTTCATACTAAAAGCCTCTCTAATTTAAATCTATAAATTAGAGGCCGTGTCAAACAGATACTAACAACTTATAAAGTGAAAAAACACTCACACTGTGTTGTAATCTAGTTCTCATGCACTTTGAATAATGCTCATTCATTTAAGTTGATCCTTTAAAGAAATTATATATTCAATGATGCCTCACGATTAGACATTTTAAACTTTCTTGCTTATTACCAATATAGGTGGTTTGTATAGGTTGTTGAATCATGTAGTTTACATCATGAACTAACATTAATTAAAAAATAATCGGAAACCAGGAAAGACTTGACAAAAATCTCGACCTACTATGGAACTCTTCAGTAGCGTTCACCTACACTTTACTGGAGATCGAACTCAGAATTTTCGGGTTAAAATCAACATCGGCAAGGCTTGGAATCAAGTGTTGACAAAGACTTTTTGACTCTAATGTTGAAATTTATCGACAACGCGTATTTGCAATCTTAGAGAAATGGATGCTGTATCAGATACGTAAATGTTTATCATTTATCAGGCCAGACATATTATGAATGTATGACTTGAAATTCAAATTATGTGTTTTCCAATCGTGACAACCAGTTATATAGATCTGAATATTTACGAAAGAATTTATCTTTGATGGGCTCGTTAATAAAAACCTGAACTGGTCAGGATTACTCAGTATTATGTTTAAGATGAACTAAATAGTAATTTTTCAGTTTATTTCCCTCATTTACTTATTACTGACTAAAATTAGAATATTAGATTTAATTTGGACAAAAATCACAATAAACGGAATACATCCATTCAGACATTAAATAAGAAAGATTAGTTCGGCGAATACTTCTCTTTTCGGCAAATTCATTCCAATGAATGAATTGAACTGATTCTATACTATCAATGCTAGCTGAACTATTGAAATGTCAATAAATTTTCGTTTGATTTCAGTTTTATCAATTTAAATTAGAAACTGGATTATATATACTTACAGAAATAATATTACTTAACGAACAAAGGCGGAAATGGTAACCATAATCAGAGTACAATGCACTGATGATCAATAATGTGTATTCGACTGCAACTTAGACTTCATAATTTAATTTTACTAAGGTTTCATATGTAGATATGTGTAAGTGAAGAGAATGTTTTTGATTAATTGATGTATCATAATTAATTGGATAAGACGACAATTAGAACGAGACTATAATTAATGGATAAACTAATCCGATATACTCTTGGATTTTCACGTGAAATTCATTAATCCATATGACAAAATATAATTTTAGCATAATAGCTGATGTCAGTTTATGATAAATATCTTGAATGTAATTTCGAAACCCTAACTTTTAACTTTAAATTCTAATCCCGATTCCCCACACACTATAATAATTGGTTGGATTTTCTCAAGGTCACCATAGTCTAGCTCAAAGTCTGCTTTTAAATTCGAATCTCTCCTTCATCAATTCTAGTTTGCCGTGTTGCTTCACGTTATTTGTACTAGTTGTATTATTTTTATTTTGAAAACAAACAAAACGTGGACGGTAACATACACTCTACTTGTTTTGAGTTTAGTCTTGCCACAACTATAAAAGATAATTTGGCGACTTTTTTTAGAAATTATATGTGTGGGCAAACTGTTTCTTACATCAATATTTAACGCTCGATATGACTGAACCCCACGAGTCATGACTTTTCAATAGAACTGCGGGGATTAACTAACGAAATTAATCATTGGTGAGTACATGACTATTATTATTGTAATTGGTTTGTAGAGATTGCTGAGTTCGATGCGCACAATTGATGAGCTTCATACTCAGACGAAACGGCTGTCCCGTGCTTTCCAGTTGAATTTTATTGTCATATCAACTACTTGTGTAAAAGGACTACAAATTAAAATCGTTCCAACTTTAGTTATAGAAATTAACAGTGAAATAGTCAGCCAGTAACAACGTGGAAGTTCGTACGTACGTACATCAGTTTGAGTTGCCATACCATATTAGCACAGGAATGCAGTTGTCGATCTAAATCCCGTAGTGGTAGATGTAGTAAGAGTATAAGCAGTAATCGGAAAGATTAGGGTTTGAAGATGTTATTCAAGGAGTATAATCCAGTGAAATAAATTTGGAAAGAGAAAAATAAAGGACATGAAGAATTCAGATCAGAATTTGGGAGAACACAAAGAGTAGATGCACCTGCACCATTGTAAACGGTTTTGAGCCATGTCATCCAAGGTGTCTAGCCATCGGTTGCTATCGTCTCGCGGATCTCAACCAGGTAGTCTAAACCTATCAACATGGCTCAGTCCACTTTTCAGTGACTTCATGGATTTGTGCCATGTTTTGGTCTGGCCGCCCCTAGATTTCTTCCAACCTACTCCTATACCACTGAACATCGCACGTCGAGGCAGTCGGTGGTTGGGCATACGTAACACGTGTCCCAGCCGTCTCAACTGATGAAGTCTCGCTACTTCATCAATTGATTTGCCATCCTTACCTAGTACCCGTTTCCTAACAACTGCATTACTTACTCGATGGTCTCAGGATATACGAGCAGTGTTACGAAGACATCTGTGATCAAATACTAGTAACCTACGAATATCCTCTACTCTTACCGGTCATGTTTCACTGCCATAAAGTAGGATGGAACGAGCTGCTGCGCAGTAAACATGTCCTTTGGTTGATAGACGGATATCTCGCCTACGCCATAAATGACGCGAGTTGGCAAAACCTAGTCGAGCCTTTTGCATCCGTGCTGAGATTTCGTCTCATACCAGACGATGAGACTCCCAAGATGAGTGAAGTGGTCGACACATTCAACTACTTCACTCCCTGTCATTAGTTCAAGTGTCGATGCAACCCAATCCTAAAGCAACATTTTGCATTTCGAGGGGGAAAATCGCATCCCGAACATGCTTGCATTGTTTTTTATAGTGGTCAGAATACTGCATTTTGTTAGCGTCTTCACCAAATATAACTATGTCAGCAAGTGAATCTCCCGGTAAAAGTTCAACTCCTGGAAATTTAGATGAGGAAAGTGTTATCTCTAAAAGCACGTCAACGATAAAAATTAAACAAGAATGGAGAGAGTGGACATCTCTGTTAACTGGATAGTAAGATATTAAATAAATGACAACAATAGTATTAAAGAAACATGCAAATATATACAGTATTAGAAGTTTATTCCGATTGCATAAAAGATTAATACAAATCAGATTCAGAATTAATCCAATTTGTATTATCAGTTGGTTCATGAATTAAAATATGTTCTGGATGAAAGGACTTCTGTGTATTTTGGAGAGAAGTGTGATTGTAATCATCTTCATTATTTCGATTATTTATAGACCGACCATTAGTGATTGATTTTTGTTCTTGACTTGAAAAATCTTTATTGCATAACTCATGGTTATGTACTTTATCTAAACCATTTACCATAAGATAATGTACAATATAGAATAATAAAGGGATTGGTTGTTCAATTAATTCTGTAGAAGATTTTTGATATTTAATGGGTTTTCAGCATTACTATTATTATTATTATTATTATTATTATTATTATTATTTGACTTTTAAGCATTAACGATTTAATATTTACAGTTGGTTTAATTTGTAATGTTTGACATAGAAATTGTCTAGGTAAATTGTGTAAATTACCATGACCAGACTCTTGACGAAAAACAGATTCTGTAAATGATAAACTGAAAAAAATATAGAGAAATTAAGAAAATAATAAATATGTATTCAGTATTAAAATATTTTGTATGTCTGTAATAAACTAATGGTATTTAATTGAGACCATGAACCGATTGATTTTAGACCATCCTTGAAAACCTGGAAGCACTGGACGGCCGTTTCGTCCTATTGTGGGACTCCTCAGCAGTGCGCATCCACATTCCCGCTTGCGGGAGTCCCGCAACAGGACGAAACGGCCGTCCAGTGCTTCCAGGTTTTCAATGATGGTCTAAAATAAATCGGTTCATGATCTCAATCAAAAACTTAACAATCTCCACAACCCCTAAACTGATAATGGCATTTAGACGGTGAAATATTTTTTCATATTCGAAAGAAAAGTAAATATTTG